>OY829526.1:332769-724769 GCA_963691665.1 Clepsis dumicolana
ACTCAACGGACGATTTGGTAAAGATCGCGGAGAAGCCATTGGCTGCGGCGGGTAGTACAAAACCGATCGTCTTGAACATCTTTGAGGAATGCCTATGACCAGCAGCGGACGTCTTCCAGCTGACATGATGATGATGGATGACTCTCATTCTAGGTACTAGAGTGGCGAAGTGTTGGTAGGCCTCCCGCAAGGTGGACAGACGATGTGGAAAAGATCGCGGGAAGCCTTTGGCTGCGGGTAACACAAGGCCGACCATCTTGAAGATCCTTGGGGATATTCGCGCTGCTATCACCGTTCACAGGAAACTAGTCCTTAATTTAGTATAACGATTAAGTCTAGTTTGCATTTTATAGTTCTAAGTCAATAGAAACACTCACACATCACGCGATACTCTATACCAACCAACCACAGAGACACATACACTCACGATAGACTTTAGAGCAACAGCAATAGCATTACAAAATTCAACTAAATTAGAACATACATTTTTAACATGAAACTACCGTGAGATTCAATCATAGTGAAATGAACGGATCATCGTGATCCGTTTATTTCACTATGAACATACATTTTGTTCAAATCAAAATTGTAGGTGTGAAAAAGTCATCTACAAACAACGTTTTATTCCATCCCTTGTTCCCACACGGAACAGGGGAAGGCCTAGTGCATGTCCAGCAGCGGAGGTGTTCCGGCTGGCATGGCGATGGCGATGGCGATGGCGACTCACGTTGGGCTGGGCCTTGTCGGCGGGCGGCGGCGCGGGCGGCGGCGGCGCGGGCGCGTCGGGCGGGTGCAGCGCGCGCTCGGGCCGCGGCGACGGCGCCGGCTCCTCGCGCGCCTCGCCGCCCAGCCCCAGCACCGACGCCGCGTACTCGCCCTGGAACGACATGTCCGCGCCTGCAACCGACACGTCATGCTCGCATTAAGTACTGACAGGAACTAGGCCATCACTCCACAACACAAAACATAAAAAGGCACATAGAATAATAAATATCTAATAATAATATTTTAAGAATTAAAAAAAACTTAGAAAGGTTGAGAAACCCCAAGAATTACCGATTTTGATGAAACTTAGCTTAGAACCATCTCGATTAAAACTAGCTTTAAATTTAAAAAAAACCTGCTTCCCAGTCGGTCTCAGATCACCCCTCTTATTGTACCGGTGTCGTCGGTGTTAAAAAGTAGGTAATGGCACTAATGGCTAATAATCTTGTATCTAGATTCTAGGGTATGATCCATGATCCATGACAATGAATGCACACAATGATCTGACGACCGCACCGTCGCAGTCGATAACGTCTTGTCTGCAAGGATTGTCTTGTTACGTCAATAGCTGTAGACAAACCCGACGAAAGTTAGGCTGTTCAGATACACCAAACATAGCAAAAACAAAGCGTATCAAAACGCAATCGGACGTAGACGTAGCGGCTAACGTTGATCAAGACAGATGTCTTCTCATTTATGACCACAAAAATGCTAGTAACTATAATTAGGCCGCTTATAACTATTTCTTTCAAATCAATGTTATTAAGGTGCAAATGATTGTTTAGTGGACAGAAGAGTTGTGGATATCCACCGGGTTATAGAGGTGGCACGTTGACGCTTTGTGCTGGACAGTTAAAGAGTCTCCATAAGTTCATAGCGCGCTCACAAACTCAGGCGATTTTAAACGATAGTGAGGAATTGATCACAGGGCCCTTTTGAAAGAGGCACTGCGTTTTCTTGAGATGCCCCTCCGACTAATGAAGGTTGGCAGTCAGCTCGGCATTTTTATTTTTGTCCCTGGCAAGACGAAAGAGCTCGTCGGCATTCAGGATTCCCGTCCATTCCCGTATGTTCCTCAGACATCAGTGCGTCCAGTAGCTGAATAAGCGACCGCGCAATAGGTACCCTCACCCGGGAAAGCCCACACGACTAGGTCAGTACAACGCGTCGCAACTCCTGCGCACTCGGAACGGGGTCACCAGGTCGCGCTTACAACGTATCTACTATTGCCCATTCATGGGTAACAAAAAGAATACGAACATACTGACAATTCACGATCACAAAGGAGTAGGTATTCTTTTTTTTTCCTGTCCTGATCTGTCGCTTAGGTAGCTTATCCACCAAAATACATCATGATTTATGAAAATTTATTTACATACATTAGCTATTTTGTAAAAAAAGCCTTATAGTTGACGACCGGATAGCCTAGTGGTAAGAGAACCTGAGTATGAAGCTTCAGTCCCGAGTCCCAGTGCAGAGCAGATGTTTGTATGATAAGATGAATACGAATGTTTGTTCTCGAGTCTAAGAAGTTTAATATGTATTTATCTATTTACGTATGTTTGTCTGTTGTCTAGGCTTTGCCTAGTTTGGGATAAATTATCCCATGATATTTATTGATGGCGCGACCGCGAAGCGGGAGCAAAACGTCCATTTCAACTTTTGCAAAAATGCTTTCGTATGTCCGGCTGTCCGGGTTGTTCTTGTGGATGTTTATGTCGCTTCAGCTTTTGGGAATAAAAAAAAAAGAAAAACGTTCAAAAATGAGCTAGCGAGGTCTTTAGCTCACAGAACCAAGTGATTATAGCGGAGTGCGTCACATCGAGTTAAACCCGAAAGAAAGAGTAGTTGCACTGCAGTTGCGCGCGCAAGCCCACAGTAGGTCAGTACCGCGAGCGCGTCACCCGCGGAACGGGGGCAGCGGGTCAGCGCCGGCGCATCTAGCGCCATTCATGGCCCGCAGTGAAAGTGGACGAACAGCTGATCCGACGCGCCTCTAGCCAGCAGCTCATTACGTAGTCGAGCTACGATTATCTACTTACAATTACAAGTTATCTCTATTAAGCTCCAAGCACTCCGATGTAACGTCTAATGTCGAATGGATTGGAAAGAAAACCAAACCAACTTAGAAAAGTTCAAACTTCAATATCTCAAAAACGGCTGATCCGATCTTAGTGAAACTTAGCTAAGAACCATCACGGTTTAACTAGCTTTCGATTGAAAAACCCGCATCGAAATCGGTAAATCCGTTTGGGAGCTATGATGCCAAAGATACACACGTTATCCAGACTATCACTTATCAGACATAGTGTTATCGTAAGTCTTAATACACGGTCAAACAACCAAGGTCATGGTTTAATTATACCTACCTATTCCGTAATTGACATTTCCTGACACTTTTATACAATATCTCGACATAGTGACGAAGCTAGTTGTTGCCGTTGCGCTGGCACTTAGTCTCAAAGACAGGCAACTTTAAACGCCGTGCAATATCTTTTTTTTAAACCAAGCATGAGTTACTCAAGCAAAATAATAATGTTAGTTTAGACGGCAAATATAAGCCGCTCCCTTAACCAACATCTGACGTAACTGTTGATAGTTCAGTTGTCGTACGACGTAAACGGAATGCCAATAACCGAAACCTATTTAGAGAGTATCAGTATTAAATTACAGCCTCTGAAGCTATCGACCTGTTTGACGTAATTGCTCTTTATATTGAATGCTTTTACCAACAAGTTACATAAGTTTAATCAAAATATTTATTGGCAATAAACAATATCTACAATATTCGCAACCTAATATTTATAAATCTACGAACAAACAAAACTAAACATTTAAATAGTCTAACCTTAGAGAAGTGTGAATAATGAATGAAGTAACCGAACACAATGGCCAAAATATATTTCGCATCGCACCCACGAACAATTAAACCGTGACCTATGATAATATATGATCTCAAAGATAACAACAATCGTAAGAATAAAATTAAACAACGCAATTTAGGAAATGATCGCTAATAGTACGATTACGACAAAACAATAAATTGTTATAAGAGCTGAGAACGTTACGTGAGACTGTTATTCTATCATGTTGCTTCCCTCCCCTTTACCGATTAGATAGAGGAGGGAGTGGGAAGAGAGAGAGAGAGAGAGAGAGAGAGAGAGAGAGAGAGAGAGAGAGAGAGAGAGAGAGAGAGAGAGAGAGAGAGAGAGAGAGATATTTATTCACACACATTCGACAAATCCAGAAAACACAACTGTAGCTATCTAATTTAACATTAAAGAAGATTGCAACGGACGATGTGAAAATTAGAAATTTTAACGCAGTAACAGCCATTAAATTCCCGATGGCTCAACCTGTTGTTTTATGGGTCAGAGACTATCATTAAGACTCCGAGCACAGAGAGGTGGACCAGGCCCCCATTTCACCAACTTTACAATTGTCAGTTTCCAAAGACAATTCGAACTACATTTCTTTGCCAATATGAAGCGCGGTAAAACAAAAGCTCTTCAAGTTAGCGATTAACTCCGAAAAATGACATTTTTAAAATTGGTGAAATGGAGGCCTGGAGACGGGAGGCGAAACCGTTTGCTTTTTGCCTGCGTTTGGACCCTGGCACACTGACCCGGTGCGCTGTGCTGCGCAAGAGTTCAAGGGTAACAGCGCACGTGGAAAGTGTATTTGAGAGCCTTCTTCTGGCTTTGCCAAGTTTCTAGAAGTTTTATTAATAACTCATTACGTGACCTATTACGGTAACATCCTAACTGATCGTAATTAATGAACGCTCTCAAATTGGCAATCACCTGGATCTGCAGGAGCGATAAAATTGCCTCTGTAGGTGTACTCAAATGTTACTGTTGTAACTTGTGTTTTATCCTGTTTTTTGTACAATAAAGTGTTTACTTAACTTACTTACTTACTTAAAAATATGAAGAAAACTTTCAAGATGTAAAGCCAGTATAAACATTTAGCTTAACTGAAATTTTTCGAAAGGCATCTTTTTGCTCGACTACTTTTATGTAATTTTCAACGTCAATGTCTTATCATTGTAAAAGCAATTTCAAATGCTTCAGAAATCGACTACCACTAGTCGCATGCATGTTCTTTTGCGACGTGAAATAACCAGCATTCTTTAGACGGTGATGTCGTAAGTCTAAACAAACCTTTTGACACGGCCCGTTACATCCTGAAATAGGTCTGCGTCGATCAGGAGTCAACGCTCGCGATTCCCAGATAGAACGTGAAACGGTTTGTTGATACTGTCAACAGCGGCGGACAGTTGGATGCAGGGTCGGTCAAAATAGTTCTTAAAAAAGTTTTTTTTTCCAACTATTAAGCAAATTCATTTATTATACCACGTTGATTATGATTTATGAGAATTGTGCGTAATGTAATGGCAATGATAGACCATGTGCGCCAAGAGACTTAATTGCTCTAAGCACCTGGCTCCTATTTCACCAACTTTACAACTGTCAGTTTACAATGACAATTCGAATCATACATTTCTTTTCCAATATGAAGCGCGCTAAAACAAAAGCTCGTCAAGTCAGCAATTGACACCGAATTGTCATTGGAAACTAACAATTGTAAAGTAAAATTGGCGTAATAGGGACCTGGCATTCCACTACTGTAAGTGTCCTGTGTTTTTTATTGCGGATTACGAAATCAACCGGCTACATTCCAGAACCGATACAGGCAAGGGACCTCATCAAAAACGAGCGCCTGTTCCCTTCTCCAAAGGGCAGGCAAAGCACTTGTGTTGTGGACGTATTCAAATTGAGCAAAGTGGTCTAAATAACAGGAAAGATGTATTCAAACATACTGCCGCCACACTGATACGCCATCACGAACCAAGCCTGGGCAAAGTCCGGCGCGGCGCCGCGCTATTTATAACATCAAAGTGTTGCAGTCTGGTGGGGCAAGGGTCGCGCGTGGTACGCGACATACTGAACCAAGCCGCTGTTGCGTCCTCAATCATTATACGTCGGGCTAGGGAAGTTAGCACCAAGTATCAGTACCTACCAACCTGATGAGCAGACCAATAAACAGATTAATGCTCAAAAGACTTACCCTCTTATTCAAAACCTATTGTAACTTAAATGCCGTTAAAGTTCGTTAATTATTTTTTGTCACATTGACATTTCCATTAGTAAGAAGAAGACAAAACCTAGATTAGCTAATGGAGGCTTGAGTGACGTTTATGAATAAGGCCCTTAGGTACAGGTTTAGTAAACTGCGCGATTATAATCATTGGCAGGAATCGCAGGTCTTCAATTATCAAAGCTAATGGATGATAATGTAACAAGCACCCTTCGTGAAAGTCAGTCAGGCCATCACCAACGCACTTAGAGTTACGAGCAGGAAATAAATGGACTAAAATGTCCATTTTTACATTTACAAAAAATTTTCATTTGGGTCCGTTGATTGTAAATAAATAAATAAACTGATTGATTGATTGTTAATTGTGTGCGCAGTTTTGGCATTTGTGTGACAGTTTTTTTTTAGTATGAGTTTATAGGATTGTAACAAAGTTTGACATGCGCGTAGACGTGTGCTGTACGTGTTTACCTCGTGCCCCTCGAAAGGTGGCAGAAAAATTGTAGTGCATAGCTAATCCAAAGGCACCTCCCGTCTGTCCGCTTCATGCCGACGTGGGTTCGTTCAGCGCCATCTCTGATCAGCTCTGGCAACTAGTTCGGCTCACAGCCCACAGGGTCTCGCAATCCAGGCCAGCGCCAACAATACCGGTCGGGTCGCAATTCACAGGGTTAAGCGCTGATGTAACCGACCCAGTTGCCGCGCCATTATGTGCATGTGAATGAATCACGAGTAGGCACAGCCTGGGACGAGTTTCACGACCTGCGACTACAACTTTCAATATTCTACGAGTCTATCTCATAGTTCATTGGTGTTTAAAGTGCATAGGGTTGAGTGGTCGACCTAACATTTTTCAGGTATTTCGAAATTAATGAAATCAATATTACAGTCAATTATTTCGACTTATCGAATTTGACTACGCAACCCTCGATATTTTTAACCCCCGACAAAAAAGAGGGGTGTTATAGTAGTTGGATGATACTTACTATACAGGACAGTTAGCATTTAGAAAAGTGTCAAAAAACTACAAAATTCCTTGTAAAAATAACTGCTCGTTCCAGCTGTACTACCTACACTTCAAGGCCGACATCACTACGTATTTTCGGATCAGGTTACTCTAAGCTAACCACTCTAAAGTTGACCACATGGCAGTTACTTTAAACTTGTCCGATTGTTACTTGTGATTTCATGATATATGATCTTTGGGAGAATCCTCTAGCAGCGCCTCTAATATATGCTAACTTGAACAAGCAAACATGCATCTTCTGAATAGGCGAATTTCACTTTAAAACTCGTTCTTTATCATTCTTATTACCGAGGAAAAATAAATAATATTGGTATAACAGTTTTAAATGATTCACGGTTACTTAAATTAGACATATTATAAACGGGATATTGACCGCAATTACCTACCTTATTATTTAGATTTGAAAGAGCTCCTGATATTTCGACGCAGTTACATGCACCATGATCACGGGTAGACTGACGCAGTAGTGCGGGAATGCGGGTAGACAGAGCCAGGTTTACGCATCATCGTCATCATCATCATCATGTCAGCCGAAAGACGTCCACTGCTGGACACAGGCCTCCCCCGCGGCTCTCCACTCAGACCGGTCTGGTGCTTTCCGCATCCAGCGGGGTCCCGCGATCTTTACTAGGTCGTCGCTCCATCTTGTTGGAGGCCTACCGACAGCTTATCTCCCGGTCTGTGGACGCCATTCGAGAACCTTTTGACCCCATCGGCCTTCAGTTCTGCGAGGTATGCGCCCCGCCCACTGTCACCGTCTACGCAACATTAGTAAATAGTTACCCACGTTTCGTCAGTCTACCCGTGATCATGATACCTGTGCACATGCATGTAACTGCGTACCTATATATTTCGGGAGCTCTTAGAAGCCTAGTAAGATAATGGCGATCAATATCCCGTTAATAATATGTCTAATATTGGGATAAAGTGGTTTCACACTTTGGTCGCATGTCAGCAGAAAAGCCGCTGGGTCAGAGGCCGGTGTCTGTGTAGCGGCGCGGTCGGCGTCGGCGCTGATTATGCGCATGTCAATCGGCAGCGCGAGACGATCGCATCGGGATCGTAAAAGCCGGCTGCGTATTTTACCTACCTCATAACACCGTAATAGGAATTAGGAACATTTTACATTTTCTTCATAAGTGACCAACCTACTGTCAAGTATAGACTCTCTCTCTCCAAAAACCACCAGGCCCCTATTTCACCAACTTTACAAATGACAGTTTTCAATGACAATTCGGTGTCAACTGCTGACTTGAAGAGCTTTTGTTTCAGCGCGCTTCATATTAGCAATGAAATGTAGTACGAATTGTCATTGTAAACTGACAATTGTACATTGTTTAGCAAACACAGAAGCAAAAGATCTTTGCAAAACAAACACATAACGTTCGAAATAAGACCATTACATTATGTAGATTCGCCAAACCCAACATAAATACAAATAAACTTTAAAATACCAACGCGTAAATATTTACAAGGAAAAAAAACGTAAACGTAAAGAGCTCCCATATTCGCTGCTACTTGTCATAACAAAGCCGCAAATCAATCTAGAGCCGTCGTCACGACATTATCGACGTTGCGCGTCACAAAACAAGATCCATTGTTCGGTGCATTGAAAACAAACGGGTTCCGCGTACGGTTGCCTAAACATTGGGGCGGCGGAATATTCTGAACCGCGCCGGTGATGGACGCCGCGTAATGGGCATTTGAAATGCGGAGAGGACGTCTCGTCATTATACATCAAAATCGATGATCGCTGATGATTGACAGTACTAATAAACGTCGGATGTAATAAAGAGGCCATTAACATAATTCCGAAGAACTCAAGGTGTGGGGCGGGGTTTGAACCAACGAACCTCTGCTTGAGAGGCCATACGTCGAACCACTAGGCTATCACGGCGACAATGTGCGGAATTACATTTGTAATTTATCATTAGATTTTCGGTGAAGGAAAACATCGTGAGGGAACCGGCACACTCCGGGCAAAGCAATTCAATGATGTGTGTGAAGTTCCCAATCCGCACTGGGCCCGCGTGGGAACTATAGTCCAAGCCCTCTCATTCTGAGAGGAGGCCTGTGCTCAGCAGTGGGACGTAAAAAAAGGCTGCTGATGATACACTCATCCGGCACTCGTGATCTAATGATTACGATTTCTGTCCGGAAAATGCTGCTAAGTCGCCACCAGTGTACCGCGCTGTAACAAGCAAGCTCCTATAGAAATCTTAAAACTCCGAATACATAACTCAATAACAAGTTAAACCACAACCGCGCTAGCCGTCAAATAGTTAACTATTAGTGTTAAAGAATTTAAGATCAGGGCAAAACAAAAAAATATGGACACACCTTAATTTCCCATCAGAACATTCTTGACCGGTAAACATTGATGTTCCAAGAAAGAACTGAGCCACAAAATGAGACTGTTATCCGCATTTGTCTTAATGGTGGTTCCCATTACTTTGCGTCGCTACGCATCATTCTCATCAACACCTCCAAAATTCTCTTTAGTCTTTTTTAGGGTTCCGTACCTCAAAAGGAAAAAACGGAACCCTTATAGGATCACTTTGTTGTCCGTCTGTCTGTCAAGACCCTTTTTCTCTGGAACGCGTGGAGGTAGCATGCTGAAATTAATATCAAATACTCAAGCGTGTGGTCCCTTGAAGCTGTGGAAAAATCAACCTTCTAAGTCAACGCAATCAAAAGATGCAGTTATTAAAAAGGCTATTTCCATACAAATTGCCGAAATCCGAAAACCTAAGGGGTACTTCCAGTTGTCCTAGAAACTCGAAATTTGGTATGAAGGTAGCTCTTATAGAACAACCACTCAGAAAAGTCTCAAAATCTAAAATTTTGATGTCTGTCTGTAGATTTCGCAGACCAATATAAGTTGACCCCACATTGCGTACATTTTGCTTAGGAGCAGGGCTCTGCTAATACTGGACTTCTTAAAACACTGGGGAAAAGCGTTAAAATCTTTCTACGGAACCCTCGTGCGCGAGTCCGACTCGCACTTGGCCGGTTTTTTCGTCAGCATTACTTGCATCGAATATGTAAGTCCTGACTAGCTTTTGTTTTTATCGTAATCAAATGAAATATAGATGAAAATAATCGATTTATTAATTATTTTTGTTTTTATTTTTATGAAACATTCATAGAATGAAATTCAACATACAATGACAATGCAAAGAAAAATCCGTTAAGCAGCTGGACATGAACCAGCAACCTCGGTAATCCGTACCACGCTCCACCAGTTAAGCTATACTTAACGTTGGTGTACCTAACGAATTTTTCAATGCCTTGTGTCATATTTTTTTATTTGGAAGATCTCTCCTCAGCGCCATCTATGAGTAGCTTAATCAAGCTCCAGCTTAGTCCAGCTGCTTAACGGATTTTTCTTTGCATTGTCATTGTATGTTGAAATATATATGCCAAGTGTTATCACATCTCATCAAAGCAGCTACTGTTTACATCACAAAGTATTACATGCGTCAGATCAGAAGTGGGACGATAAGGTGGAGTAGCATCAGATCTGAAGAAGCTAGGCGAGGTTGCTCTTCAAAGTATTGGACTTCTTTCTTATCTGTGTCTCTTGAGTGTTCATAGATGTTGTTTGCTAATGGTCTACATTCGCTACAACTAGTGTGCGTCTTAAAACATAACAATGTTATAAATCAATTCATTTGATGAGAAACTATTAAACCATAATCCTTACGGAAATACAGAATTTACAGTTGAAATTCGGAGTGCCCGTCGCACCTCGTGAGATGACAAACTACACTCATTCGTCTTGGTGCTAAGCGTCCGTTTTATCTTCGGTTCTGAAGCACCAATCGAAGAATAAAAGGAACAAAATGAAATATATATCCCTGTCATTTTATCGGTCAAAACGACAAATAGGTACGTGGGGCTGGGGGCCGGGGCCATCCATAAGTTCCGTCACGCGAATTTTAGGATTTTTTATAAGTTATAAGTAAAACCCCCCTTCACACTGTCACACATTTTACTATGAATATCCCAGATTTTCATGCGTGTCTAACTAAATATGTGACTAATCATAATCAAAATCACATAATGACATCAATCACGAACGTGTCATACATGACGTCCCTTTTCCTGGTGCGATTACTAGCCGATTCAATACTCGAGTGGAACACAATTAACTGAGATCGGGTTATCAACGATCAGCGATAGCGATCTGTACGCGCCACGCGGTCAGATAACGCTAAGACGTCTTGTAAGGTCTAGCAAAACCTAATTGTTGTAATTGATAACAAATGGATTGCAGTGTCGATTCCGCGGGAAGGGACGGATTATTTCAAATAAAATGACAAGTCGACCGGTAAATTGAATAGCAAAGTATTGCAAAAACTCCAAGTTTCCAACAATGACGCCAAAAATGGGCGGGTTTTTTGGAAGTGTTTCGTTCTGCGTGCAAAACTGAAATTTACATTTCCGATACGTATACTAGCTCCATTTTCATGCAAAATGGACACGAGAGACGGGTCCATATTGACATATTTCGTTGAAAATATACGCGAAACCTTTTTATGAAAAAAAAACACAGAACACGAAAACAAACTCAGCAGGGAGTTTATGCCGGGTGGCGAACGACAGTTTGCCTTGAAGGACAAAGCCTTGGAAGTAAAATCCCTTTGAAAGTATCTTCCGGAAAACATTGTTATGTTTAACTAATGATATTAGAAGCAAAGAAACATTTGCGGAAACATTTTATGAAGTTTGCTCATTTTTAAATTAACTTTTCAGTAGCATAAAAGAATACACATGTAGATTTTTTTTATATACGACGAGGAAGGCAAACGAGCAGTGGGTCACCTGATGGTAAGTGATCACCACTGCCCATGGACACCCGCAGCCCCGGGGGGGTTTGCAGATGCGTTGCCATCCCAGAGAGCTAAGCTGAAATGTCTCTTGTGCCCGTAATTATGCTCTGGACTGAATTACTTTGAGATTGACATTCACATCAGAAACCCTCATAAGTTCATAAATTAATCTAAACCTGGCTCCCGTAGGAGAGGTCTAAAACTTAGTGGGTATTAGGCATAAGAAACCCTAAAATTGAGCAAAAACGTTATTTTCGTCAATCAGCCGGCGAAGGCTTTTAGGGGTGGTAGTACGTTTCGGGTAATCTGGAGGGCGATTATAGTTCCCGTTACGAGAGTCGGACACAATAGCGGATATACTCGGAGGGGGGTTATTTTTGCTATTTCGGTGAAATCTCGAAGGGTACACATTACACAAAGAACTAAGAATGGATCTAACTCTGTGATTGTCATCTGCAATTTTCTTGTCCAACCAATTCCCTTTGCCGACACAACTGATTTAGAGATAGCACTTGAAGTAGGTATTAGTGTATCAACCAGCATTTAAAAAGCCTTGACAGGAATAATGGGACCATGTTCAGCGTCCATATGTTTAAGTCTGCCGCTGCAGTTTCGCTCGACCGGTCATACCAGCAGGCTTATTGTCTGACTCGCTCGCACTCCCCATCGTGTTCATTTTGACAGTTTTTGTATGGGCTGACAATTGGTATCGGAAACAGCTATCTGTAACGGACATACAATAAAAAAAGTAAAAAAAACCCCCGACAAAAATAACTATAAAAAAAGTAAAAAATAATGCCTAATGTATTTTGTTAGTATGGATGAAGTATGGATTGGCCCTTTCAGTTCAATATACCTAGCAAAATTTTTATCTAAGCGTCGTCGGCGTCGGGGGATCGCTAAAGTCAACCACAGCTATTCTTTCTATAAAACAACATACTTTAGTTTGCTGTTGACTTTAGCGATCCCCCGACACCGACGACGGTGAGATAAAAATTTTGCTAGGTATATTGAACTGAAAGGGCCAATCCATACTTCATACATACTAACAAAATACATTAGGCATTATTTTTTACTTTTTTTAGTTTTCTTTTTGTCGGCAATTTTTTTGTTTCCTTTTTTTTTCGGGGGTTTTTAAAATTTTTAATTTAAGTTTTTTATTTCATGTTTTTTACATTCACCTCACAATATATATTTTATTTTGGACTTAAACCATCAAAAAATCCAAGACATCAACGAGTTTCCGGATTACGAATTTCCGAACTTAGCCATACTGAAGACATCAACGCGCTCTCACATCTGGGATCTGAACTTGAGACATTTAAAAGTTTAATATCTCAATAATGGCCTAACCGGTTTTTATGAAACTTAGCTAAGAACCATCTCGATTAAACTAGCTTTCGATTAAAAAAAACCGCGTCCAAATCCGGCCATCCATTTACGAGCTACGATGCCACAGACACACAGATACACATGTCAAACTTATAACACCCCTCTTTTTCGTCGGGGGTTAAAAACTGTCATTTTAATCCGATGACGAGTATCGAAATAGTTACGCAATTACGCTGCAGGCTGACCAGGTGAACCAATAATTACCGCGTACCAAAACTTTTGCAAACGATAGCTCACGTTTTTCAGCGCAAGACATTATACTTCATCAACTTCCAGCATTATTGCCAGAACAATGCATGTGTGTCGAGGCACGAAAAAGTGCGTTAGTGTTTGATTGCGCGGCATTGTAAGCGGAGGCATTGTCTGACTAAGCCGTTATTTAAGCTTCTCCTTGGCCTATAATCTTTTATGAACTACCGCCAGCAGAGTTGCTATGCGTGTTCCTTTCTGAGCTAGAAGGAAAGCGCGCTGAGCATCGAGGCAAAAACAAGAAATGTTCCGACTAGGCGGTATTATGGAGTACGACCACGTACGACACAGCAACATGCTTTACCTATACGCACAACATCTTCTTGATCTTCTGAAAGAAAGAAATTCTGCGCACTATGCTAGCTACATTTCAACTACGATAGAAAGCGGCTGGAGTTCCTTCAACTTAGGTACAAATACAAAATACAAATACATTTATTTCGTTATCACAGGTAGGTACTAACCCTATTATAAACCTATTCGTTCGTTTGGCCTTTTTTGTCACATTGACGTTTCTGTTAGTAAGAAGACAAAACCTATTTTAACTAATGGAGGCTTGAACTGGCTCATTGGAGAGATGATTGAAGGAAACTCCACCGACAAGAGTGTAACTCTTAAGTTTGATGATGATGATCCATCAGCCTGATGAGCCTCCATGAGGCTTGAGTGACGTTTATGAATAATGGCATAAAGATTTTAATCTTGTAACTCTTCTCAAATGAAGAGTTGCAAAAACCCTTGGTCTAGGCCTAAAACTACCATTAAGACAGACCAAAGACAAAGCGTACAACAACACCCATCTTATAACCCAAAGTCTACAAGCGTATAATTTCCATCCACAATCTTATTCGAAAATGTCAATTCCTCAGCCGTGGACGCTATCGAGACATACTTCAGCGCAGCACGAGTGCCACGAACAGCGATCGCCCACGCTGCGCAGTCGCTGTTGAATTTATACAAACACTTTACCTGTATTTACTACATAGCGCGTTCGGTTTAGTCAATCCTAATGGACGGGATGATCGGTGTAAGTTTAAGTGCGTCTATTTTCGTGTATAACCTTTGGATGATCAAAATTCATACCCTGAAAGATTTACGCGCCACCTTTGACCGATTTTTTGTAGACGAATATTGCTGAATGGAATTTGACTTTTCCCGGAAGTGATAACTCTACGTTAAGTTGTCCCATGATATTATTTAAGTACTTGTTACTTTACGATAGCAAGTTCTGACGTGTCTTTACAGGTATACACTGACAAAAATATAAAACCTTGGCTTACAGCTTGACATGGCAGGAAATATAGGAGCTAAATTAAAATACAACACGTAACAAAAAAAAAACTACAATCGTTACATATTACTTTTCACATTATTATTTATTCTCAAATACCGTTTATCATCCATACCTTACTTATAATTCAGTCAAAAGCCAGCGCAAGCCTACTATCGCGTAAAATCTATGAAAAGAACAACAGCGCACCCAGAACAGAACCTTGCGGTACAACACAGCCTAGCCCGCTGCAATATTTATATTTATCCAGAGGGATCTATGCCTGGGATTTACGACATCCACTCGGCATAACAAACCGGAACGCAACAATGTCGGCCCCAACCGGTGACGCGACCGATAAAAGTGGACAGCGCAGCGTTGCCAGGGTAAAGGAAAATCCATCACTTCCAGGCCCCTATTTCACCATCTTTACAATTATAAGTTTTATATGACAATTCGAAGTACAATATGAAGCGAGCTAAAACAAAATCTCTTCAAGTCAGCAGTTGACATGGAATTGTCATTGATAACTGACAATTGTAAAGTTGGTGAAATAGGGGCCTGGGATTTGGGTATATCAGTTTTTACATTACTATAGGCGCGAGTGCTTCTAAAACGGCACGTAGCTGTAGAACGTGCTACGTTTCGTTACGTGCAAGGCAGCACGTGCACGGCGCGGCGTTTCGTCGACTCCTTTAACCAGAACTGGTCAGTCTACTTTTTATCAAAACATGACATTTATTTAAGTGCAAGAGCCGTACGACAAATTATAAAATAGCTTGAGATGATAAGTCTCGAAATTTCAAGTCATTTGTTGAATTCGTCATCGTAGATGAAATTGATTTGATTTCTTTCGCTAAAACTACTACTTCAACTATTTACTACGCGAAAACTACTAAACCCAAATTTAAATTTACACTAGTAAGTTTTTTGCAAGTTGCATTTAGATAACTACAATACCGTGAAGCACAAGTTAGAAGTAGTCGATCGAGATGCAACATAACACGTTTCTTACTAGAGCAAGTAGTGTAACAAACAACACATTTAAACAAGACACTGCGGATTATCTGAAAGTAAAACTTCGGTATTCCACGGATTACTAGCCTCGCTCCACGGGTTGTGAACACGGAGCCTGGCCTGGCAACACCGCGCCGACGATTTGTAGTCGCGACGTCGGCGATGAAAGGGCGTTATTGGAAATCGGATAATATACTTTGCAACAAAGTAAGTTATGAAAGCAGAACTGCAAGTTTCTATACTTATTGTGGGTTTAGTTTGTGAGGAGCTTTAAAGACGTTAATACTCGCCTCTTTTGTTAAAGTGATGTGGTTGACATAATAGTGAATTCTAACCTTATGTCGAAATTGGATTATTTGGCACCTGTATTCCTAAGGCCGATTTGCGCAAATCTATGTTAGACAGATAACTCATTAGCTTGAGGTCAAGGTAATGTATTTGAATCGTCTGACGTAACCTTAACTCTGAGTTAACTCTAAACAAGGGTGGCGCAAGTCAGCCTAAGAGCTGTTCCGACGTCCACGTACCTAATATGAAATATTTTCCATTACGACTTTTGTTTATGAGGCAAGGAAGACAAACGCTCTAAGTGGGTCCCCTGATGGTAAGTGATCACTGATCAAATAGCAGATGCGTTGCCAATCTATACGGGATGCTTCTAAAAAAGTAATAAGTGGAATCGAAATATTGTATCCAGATTTATTACATTGTAGAAGAGAAGAAAACTAGGGTAGTTAATGAAGTTTCCATTGAATTGTTCGTTCCGGATTATCGCGCGCTGCCGGCTCGAAGCTCCTAATAATCCCGCAAAGCCTTAGCGCGCCCATTTTCTCAGCGAACGCGTGTATCCACTGTTTTATGTAACGTCGCAACTTTCCAAGCAATTCGGCTAAGTAAGTAAATCCAATAACAACGGATAATCATATTGTTTTCGGAGTTCCAGCGACACACGGTACGCGGACACACCTTAAATACCCCATTTTCTAGCTGGAATATTTTCTTTGACGTTTAAATAAAAAATGTAGCAAAACTCGCCTTCATGGCGCAGACACCGCAGTGAACGGGACATGCAAAAGCCTTGCTACACCTTTAATAAAAATGAATAATGAGGTCACACAGTTAAGGCCAGTCCTACTGCATTACTTTTCGAAGTGAAAGCGGGCTGCGATTTCGGCAGAACGAGGAAGTCCGAAAGTTTCCGTCCTATCCCCGAATTAAGATCAGTAAGAAAAATTGTGTAAGTTGCAATACATTGCGAGATTTGTGAGGCCGTGAAGCGAACCAGTTAGATATTGTCGTTTAAACGCCGCAATGCAATGCAACTCACACGATTTTTCTTACAAATGTAAATTCTGGACATAGTAACTTTTGCATATACTTATTAGACCGAATGATAATGCGAATCGCATCTTCTGCAGTCGTAGTAGCAATATGCTTGGTTACTTTTAGCCGGCAGAGGCATAATCAGCATCTAATGTAACGTCAGCTGTGGTGTGACACCATGCGGAAGTAACTAGACACAGAAAACCCATCTTACAATCACACACAGGACTAAAACTGATTTCATGTGAACGCGTGCTGAAAGTTTAGGTTACGCCGTTAAATCAAACGTTTTTGACAGCACAAAGACATCAATATTGGTGCAAACGAGCAAAAATAAAATATTGAAGATGTCTTTGTTACTTACAAAGTGAACGCACATTCCTTCACATTCATGATGAGAGTTTAATGCAAAATGAACTAATCAGGAAACTAATAATACCTACGCAAAAAAAATTGCAGTGTAAAATGACATTTCGCTTAAGTTACGAGAACATACGATAATAATGCGAAACCAACATCCAGGTTATTGTAGCAGACCAAACTAGGGCGCCGATAAATTCGTCCGGTACCGAATTAAATAGTTCACAGCAAATTTAGGGGGACGGCAAGGGACTGTATTCGTGGTGTCCGGATAGTTTTCAACTGTACTTATTTGTAGAACTGCCACTGAGGCTAGAACTAGTAAAATTTTAAATGAAACAAGAAATTATTTAACTTCGTATGACCGGCCAGGTAGGATCGCGAGCCAATTAGAAATAGTAAAAACATACGGTTTGACGTCCGTTTCAGATGATTTAAATGAGATCTGACGCTCACCCTAAAGATCTGCGCTAATATCCCATACTAGGAATCAAACCGGGTTTTGTTTGACATTGCAACTAAGAGTTACTACTAGTGAGTGCCTAATAGGCTAGTTTTTGTCACGGTCATAAAACAGTCAGCGGATGAGTATGAGACAGATATTATTCCCGCGATGCTAGGGCATCCGTACGGTTTGTAGCAGTAACGGAACTCACCAATAAAAGGTTTCCCATCGAGCCTCTTCATCCAGTAGAACCGCTGGCTGTGGGGCTTGTTCTCGCGGTCGTACTGCTCCCACTGTTGGCGCAGGAAGGTGTAGCAGACGCAGCAGCAGCGGACGGTGCCCTCCTCGTCCGCACTCTCCGCGCGGTAGCCCGTCGGCGGCGCGTGCGCGCCCAGGAATGGGAAGTAAGGCTCCGTACTCTGGAATGGACAGATTGATCAACGTGGATGTGACAAGCAACTTGAGCCAGATTTACATTTCTCCGACGTTTCGTGACGTGACGCGTCAGAACGGTATCGTTTTCATATATTTGCTATAGTAAATTCATATTTGTGTGTCGCGTAATGTGTTGTGATGGCTTCCGTTGTCTTCATCTCTCACGGTGAGAGATGAGGACAACAGAAACAGATATGCTTTAAACGCATAACAGCACAACTCGTGTGACAAATAAGCAGCAGCTTTTAAAAAAGTGTAAGCAACCTAAAAAAGTATACAAGTCAATGAAACTTTGGTAAACCCCATCGCGATTAGACTAGGAATCTGTTTACAAAAACTCTACAACCGATACAAACTGCCGAGAAACACACATATACACAAGTTAAACTTATAACAACCCCCTATTTGTGTCGAGAGTTATTATTTATTAATTCGCTGATCACTTGTTTTTATGCAAAGATGATCCTGTATTTCAGTTTCTTTACTACTTCCGATCTAGCGCGGGTCAAATTTCAGCAGTCGCCTAGTTTAAAAACATCACCCTCCGCCATTGAGGTCACTGAATAGATAAAGCTGTTATCGATGGAAAACATTAGGTACAGTTGCTAGCACTCATAACTGACTATTCGAGCATTCGTGAACCTTGAGCGACAACGTGGCGATGTTCAAAAATGGTTGGTTAAGAACGTTGGCGATCGTCCTTGCTATATGAGAAAACACTGTAATTTATGGATATTCTACATTACTGAAAATTCTCATTTCTTCTGTAATCTTCAAATTAGCCACATGTGCTAACGCTTGTATCGTAATTAAGAAAGGATTAGAACCATTTGCATCAAAGGCCATTTAGAACAGGGAACTTCTCAGGTCTAAATATAGCACAACCCGAACTCAAAGTATCCGGTCATTACTCACGATGTATTATCTGATCTGAATCGAGTAACGAAAGGACGACGTAGCGGTAAACACCACCGGGCAGCGTGTGAGTCATTCTGTGACAGTTCAATTAAGGTACATTTTCAGAGCCCTCGTGAAACATTTTGACAGTCGGCGAATTTAGCCCAACGGAATGAAGATTGGTGAGCACCTTTTAACAGAAAATCTGAACACCAAAAATTCTGGTTTCGTATAAACATTTTTGAAGTCAACAACCATAGAACCCATCACCAGCTCACGAGATGGATGCCATAACTTTTGAGGTATTTGCGCCATCAAAAAACAGCAATCCAACTCTAAGTGGTAAAATATCGCATCAGAGAACTTTTCTTTAAAAACTAGTCACCAGCCGACATTTCTTCGAGCACCAATGAGATCCTTCAAGCTGCTATGAAACCGTGACAGGTTTAAAAGAATCTTTATGAACATCGGAAAAACACATGTCAGTGTAATTACAGTCAATTTGCGATGTAATAGGCTCTCATAATATGAAAGCGGTCGCACGAATCCCGCCATCGCAGTCCAATTTTGGTCCCCGGTTTTTGTTAAACGGACTCATACTTATTACTTACACCGGTAGGCACAGGGACATTTAATTGCCTTCAGGGTTGAACGCCCTCGGGTACAAACTGTGAATTCTGCGGGGCCATTTAAAAACCGAAACTATGGTGTTTTACATCATTGTTTGAATCTAAGACAATATTCAGCAACATGACCGGATAGCGTAGTGGTTGGAGACCCTGACTATGAAGCTTGAGGTCCTGGGTTTGGTCCCCGGCAGATAATGATGGAGATGAATTTTGTTCAAAAGTCTCGGATGTTTCTCTAGTATATGCATTGTCTAGTTGGACATTGCCTATCTATGGTTTATGACGTGTGCTTACATTAATGACATGAGATAGTAAGTTGCCAGTATCACATGTACAAGATCCATCGGCAGTTCTAATCGCCGCCTCGATCATGTCACGATCGTAGGTAGGTGCAGACACACAAACACGTCATATAAGGTATATCGAGCGGTCGTCGCGCCCGGGTGTGTGAACGTACCCTTAAGTATATTGACACGGTAAAACGGGACAAAGTATGCTACATTTGGCGCGTAGTTTCAGCTGTTCGGAAACCTTTAAACTTTGTTAGAGTTGGTTCCACGTTTCCATCATAGATTAACAACCGTTCCCAATATTCAGTCTGTCTCTTGTTTCGATTTCATGACGATAAAATCATTTATTTAACTTCAATTTTGCCGTCTCAATAAACTTACTGACGGTAGGCAATCCAACCTCTGCATGTTTGAACGTTTGTTACTTTGTTACAAAAACTATTGATAAAATTTTGATAAAACTTCAGAATAACACATATTAGGCTACTTTTTAAGTTCCCACGGGATAATGATAAACGAATTCTAGCCAGACGTCGTCTTTAGAAAAGTTGAAATACCCCCGACATTTTCATTTCAAAGTTCAATATCCCAAAAACGGCAGAACCAATTTTTATAAATCATTAGCCAAGAACCATCTCGTTTAAAAAAAGCGTGCTCAAATCAGTTTCTTTATTTTGGAGGTACGACGCCACAGACAGATAAACAAATACACAGATGTATACACTCTTCAGGTCAAACTTATAACACCATTCCTTTTTGTGTCGAAGTTAAAAAGCGAGTCTATTTAGTATTTAATTTACATGCCTTGTTTAACCAAAAACGTAGAACACCTGATAATTTAGCAAAACAAATAGCTGGAGGGCAAGCTACTTTTTACGAGCAAAAACGACGACTACACGTGTGCGACTCCTCGAAGGTAATAAAGTGTGTTATAAATTTAAATATGTCGCCTACAATTAAAAACTACTCATAAATCTGTTTAACGCGTTCGTCCAATTTCCAGTTATCAACACGACGAGAACCACATTTGTGTTTTGTCTTTTTATAACCTGATTCATACCAAAGGAACTCATCGTCGTTCATATGTAATATTCAATGACAGTTGTACTTCTTAAAACTTCAACCAGTGCTTATTTATTCTTCTGACCATACAAAAGTAAAATTACAAGTGATACCGAAAGGCAATCCACTTAACAAAATGGACGAGCGCACCCAATACCTACATCCACCGGATGTCGGATTCGAGTCCATCCAACCTTGTCCAAATCTACAATTTCTTATCATAGGAACGGCAATTTCTCTGCTATTCTACTGTATTTCAACAGCGGTACAACACTATCGGCGTTTTTTCCAAGAATACAACATATCCTGTGAATCTGTTACACGTCACTGAAATGCTACTTATCGCTATTTCAACGAACAGCTAGGAAAGCAAAGTGAATCATTTTCTTTTGCTGAATTTTAGGCATTTCATGTTTTAATCTGCATTTACGAAATTAATTAAATCTATTACTAGTCTAAGTCAAGTCTCTCCTATAAAATTATACCTCCCACAATCATTTCAACTTTTCGAGACTTCTTAATAGCAGGCTCCCTATTTTACCAACGTTACAATTGTCCGTTTTCAATGACAATTCGTTGTCAATTTCTGACTTGAAGAGCTTTTGTTTTAGCGCGCTTCATATCGACCAAGGAATGTAGTTCAAATTGTCATGACAAACCGACAATTGTAAAGTTGGTGAAATAGGGGCCTGAAGGCCATTTATCAGGATCGTGATAGCAAATGAGTGTACTGTATCCGAAAAGTCCTGTTCCAAGTTAATGTTGGTAATCCAAGAAAGCCATGAGAAAACTTTATGTGAAAATCCATTCAGTAGTAACGTTGTTCGAAACGATGACGTTGGCGTGTTTTTCTCCAGGGAACAACCTTTACCGATACATCGATCCCACGACGATAGCAATTACATGTATATGTATGAAAAGTATGAACAATAACCTCCACAGAAGATAAGTTCTGCTTGTAATGCTACGTCAGGAGCTATCATGCAATCAGCGTCGAATCAGCTCCTAAAGATGAAGTAGCCTGAAGTTTTCTTTATTTATGATGCATTAAGTAGAAGTAGGAAATTGCATGTTTGTATATTAAGATAAACACGCTACAAGGAAAACATTCAACATAATTTACAAGTCGAATTGTACGAGTTTTATTGATACGTACGACAACTTCATTAACTAAATTTAAACACATGAGATAAATAGCACCTTTTATAATCTTATTTTTCCGCTTCTTATTAACAGAGTAGCGAAAAATTTGGAGTCGTAAACTAAATTGCAAATGACAGCGTTACTTCGCAGTAGCTATGTGGTCGCATTGTCACAAACGGTATAATTTTTAGTGTGAACAATAGCATGAAAATACCTCCAAAATCTAAACAAAATTCATCAATCAACCGTCCAATTGGCAAACACCCTCGAGTCCTAACCAAACAAGAGTTCGTTAGCTAGTTACAAAAATATTAACACAGGTACAAAACTGGACCCTTAGGGCACGAAAGGTCGAACCTCGCGTCGCGAGTTGCAGACCCAACAGCTGTGGATAAAACAATCCGCCATCGCATCGAAATGGAACAAAGTTTTGAAAGGACTACGGCTGTTTAATAATATGTCTAGTTTAACTTAGATACATATAGGTACTGGTGGAATTTAAAGTAAATATTATACATTCTTTGAGCTTGGGAAGTTAAAGACTAACCCGATAGAGATCACACTAGGTCTCATTACTGAACATGACTGAGACAGAAACCGAAGTGGAACGGACAACTGACACGGATGTATTTAGGTTCATGATTATGACGTTAATCACAGTTCACAATGACATTTATCAGCGTCGACACTGGCGGCTGGACGCCACAGCCACAATCGACGCAATTTTCCACGATTCTAACGACGTTTCTAAAAACAGCATCCTGTCATCACGTGTCCCAAACCATCCTTGTCAGGCGACCGTCATCATCGATGTCAATTGGGCCGTGTCTAAAGTCAATCATTTTACGTGTCTCGTCAATTGACAACCGGCTGAAACCGGTTAGGTGATAGCTGACGACCATTTACATCGGGATGATGACATTGAATGGTTAAGTGGTCAATTGATTGAGCGATCGAAAAATACTTGGGAGTTTAAAAACAAAGTGATTGGAGATGCAGTTGGGAAAAAATCTCAAATACCTGCTGAGGGTCGAGCACGACTTTACGAATCCTGCGTAACGTTACGGTTATCGTATCGAGATCGAGAAACCTCATACTAAATTTTAGCTCCATATACGCTCACGGGTGGGCGCTGTTTCAAACGTCATACAAACTCGCTAACGTTTACTATTCGATTTTACGTGACGCAGGATTCGAAAAGTCGTGCTTGGCCCTCTGATTGAGAAGCAACATTTTCGAAGGTTAAGTTCAACGTTTAGTAAGAAATTCGGGAATCAGATAAGAAGTTTAGATGCATTCCTTTTTGTCAAGCTTTTGGTCTATTTTAAACCGATCGAGAACAATTGGGGATGCATGAAAATCTCATAATTGCTTAATTTTTTTTCTGATGATAGGAATAACCTTCCTTAGTACCTCATAAAAGTTTGAGATTTTTCCTTTGCGCCGTTGATTTTTGAAAAATAAAAACATCTTCTTCGGTCACGTTCTGGGCCTAGGACGGCTGATTTCGCGTTTTAATAAATTCGGCGTTTTGGATAGTTTTGGCCAGCCAATTGATACCAATTTTCTTTCAGCTCTTCTCTTACAGCAAATAATCTCAAGCCGAGGTTTTTTTATCGCTTTTGGAATACGTTGGTGGGTATTATTAACATGTCTTAGGATATCTATACCGTTGATGTTTGTGGTCATGGTGAATGATTTTGTTTAAAATCTATACGCCAGCAAAACGAATCAATGTGTTTAGTTTGGGTTGCAATGATCGTCATCGCGGCTAACAAAATCAAATCCAGGGTCGAAAAGCGAAACTCGTCGTTCGTCATGCAAGCTATCATCAATGTCCGGGGGCAAAAGCAGTTAGTAAATTAATTAAATCGGAAAAAGCAGTGAACGCGTAGGCAGCGAAAACAAACAAAGTTATGTAGGTTATGTCTGTGAAGACAGCTGTCAGATGTCTTATTTTTTTACGAGGGCTGTTTGATAAGTACTCGTTTTCTAAATATATTAATATCACTGGCCGCAAATAAGTATAGAACCTTTTTAAGCCATTTTTCAGAGGCAAGAAAATTAAAAAAAAATGGCATTCTTTTGTTTTTTTTTCTCATTTGACAACAATTCAGTGAAGGCGTGAACTTAAAATTGTTAAAATGGAGAAAGAACAGTATCGGTCTGTAATTAGATTCTTATTTTTGAAGGAAAAACATGTGATGAAATAAAAGTAAGAATGCAAGCGGTTTACCATGAATGTGCTCCTTCTATGACAATCGTCAGATATTGGTATAACGAGTTTAAGCGGGGGAGAACAACCGTCTTTGATGAGGATCGCCCAGGCCGGCCAGTTGAGGTGACTACAGACGATATGGTTAAGAAAACTGAAAATATCGTTTTAGCCGACCGCCGAATTAAACTTCGAGAAATCGTTGATGCTGTAAACGTTTCAATCGAGAGGGTACAACACATATTAGAAGAAAAATTGGGTATGAAGAAAGTATCGGCGAGGTGGGTGCCGCGTTTACTCACGGAGGAGCAAAAACGGAACCGACTGACTACTTCGGAGCAGTGTTTGGCCGTGTTCAAACGTAACCCGAAGGAGTTTCTGCGTCGTTTCGTGACCGTGGACGAAACATGGGTCCACCACTACACCCCGGAAATTAAAGAGCAGGCGAAGCAGTGGATTTTACCGGGTGAACCTGCTTCAAAGAAAGCAAAAACCGTCCCATCGGCTGGAAAGGTCATGGCGACCGTTTTTTGGGATTCGCAGGGTATTATACATATTGACTATTTAGAAAAGGGAAAAACAATAACAGGGTAGTACTATGCCAATTTATTGGATGAATTTGACGCCGTGTTGAAGGACAAACGACCGCATTTAAAAAAGAAAAAAAGTACTGTTTCATCACGACAACGCCCCGGCTCATTCGTCCAGAGTTGTGTCGGCTAAATTAGCACAGTTACGCTACGAACTATTGTCTCACCCCCGTATTCTCCAGATTTGGCCCCATGCGATTTCTTTTTGTTTCCCAACCTAAAAAAATGGCTCGGTGGCAAGCGATTTGGATCAAATGACGAAGTCATTGCCGCCACAGAGGCCTATTTTAATGACTTTCCAAAATCATACTTTTTGGATGGTATATTGAAGCTTGAGTATAGGTGGAACAAATGTACAGAGTTAAAAGGTGACTACGTAGAAAAATAAATGCATATATAAAAAAAAAATTTTTTTTCCATAAACGGGTACTTATCAAACAGCCCTCGTACCACAGATGTTTTTCTGTAATATGCGATGGACCAAGGAAAACGCAAAATCAGCCGTCCTAGGCCCAGCACGTGACGGAGGAAGATGTTTTTATTTTTCAAAAATAAACGACGCAAAAGAAAAATCTCAAATTTTTATCAGGTACTAAGGAAGGTTATTCCTATCATCAGAAAAAAAATTAAGCAATTCTAAGATTTTCATTCATTCCCAATTGAGGACAGCACAACTGTACAAGGAGATTAAAAAAAAAATTTTTGGAGTGGAGGAAAAAGTTTTGGAGTCTTCCAAGTGCCTGCCAAGCACCAGCAGATTTTCCTGCGCTCCGACTTTTGGCCGGAGGGTGTGGTGTTCCGTCGCTTTAGGGAAGCGAAACTGATATTTAAAACTCCCTAAATAGTTGTAATGTTTTTTTACTTTTGTTTTGTATTGTGTATTTCTTATATTTACATTTTATAGCGCATTGGCTTTGCTGTAATGCTGTAAAATTGTTTTGATAATAAATAAATAAATAAATTACAAAAAAACCAGGCAAGGTAGACAATAGGCGGCAGCATGACGTGTCGGAGGCGTTGAAAAGAGAGAGACACTTGACAAACTTCGGTCAAGAACATATTTCCCGGGTCTCACCTGAGGATCAGCCTTCACCCGGACGGTGAACTGGTCGCTGAAGCCCGCGCCGCCGCAGACGAAGCAGACGCGGACTACGTCGGCGGGCGCGGGCGTGGTCTTCTCGCGCGGCGAGGAGGGCCGCGACGCGCTCAGAGAGCTCTTTATGTACGCCTTCGCCTTCTCCATCCTTGGTGCTGCGAGAGACAAAATTGGTTAATCAAGGGTAGACATCAGGTTACGTCAAGCTTTCGTAGTTTTCAGAGGGGAGACTGAGCTAATCGAGAAGAGAACCAATAACCAATTCAGATACGTTTGTGCATGTTAAATCTGTTTGACGTTTTATGAAGACGTCAACGTCACGTTTTCAACGTCATCTTTTAAGCGTCGTATCCCTCTCTATCGGAAACCAACATACAGCCGTTCCCAATAATCAATCTATTTCTCGTTTTAATCTTCTGATGGTAAAAACATTGATTTTAAATTTTGCCCTCAATAAACTTACTGTCCGTAGGCAATCCAAGTTGCTAACTGTCGATTGGAGGATGGTGAGCCATCTACAGATCGCAAATTGTTGGTCAAAAAATTCGTCAGTAGATCAAAACAAGAGATAGATTGAATATTGAGAACAGCTGTGAGACCATATCTACGCTTACCATCATTCGTGATTATGGTCAAACGCAAATTTATTTATTAAAAAAAATGAGCAACTAACTAAAAAAAACCCAGCCTTGTACGACTTCCTCGTCAGAACGAAATACAGTTAAGCCCGCAGGCGCTGCATTTAATGAATATTTAATTGCAATCCGAAACGATAGCGTGATTAGGCTAATTCGCCCGTCATTGCGTGTTGTTGGGCGTTAGGTTGCTGGACATTAGTCATTTTAGGGTTACGAAACAACGACTTATTCTGATAAACCAAGCTTTTTAAGCGTTTCCCAGACTGGCGCGATCAGCGGTGGCGGCGTACCGCTTAGTACTGCGTTCTGACTGCGTCGAAGCGGCGTCAGTATGAATCATGCCGAGGACTACCATCGCATACAACTGACCGCCACCGTAACCGCTACCGCTTATCGCGCCAGTCTGAGTAAGCAAGGTACTTTGTTGTACAGAAAATAAAGCAACAAAGACAAGTTACAAGTACAAAGGGGGATCCCTTTAAGGGCTCTCTACCAGTCAACCTGCAAGGTCACAGCACAAGTAAAGAAAAAACTTGAAAATCGCTGATTTGCAGTAACAGTCGACTCGGACTCTGCCGGTTTTTTTTTACTAAATCCAGTTTCAGTGTCAGGAGGACTATAGTTTTGTAACTGGTAACCCTGAGTAACCAGCGTTTCCCAGACTGGCGCGATCAGCGGTGACGGCCTACCGCTAAGTACCGCGTTCTGACTGCGTCGAAACCGCACACTGAATCCTCGCGCGGGTCGACTCGGACTCGGCCGGTTTTTTTTTACAAAATCCAGTTTCGGTGTAAGGAGAACTATAGTTTTGTAACTGATAACCCTGGGTACAGCCTTATGCGGCAAAATGGAAGGATGCCAGCGTGTTGTTAGCCTAAACGGGGTTGGCCGGGAGTTTTAAACTGGGTGATGTCATGGCGAGCGCATGTCAGCTATAAATGTGCGGGGTTCAATTTATGTCACGTTAATGGCGGCTGGGAGCCGGCTGTTTAACAGGCAGTTCAAAATTCAAATAGATTATCTTAATATACAGTCGCCATCTCCTGTCGGAGCCGAGCGGCTAGGCGCTCAAAAATATAAATAAAGCCGTGGTAGCCTAGCGGTTTGACCTATGGCCTCTCAAACAGAGGGTCGTGGGTTCGCGAGTCCAAGCTCTCATCTCTGAGTTTTTCAGAATTTATGTGCGAAAATTACATTTGGTTTTTAACACGAGCTTTTAGGTGAAGGAATACATCGTGAGGAAACCTGCATACTCCTGCGAAGTAATTTAATGGTGTGGGAACTATAGCCCAAGCCCCAAGCCCTGTCATTCTGAGAGGAGGCCAATGCCCAGCAGTGGGACATAAAAAAAGGCTTGTTATTAAAAAAATATTGACTTGGAATGGATGTGGATGAACAATTGAATGTCAAAAAGTTTGCATGTTTTTTTTTTTTTTTGGTAAAAAACCGGTTTTAAGAGAATTATCTAATTTTCCTGGTTGCAGATACAGGGCCGGAATGAGACACGTCTAAACGTGGAGGTAAATATGTGCGTTATTGAGTCCAGGGTGTTTTAGTTGGTAAAAGAATCACATGGACAGACAGTCACGAAGAAAATGGCGCCATCATTTAACTACTAGCAAAGCAAATAAATTTGAACACACAACGGAGCTTCCGTTTTTATCGCTATCAAACGCGATATCCCGAAACCGCTAGCTTCGGCAGCCGTGCAGCCGTGGCGTGCGGGCCACGCACGTATAAATCAATATCTAAACTATGTAAATCCTTATCAGGCATAATCTGTCACACGCGTGCTGGACCCGGATTGAAAAACTATCGATTTTACCCCGGCGAGGCTTTTGAGCCGTATCACCATGCCGTAGGGTGTAGACGTACACACGTTGCAGGAACAACTGGAACAAGTCTCATGGCGCGAATGATTCAGGTTGACCAGAATGAGGACGACGGTTTTTTGATTTGTGATTGAGGTTCAAGAAAGGGATTGAGTCACTTTTTCGATTTTGACCCGACTGCCGCCAGAAAGAGGTTTTTTTAAGTAGAAATATTTTTGAAATCCGGTGGTGGATAATCGACTGAAATCGTTGATTCAGATTTCGATTGCTACCGAGAACTACTGACAGTTTCTGAGTTGTGTAGATAGATAGATAGATACAAACTTTATTCTTCAAAACAATACATAGGACATGTAGGATTCGGATCTTGCAGAAAGCGATTAAGAAATCTTCAAGTATTATTTAAAAGTAGTTGTCCGGGGAGTTCACCTGTGTAAAATTCGGTTATCGCTTTTCTGCGGGAAATTAACAATTTTCCAAGATAAAAAGTAGCATATGCTGTTTGTCAAGTTCCGTTAACACAACTAGTTTGACAGAAAGACCGCATAAATGTGGGTTTGTCAGAGTTTCGCCTTTATAATATTGGTATATACCGCAGACATTTTTGACAAAGCTGCAAAACAATAAAGTTACAAACGTTGGCGTTGAGGTGAAACAAGGAACTCGACGCCTAAACTGATAGGTTTTAATTTGCAATAATAGGACAAAAAACGCCTAAACAAGCTCCTTTATTAGTAGAATTAGTTTCAACGTATGTAATTCTAGAGCCTTGTAATCTGATTATGAGCGTCGAATGTTTTTTGCTGGCATTAGTATTATACTTAGCTTGTCGTAATTAGTGTTTTTTTACCGGAATTTGTGCTGTGATGTGTGCACATTTAAGAGGCGATGCGATTATTATGTTTGCACTTGAGACCTTAGCTACTTAAGCTTTCATTTATTTTGACAGATAAGTTTGCTTTGGGACGGAGTCGTTTTTAATAATTCAGTGAATAAACGAAATAATTATTTCACAACTGTTCTGGAAACTTTCCTTTTGCGCAAAGCCTGAATTGCACGCCGAAATGTGATTTGTGTTTATATCTATGACGCGCACTATTATCTTTTCTATGACGCGTGAGAGACTGCTGGCACGTAGGTACTTGCTGAGCAGACAGACCGGTATCACATCAGCATAGCAGGATTCCATATGGACCACTGCCTGTGCGACTGCTACTTGCGTCTCATGAAGTTCGTTACACCTATTACCTATATGCATTAAAATGACAATATTGATTGCGAGAAAATCTTAGTTCCGTTTCTTTCGGGGCTATCTCAGGATAGCTTGTGGATACTCACAGAAACCTCTGGACTGGTTTTTTTTTTTATACGAGAAAGGCAAACGAGCAAGTGGGTCACCTGATGTTAAGTTATCACCACTGCCCATAGACACCCGCAACCCCGGAGGGTTTACAGATGCGTTGCCAACCTAGAGAGCTAAGATGAAATGCCTCTTGTGCCCGTAATTACACCGGCTGTTTTACTGTTTTACTCTCCACACCGGAACACAACAGTGCAAGCACTGCTGCTTAGCGGCAGGATTAGCGAGTAAGGTGGTGATAGCGATCCGGACGGACCTTGCACAAGGTCCTACCACCCGCAAAACGAAGGTATAACGAGTTTAATAAGAATTCGTAAAGTAGGCACGTCTACCACACGGTCGCATGGCAAACTGTCAAGTGTGTTCCTTTACTCAACGTTAAGTCTACACAATAATTGTTCAGTCTCAGACTCATTGTTTAGTGGATTAATAAAACACAAGACAATGAAACCCGTGGCCTGTGGACACCACGGATCCACCAGATTGATCATTTGTGTCTAGTCAGTAGACAGGATATACCATTCTGTATCAGCAGATATACAAGTATAGAACCAGTGTGTCAGCCTGTCGGATTTATCCTCACATTATTCCTTTGTACGGCCTAACAGCATTACATACATACATTTATGTATGTTGTATGTATGTAAAGCCTCCCTCGCCATGCAAATCCGGGATGTATACTATAATCGTGTCTAACTAGACATGGACATGACGGACAGACAAACCAATCAATATTGTGTATGTCGCGGTGTAACTCGGTTTGGGACCGTTCGTGAAATTCCCAAGAGGAATAAATAAATGCGGGATAAAGGTCAGTGTTTTGATAGCTTTTAGTTGCCTGGACAAATTTATCGGTATCCTGAAACGTTTTATGAAAGACAACCAAATAATTAAATAGGCAATGGGTGTTAACATGTTGAACTGAGTTTATCCAAAACTCTCACTACAAAGATCCATACTTCTCGAACACTTTCGGTCGGTGTTTATTTTCCGTTATCGTTTCGTTTTGGGAGTATTTCCAGGAACAGTACATATAGACGAATTAGCAATTTATCAAGAGAACAAATAATTGCCCTAACAGGGGATCGATTCCGGGGCCTCAAGCTTCACAGGCCTCTCTAACCACTAAGCTATGCAGTAGTCTTGTGAAAGAGACACGCAACACAGGCGTACTCGGCCCTACACCTACATGGCTACATGGCCACACAAAAGCTAGCCACTAGCGACATCGCCCTGTTCCCGACACTGGCCACAACACGCAAGTACGTTACGCAATGTGTCGTGTGCGGGCCCTAATTGGCGGCCTTTGTGCCGCCCGTACATAGCACAACGTACCTACATGTGCGTAAAACACGTATACAATATTCAATGCACTGTGCTGGCTGAATTAAGGGTACTTTGTTCTAGTCAGATCAATAATAGTCCCCATTGGGATTTATGGAGAATTGTTTTAGCTCTTCCATGTCAATGTATGTATGTAGGTGTAGGAAATAAGAGCGATTGTAAAATGTCATGGCAAAGTTTGTCTATGCATTCTTAATTCAAAATCTTTATAAAACACAAACGGAAGTAGGTAGGTCCTACTCGAATTTAAAATCGATATTCAAATTATCGATTCAAGATTATTCATAAAACTGCCTTCAAAAAAAATCTTAGAAAAAAAACGTAAAATAATCCTCTAAAATAATGATAAATAAATAAAATAAAATAAAATGCGTTTATTTCGGACAACAGAAACTAAAGCCTAAAGTTTTATCGCCTAGCACTAAGCAGCAGAAATATGAAGTCGGTGCTTCATTCAAAGAATATTCCGCTCGCACCGCACCTTAGGCTTTTTTTTTTAAGGCGGTTTTACTTTTTTGTTAAAAGATTTTTATTTCACAATTTTACGTTGATTTAACATTTTCAGAATTATCCTCCAACTCTTAACCGTTAAGGAGTTGTACCTTCCATCATCAGCTCATCAACATAAGATGATGACTACCGGACGCAAATACTTGAATAGCCTTAGAAAATATATGAAACACATAGTGCGTGCCTGTAAAATTTGAGGGTTGCCCTCGATTTCCCTGGGATCCCATCATCAGATCATGACTTGGTGACAATGGGACCACCTCAGGAGTATACCCTTTCAAATAATAAAAAAAAATTTAAAATCGGTCTACAATTGACGGAGTAATCGATGTACATACATAAAAAAACATACAGTGGAACGTAGAACCTCCTCCTTTTTTTGAAGTCGGTTAAAAACAGGTTAGGTTAGTTTAGGTTTACATACTTTTAATTATTGAAAATGACGGCTACCTCGCAGTGCGTGGGATGGACAGAATGTCTCTATGTTATAGTAAACAGTTGGTATACCTACCTACCTAATTTCACAACGATCACTTATGGCGTAAACGCAATAAATACAATGAAAAACATCTTCTGGCCAACCAGGTGTTAATTGTAGAGGGGCATGATATAAATAGCAAAGCAGAAAGGAGGGCAATCAAATTGAATTATAAAACAATTTAAACAGCCTTATTATTAGCATACATTACGCATAATAAGGATCCTCTAACACCGCATTGTAATCAACAAATAAATCATGAACGAAGTAAATAGGCCGACTACGCGCCAGCGATTCTTCTACGTCGACTAATTTCACCTTGAATCATCAATTAACGTATCCTGATTTTAAAACCGTTTTAGTTAGGTAGTACATAGGTAGGTTTTATTGCAATTCAATTATAAAGTGCAATGTCTAAATAAGTTTTGTTCCAATTTTACTATGTCAATGTTACATATCTCTCAGTGCAGAAGACGTACATGTAAATAGCGCATAAAGTACGCGGCATTTCAAACTTTCCCAGCGCATTCTGCGTAATTAACTAAACTGATTCTCGCCTCATCAGCGGAGCTCGCCAGACGACCGGCCGGCCCCGCGCTTGCCGGTCGGCACGGTGTGGCAGACACCCGACGAAAGCGAAACCGGTCTCGTCTAGTTCGTCTCGTCCACGATGTCACGGGCCCAGAAACGAAAACGACTAATTTTTCTAATACTATTACATTGCGTGCGTAGTCAACTAAACTGCTGCAAGGTTTACGTTTCGACCGCGCAATGAACAAAGAATTTACCGACCGAGCCGCCAGTCGTGTCTAGTCAGAGACGTAATGAGCTAGCCGCGTGATGTATTGTATCGCTGGCCATTTACATAGCGATAAACTGTTAACAGTATCAACATTGGTATCTTGAGACGAATGTTCTCATAGCCTAGCACGCTGGGTTTTGTCGCGGATTCACAGCATATCCTTTTCTAACGAGTAAGCGTGAGCGGAAGGGATAGAGCTCTAATTACAAACACGAACATCCCATATTCAGGAAAGATGAGAATAATACAATTTTGAAACATGAAGAGCGCTACAATTGGCGGAAACAAAAGCAGGCCCCAGTAAAAACAACCCACCGTTCCACACGTAGTCAAATTCCCTTTTCTCTTCAAGTAGGCTAAAAACAACATAAATTTTGATAACCTCCAACATTAAATGGGTATTGACAGAAATAATATTGGACGAAGCCTCTCAACGTTTCGGATAAAGGGGGTATTTGGGGCGGTCCCCCCAGGGGTGGGGGGCGAGTGCTTGTGTATTATTTGACGGGGGACGTCGATTCGGAACGGTTTTGAGTTATTAATGTCCAATGAATGTTTATTTTTCTTTTCCTTTCAGAGACGGTTTTTCAACATTTCCACGTGTGTCGGTTTGGAATAAGGTGCATTGTGAGTTGATCGGTTGGGAGTGAGCGGTGCATTTCATTAAAGTTACTTGGTTTTCATGTTGTGTCTGAAACGCTGGACGAGTGGCCGGTGCAAATTGAGGTTCGCTTTGAGTCATTATTAATTAATACAGACAGGCCGATTGATAAATTATAACAACATACATCTGTGGATAGTCAATGGACATTCTGGTTTTTAGATATGGCAGAATTAGTTGTATTTAGAGAGTCGCGTTCGATGGATTACGCAATTACTAAATAAATACTACAAAAATTCTCAGAAAATCTTTTAAAAATGCCAACGCCATTCCTAAGCCTTCCTTAAAACCGGGGCCGAACCGTAAACAATGTCTACCAAAATATTAAAATTTAAGATATTTCGCAAAAATGCTTGCTTTTTATTAATGAACGCGGGCAAATTACTTTATTTGGCTAGGAAGCCCTGAACGGCTTCGCCGGGAAACTCGACATTGCAACGGTTTCGTTTCGGTTGCCAAATAACTTTTTGTTCGGGGCAAGTGGAAATTACGTAAAATTCCAAGCGAAAGAATAAAAATAAAAAAACTTTTAAAACATGCCACCAACTTTTCGGCTGGCCAAGTTTCGACATGAAATGGTTTCGGCAGTCGTACGTATAAGCCTAATCTAAAAGAATCAGATATTTTAAAGAGTTGTCGTTCAGATTCCATGTCACGCAGCGCTACACGATTTACTAGCGATAAACGAATTACTCGCGTATAGAGGGTGCGTACCTCTAACTATTGCTGAAATATTGCGGATTAATTTTATTATAACACCTTGTATTGCACACATAGTTTGTATCATTGTAAAATCAATCCACAGATAGATAGGTCAATAGCATATAAATATTAAGTTTGGTATTTTGTTTATTTAGTTTAGTGTGTGGAGTGGAGAGGGCAATAATAGTTTATGCAACTGCTACATAATGAGGGTCCTTAAAACACGAGTGTGTTTTTATGAAACGAGGCGAAGCTGAGTTTCATAATAGGGTCACACGAGTGTTTTAAGGCTTAATTATGTGGAGTTGCATACATTACTTTATCTACACACATATTATAAGTACTCTAAGATGGGTTCAGAAGCCGAAGGCATATATCATACCCATACCTGTCACGAATTTGACTGTTTTTTTAATCATAGACAAACATACCGACCTGACGTTTCGTAAACTGTTTTTTTTTTATTGTAAAAAAAATAATCGTATTATTATTTATACATGTCGGACTGAACTCGACTTATATACGCGAGTGATCCGTTTTATTTCACTATGATTGTAAATTACGTTGGTTTTCAAATTTGAAACATCGAATTCGATATCGAAAAGTCATTACGACATCGAATTCGATGTCTTTCTTGTCTTGTCTTACTTTACTGCTGGTGGTGGAGGAGGTGCTGGGGCTGGCGCTGTCGGCGAGAAGGCGACGGCGTACTGAAATGTTGGTCATTTTCTACGTTTTCTGAACGCATTATAGAGGACTTATGATACGTGTGTAGATAAACATTTTTATGAATGATCTTTTCAGTACAATGCAAAATAATAGTTAAATTACGGTATTATTACGATGACTTAATACTGATAGCATTCAAAATCGATAAACCTACCATAAAGCGAAAAATCGATTCAAAAATAGTTTAGCAAATTACAACAAGCTTTACTGATAAAAGGGTACCCAGCGATTAAAAGATAAGTATGAGTTATATTTAATACCATTCACAGAAGCCAATGTCTGCGGCAACATAGCCATCAAGAGTACGATTTGCACATCATCATTAAACTCTGTTTTTGCAACATTAGAAAAGAAATTGATTATATAGGTCTTGAACAAGCAATCGTTCGTACACAGACGGAAAAAAACGCTGCAATATAGTATAGAAATAATATAATATTGCTATTAAATAGTAAACGGCGAATATATGGGTAGTTTTACTTAACTTAAACTGGGTAGTTTAGGCATTCAAATAAAGTCATTCTAGTTACAATGCAGCTTTGGATCGGTCACTTGTAACTCGTTAGCACCGATGCTCGGCAATGTACTGACAAGTTGCATAATTTTCCTTCCAGACCCTTGGAACAAACTGGTGAACCAAAACGTTACAAATATCAATTGTAAGGTTGTCAAAGTATGAGGACCTACATTAAATTAGGTATGCCCTAACGTATTTAATGTTAGGCCACAAAACTAAAGGTGCTATATTCGGGAGGTTTTAATAAAACCGCCATACAAAGGTTCGCGTACTAAAACTTTTATAGGACTTTCCAGCAGCGTCTTATTCTCAGAGCTGGGCTGAAATTGATTTTCCGAGTAAACGGTACAGCTGTATGCGTTTTACGACGTTTTAAAAGTTCTTAGAAAATAGCCGACAGTTTAGCTAATGGCACGGAATCACGGAATCCGAACGAAATTTTACCAAGAAACTTAGTTGAGTTATAATAAATTCATTTATTTCAAGTAATTAATGAAGTACGGTCGGGAATTAAGGAATACAAATTAAATGAGGGTGCGTCTTCGTGTCATATTTTAATTTAAGACGATTTAACAAAAATGTTATGTGAAAATCTATAGTTCATCATTCATCTATTTTGCACTATTTGCGATAGGCTACACTTCTATGGTTACAAATTTTTCAATTACTTCCATCTATTATAATTTATAACCAGTGATACCACCACAATCGTATCGTGCAGTATACCTTCGTTAAAAAAAAAATATTTTTTTAGGTATTTAGCGGTATTTACGAGCAAGTATCGCACACGCCCATCGAACACGATACCCGTTCAGTACTTTGTACCTTTGTAGTCATGTGAGCGCGTAGTATAGCAAAACAACGCAAATTATACAGAATTTAAAACTGAATTATACTTAACTTTTTGGCATAAATAGCAATAATGCAGCTCTTACAGGAGTTGTCATAATATAATACCTAGATCAGCAAAACAGCGTTGTGTCAACTTGTGTCCCTATCAAATTAAAGTTATGTTTCATGTTATTGCAAAAGGAACAGCCCCTAAACTACGAAATTCGAAATCGAAGTTCGTATCTTGTCGTCCCGCTCACTCTCGTGTTAAATAATATTAGCTCGAGAGGGACGGCAGGATACGAAGTTCGAATTTTGCACTTCGTAGTCGGGGGGCAGGAGCTTTACGTCCATACAGGCAGTGCTGGTATTTGCTGTACATGGACTCTTGAATGTCATGACATGATTCATGAACAGTGTTTAGGTTACCTTATTGGTTAGGTTCTACGATACACACATATACCTACCTACTTTATTTTATAACGTCAGGATTTCATGAAAGTAAATATTCCAAACAAACATTTACGTGTGTACGAGTTGGATACCTACCTAATCATTTAAAAAAGCGAGTTAGATATTTGAAAATATTCGAATGTTATTCACAATGGTAATCAATCACAATATGTGACTCCCCGTATGTGGTGCAAATCCCGTAACGATTTTTGAAAGATAAAACTCCGAACAATAAATCGTCGCACAAAATAAAGTTGTAAAAAAAAGACAAATTAATGTCACACGAGGACATTACGTTTGACACATTTATACATGTAGCAGAAACTGAAACATACATAGCTATGTTTATGTCCTGGTGTAGGACATAAATAAAGTACAAACTTCGATGCGATAAATTTCATTGTCCCATAAAAATGTCACGGTCGTAAAATTGTTTATTTTTATTGTTTACTAGCCGTTGCATGCTCGAGATAATTTTATGTGTGATACTTTTAGTAATTAACGAGTTGATGGCGGGATCCGATTAGGTTGAGCCACATAAATATTCTGATGTCAAAAACGATTAATATTGTGATGTTTAAATCATCGTTAAACCGATAAGGTCAAGGAGTTAGTATAGGAGAGAAGATTGGAAAAAAACTCCACCGAAAGGCGGATTAAATAATTTCAAATGAAGCTGTAAGTAAGGCACACGAGTCGTTGAGATAGCCTAGCAGAAACTCGAACATATCCATTCAAATTAGTATAATTTCAATTTAATACGGGCGCAAGTATACCCAAGTCTTTAATGTTAACAAAGGCGTGATAGAGCGGTGTCACGTGTTAAAGTGCATTGGTCTTCACCGGGTCGAGACTTCAGATATGCATTTATCAGCTCATTTATAAGCGAAGTTAACGATGCATTCAATCAACCGCTATGCACAAAAAGGCGTTTCGGCCAAAAACGCAAGGTTAAGTTAAAGGAATGACCGAAACACAGCTTTCAGAGGGTCGAGCACGACTTTACGAATGCTGCGTAACGTTACGGTTATCGTTTCGAGATCGAGAAACCTCATACTAAATTTTAGTTCCAAATACGCTCACGGGCGGGCGCTGTTCCAAACGTCATACAAACTCGACAACGTTTACTAATCGAGTTTACGTGACGCAGGTTTCGAAAAGTCGAGCTCGACCGTCAGCTAAGCAAAATCAAAGCAAAGCCATTCCCATTATTCAATCTATCTCTTCTTTCGATCTCCTGAAGATTTTAATAGAAATGAAATCCAAAAATTTGCTATCTGTAGATGGCCCACTATCCTCCCATCGACGGATAGCAAGCAGAGGTTGGATTGCCTAAAGACAGTAAGTTTATTGAAACAGCAGCAAAATTAAAGATGTATTGTTCAGTGTTGTTTTATATACTACCTGGATCCTGTAACACAGGGACTCCTAGCACAGGATCCAGAAGCCGGTTTTATGTTGTATGTTTTTCGAACAATAAACTTTTTTTTTTTTTTCATTTAGATGGACGTTTTGATCGTCCGTAGATCAAAACAAGAGATAGATTGAATAGGGAACGGCTGTAGTAGGTATAAAAATGTGATGCCGTTTCTTAGTCCCTAGTACCAAATAAATAACAGTCACAAGATGCATTTTGTCTTTTAGGTTGGCACCACATCACTCCACATCTGCAATCACTCTGGTGTTGCAGGCAGCAGCAGATGGCCCAATTGCTCGTTTGCCTTCCTTTTTGTACAAAAAAAAACCTTTAGTTAACCTTTAACCTTTAACCTTTGTAATTTGGGTACTTAATTGGACTTGTTCAAAAATTACCGAATATTTCTTCAAGCAGCAACCGACTGGACAGAACTAAATTCGTATTCCGGAAATAGGTAGTGTAGTGTATGCACGGAGTGGGGGTAGTCGGCTGGCAACCCCAGACGAGTACGGACGTCCAGGCTGTGCATGCATACGATCTCAATAACAGAGTGAAAGTGTTTTAATAAGCTTCCAAACCCTACAAGTGGCGACGAGGTGAAAGGTTGGTAGTACTCAATTAGTACATAGTTATTCACCATTTAAATGAAAAGAAAAAAGAAGCATATAAAATGCACAAATTGCAATCATCGTTGTTTATCCGTTTCGTTTTCTTTTGTCTGTGGGATCAGCTTACTAGATTAACCTCAACAATTAACTTTAAATAATCATTTAAGTCCCGAATATCATGATAACGTATAAATCTTAACAAACCACAATTTTAAATTTACTGACGAATACTTGAGCACGTACCTACCTACAAGTTGTAATTATTTACAGTACAATTCTGTTTACACAAGCACTTAGTGCATTGACTTAATAAAATGGTAGGTACCCAATTCTGGTTTAAAACTACAATGTTCATATTTGTCTTATTTTGAAGTTTTACTAGGTTATTATCTTACTTTATGTTATTTACAGTGTTTATAACAATACAAATTGAATAGAAATTGTCAACAAGTAAAATCACTACCTACTTGACAGATTAGTTAACGAAATGGAGAACAGAAAATAGGTACAAACCTAAGGGCAATAGGTGTGCTTGATGTAGTCAATGCGACTTAAATGGCTATGCAAACCAGTCGTTTTATATTACGTACTTAAAAATAAGTAAATGGTCACAAAGTCTACTTACTTACCTGCTTAGATGCCAAATTAATGAAGAGGGTAAAAATGCATTGTGGTCATTGAAATAAATAACTACTTAATTGGCATAATTAGTGTTGTTAATATTATTTGCCTACCTACTATTTTATCGTAATGATAGTGGAATCATCTCGATCGATGCAAAATCGATTAAGCAACTAAAACTAAACTATAAGCAAAGTAATAGTAAATAATTATAATTGAATGTTTTATATTAAGTAGCTATAGCTAAACTAAATCCATTGGAATCGACGTATGTTTAAAATTAGGTATACTGCGATTAACATTTAGACAATGTTGTAACCAGAAAAACATTATACTAAGTACCTACTGATAAATTACTCATACAAACATTAATTCTACCAATCGATTAAGTATCACACTATACTTGTAGAGTTCTATGACCTCAATGCATCCGATTACTTGCTCATGGTTGTTTTCATGGTGTAAAATTCGACTACCCTCAACACGAAGTAAGTATATAAAAAAATAAAATAAAATCCGACCACGCAGAGTAATCAAGTACTAGTAAAAACGACAATAGCCACGCATAAATTTAGTGTCATTTGCTGATCTCAACAGTTTAATAATGAAAAAAAAAAAATAATAATAATATATATATATATATTATAAGGGCTGTAAAATAAAAAGCCTGTGCTTGCTTAGTTACGGAAAAGCCCATGCACAAAAATGTTTTTCAAACGGCCATGCGGCTACAAGCTGTTACCGTATTTGAGTAAAAGGCCATGCAAAGATAGACAAAGATACAATTTTCTTATTACAGGTCGCCCCAAAATGGCGCATGCAAATTTGACACTGCCCAACTTAGATCACTTTGATTGTGAGGGCGACCCAACATCGGTTAGCAGCCGTTGGGAAAAATGGAAGAGAGGCCTGGAGATTTACCTACTAGCGGCCGGTATAGACGCGCCGGCTAAAAAACGGGCCACATTACTTCATGTAGGAGGATTAGCCTTGCAAGAGGTATACTATAATTTGCCCGGAGCTCACATCGAAGAGGGCGAAGATGTCAACGTATACCAAACTGCTCTTGACAAATTGAATGGCTATTTTGCTCCCAAGCAAAGTCGTATATACGAACGATACATTTTCCGGCTGATGAAACAGGAAGAAGGTGAAACCTTTGAAAAATTCCTCTTAAAATTAAGACATCAGGCCGAAAAGTGTCAATTTACTGACAAAGATGAACACATCATCGATCAAATCACCGAAAAATGTCGATCTGTTGACCTGCGCAAGAAAATACTGGAGGGTGGTGATTCGCTCACGATTGATGAGGTGATAACAAGAGCCAATGCTTTGGAAGTCGTGGCCAGACAATTAGAACAGTTTAAAACTGTAAGCTCGCATCATACACGGGACAAAAGACTCGAAATAAATAAAATTAACTTCAAAAAAAGTAGCAAAACATTTCGAAAACCACCACCGTCGGACCTACGCTGTGGTAGATGCGGGAATAACAATCATACTTCCGTTAGTCCACAATGCCCTGCACGAGACAAGAGGTGTACGAAATGTGATTTTGTAGGTCATTACCGAGAACAGTGCAGAACAGCACAAAAACGACGCTTTACGAGAAAGCAGGATACTGATATTTCTAAAAAACCGAAAATAGATGAAAAGAAGAGCAAAAGTACAGCTGAGGTCGACTACATTTTCCATCTCGACGAGGATTGTATCATAAATTGCAAGGTGGGCAGAGTAGAGATTGATATGTTAATCGATTCCGGCAGTAAATGCGACATAATAACGGACAAGACTTGGCAGACTTTAAAGGCAAAAAAGATAAGGGTAACTAACCAAAACTTAAAGCCTGACAAAGTCTTGTTATCATATGGCAGCAAAACCCCTTTGGACATCATGGGTTGCTTTGAAGCCGATATATCAGTTAATAACAAAACCAAGAAGTCGACATTTTACGTCATCAGAGATGGAACACGTAACCTACTAGGAAAAAACAGCGCGATTGGACTGGGCGTATTGAGGATAGGCTTGACAGTTAATAATGTAAGTACAGAAGAAGAGAAGCAAGTCTTTCCAAAATTCAAAGATGTGACGGTCCACATTCCGATTGACAAAGCAGTGAAACCTGTCATCCAGCCTTACCGAAGAGTTCCAATTCCATTAGAAGAAAGAGTAGAAAACAAGTTGACTGAACTAAAGGAAGCTGATATCATAGAAGAGGTACATGGTCCTTCACCATGGGTATCGCCCATGGTCCCGGTTCTTAAAGAAAATAATGAGGTACGTATATGTATTGACATGAGGAGGGCTAACGTTGCAATCGTAAGGGAAAACCATCCATTGCCGACTATGAATGAGCTTCTTCCAAATTTTCGTCAAGCAAAATATTTTTCAAAGCTAGATATTAAGAACGCTTTTCATCAACTTGAAATTGCAGAGGACTGTAGATACATTACTACTTTCAGTACGAGCAAGGGGTTGTTTCGTTATAAGAGACTCATGTTCGGTATTTCGTGCGCCCCGGAAATGTTCCAAAAAATTCTAGAAAAGATGCTGTTAGGTTGTGCTGGGGCACTGAACTTTATAGATGACATTATAATCCATGGCTCTTCAGAAGAAGAACACGATGAAAGGTTAGAGAAGGTGCTTGGAGTCCTCAAAAAGAATAATGTACTTCTAAATGATAGTAAATGCATATATAAAGTTACTAAAATAGAGTTTCTGGGTCACGAACTATCAGAGCAGGGAGTTAAGCCTCTAACAAAATATATTACGGCTATCGAAACCAGTAGGAGACCAAACTCCATAGAAGAGATTCAGAGCTTTCTAGGACTCGTGAACTTTGTTGGCAAATGGGTTCCAAATCTGGCAACACTCACCGACCCTCTAAGAGAATTGTTACGGTTAGGTTTGGGTAAAACAGCAAATATTCAAGAGTATTGGACAGAAAAACAGGACAGGGCTTTTCAATCTCTTAAGCTTAGCTTATCCAAAATACGAAGTCTGGGGTACTACAACGCTTCTCACAAAACAAAAGTCATTGCTGATGCATCTCCAGTAGGGCTTGGTGCAGTTCTCGTACAGGTAGATGAAAATGGCCCCCGTGTGATTGCTTATGGACACAAAGCTCTTACAAACTGTGAAAAGAGGTATTGCCAAACTGAAAAGGAGGCATTGGCGCTGGTATGGGCTGTTGAGCATTTCAAAATTTATTTGTTTGGCAAAGACTTCGAGCTCATAAGCGATCACAAGCCATTAGAAATAATTTTTGGACGACATTCGAAACCTTGCGCTAGAATAGAACGATGGGTCCTCAGGCTACAAGCGTACAGATACAAAATAGTTTATTGGCCAGGAAAATCTAACATAGCAGACCCCCTCTCTAGACTATGCCAAAAATCCGAGTCGAAACCATTCGATACCGAAAATTACATAAACCAGATTGTGGAGTATAGTAGACCGATAGCAGTACCCCTAAACGAAATTGATGCGTCCTCCTCGATAGATGAGGAATTTTCTAAAGTGAAAAAAGGAGTGTATAATAATGACTGGGATGAATCTGTGAATAACTACAAAATTATCCAAGGTGAACTATGTTTTTTAGGTGGTATCCTACTACGAGGGACGCGAATAGTTATACCTAAAAATCTTCGCCAACGTGTACTAGAGGCAGCACACGAAGGGCACCCAGGAATAGTATCAATGAAGGCTCGTCTTAGAACAAAGGTGTGGTGGCCTAGGATGGATAAGAATGTTGAACATATGGTAAAGACATGTAAAGGCTGTACTCTTGTATCAGCTCCTAACCCACCACATCTTATGAAAAGACGATCACTTCCTGTTGAACCATGGGTAGACGTGGCATTAGATTTTTTAGGACCTCTTCCCAGTCACGATTATTTGCTCATACTTGTTGATTACTACAGTCGTTATAAGGAGATTAAGGTAATGCGTAGTATCACATCACAAGACACAATAAAGGTTTTGAAGGAGATTTTCTCTAGGTTAGGTTACCCCGCTACGTTAACGTGCGATAACGGAAACCAGTTTACAAGCGAGGCCTTTAAAAATTATTGTAAAGAATGTGGCATTGTACTTAATAATACTATTCCTTACTGGCCTCAAATGAATGGAGAAGTAGAAAGGCAAAACCGTGATGTCCTAAAACGACTTAAAATCAGTCAATCTGAAAAGAGGGACTGGAAAGACGACATCCTGTACTATCTTATGATGTATAACAGCACGCCTCATTCAGTTACAGGAAAATCTCCATCTGAACTATTTTTTAAGCGACAGTTTCGTGACAAAGTTCCGTCAGCACCGGATGTAGAAAATAAACTCATGGACAATGAAGTACGCGATAAAGACTTGCAAATGAAGGAGAAGGGAAAGGAATATGGAGATAGGAAAAGAAGAGCTACGACTCATGACATAGAAATTGGCGAAAAGGTCCTAGTGAAAAACATCGTTAGGGATAATAAGCTCACGCCCAATTTTAGCCCAGTTCCTCACACTGTAACTAGTGCAGCAGGTAGCGATATTACTGTAAAAAATGATGCTACCGGAAAAGAATATCGTAGAAATATTATACACTTAAAGAAAGTTAACGATTCGTGGAAAATAGCCGATGACGATCCTGAAGAAGCTATTGAGTCAGATATGAGTTAGTTGATCACAAAATAAGGGTAGTTTATAATATTATAATTAGATTAATTAATTATATGGTTGCTGGGTGATTGAGCTGTGAATTAATTTTGATGTATTCATATGGCGTAGGCCATAGCTTGGTGTAATTAATTAAAACTAAAGTAATAAGAAAATGTACAATTATCTATCTAAGTTCTGCGTAGTACGTATGAGTACAAATTAAAATCCTGGCATTGGTGATCAATTCTAATTAAAATAAAGAAGGGATGTAGTGTATGCACGGAGTGGGGGTAGTCGGCTGGCAACCCCAGACGAGTACGGACGTCCAGGCTGTGCATGCATACGATCTCAATAACAGAGTGAAAGTGTTTTAATAAGCTTCCAAACCCTACAGGTAGGTACCAAAGAGGAAAGCAAACTACGGATGGAATCAAATTTCCTTTTCAGTTATTCATATGTTTTCTTTTCGTCCACAGATTGTCAATTATACGGCCGGAAACTACATTCATCTTCCAAAAGTCATTGATTCAGACTACAGACAATAATTCAGTCATGCGGAGCTTTTCGCATCGACTTATTCGGGAAACCAAACATGTTTCACAAACGTAACAAATGTCGGATCGATCTACATCCCATTGCCAATATGAAGCGCAGTCAAACAAGAATTCTTCAAGTCAACAATTTACTTAGAATTTACATTGTAACTGACATTTGTAAAGTAGGGGCCACAACTGACAAAATAGTAAGAACTTTAATTGAGCGTCGTAATAGAGATGGCATAGCTAATGCAATAACAATGTGCCATACCATAACAATTCAAATTTCAGAAAGTAAAACTTATAATAACACCAATTTTAATGCTACAGGTATACGACGAAATCTATTTTGACAAAAAATCCATAAAGCCGACAGACGGGAGGCGCTTTTTGGCTTATCTATGCACTACAAGTTTTTCTGCCACTGTTCGAGGGGAGGACGAGATACACACGTACAGCACACGTTGACGCTTATGCCAAAATTTATAACGTTGTAATGAAACTCATATTAAAACAAAACTGTCACACAAATGTCGAAAAACACAGCATTTTGCAACAGACTGAACGTAATTTTTTTGGCAGAGGGGAAACTGCGCGTTAACATCTTTGCTTTCCTGCTCTAAGACAAAATCTAACCAATCGGACTACTGGCTTAAGGCATAAGTAGCCACTTCTTTGAATCAAAAGAACGTCCACGCACACAGTTTGATCAACATAATATATTTCATGTAGTAACTATTCTTGGACACACTGAATCCTTAGTAATAGTATGATTAAGTAAAAATGGCTCATATTTAACCAACGAGGGTCTTACCCGTATTATCCTCCAATTGGCAAAATGTCAAAAGGGCATGTTCAAAAGGATAAAATTGGAGGCAATCTGCCACGATTGAACGCACGGACGCGTTCAAGGCACTGAATAAGACCAAGCACGACACGTGCGCTTGAAGTACTTAATGCGTTCAACAATACTTTTTATTCATGAAATATGAAACTCACTTTGGTATACCTAAAAGGCAGAGTGCTAAAAACACGAGCGCGTTAATGTCGTATTTCGAAGTTAGGAAATCGCAGAAAATACGACCCGAATACCGCAACACGTTTTTACGTGCGAGGAGGGAACAGGAACACGTTTTGGACGTCATCGTTTTCAAATGCTGCCCAAAAAAAAAGAAAAATTTAAGACGCGTAACGACCACGTTTCAAAGTTACGGTGCTTAAAGGTTAAGTATCGAATATACGATATTGTAAAGTAGTTAAGGCGAAGTTGGCGATCAAGGCCGGGAAAGCCCGACCCATAGAAGCCCCTCGACTAATTACCGGGCCGTGTAGTGAACGGCTACTTGAGAAGTTTCAAGATTATGTTTCGTAAAGAAGCTCTTGAGTTTTGTGGGCAGTAAAAAATACTGTACTACACACCCAGTAACTACGCACACGTCGCCTTGTCGAGGAATGCATACATTGCGGTAATTGCCTACGAAGAGACGAGCCGCATACTACTTTTCACCGGAGTTAAAAAGAGGTGGGTTATATTCAATTGTTCCATGGTCACAACAGATTTTTATGCAAGACCTCGCCAGAACCTTGCATGTTTATTAAATTCATGTTCGCCCACACTTGTCACTCAAAGTACTCAAACTCATTATTGTTATTACTTATTACAGAAGGATAATTAATATTTGCATTGTATTTCAGTCGTTACCATGTTATCTGAAATTATTAAAATCCCATAAGAACCCATTGGGTATAAAACTAGTATTATACTTCGTTATAGCTCACGTTTGCACATTAATTCTTTCGACAATGTTGGCAAAGAAACAAAAGATCGACTTTTTTTATTGAGTTATGGCCTTATTCATAAACGTCACTCAAGCCTCTGTTAGCTAAAATAGGTTTTGTCTTCTTCTTACTAGCGGAAATGTCAATGTGACAAAAAGGGACAAACGAACTTTAACGGCATTTTAGTTAATATAGGTTTATGAATAACAGGGTTATTATTATGTAGTCGTTTTAAAGGTAATACTCTAATGCAGAAAAAATATAGTACCATTTCCAAGCTACCACAATTCAGCTTGATGTAGAAATTCCCAGCCCTCTGGCTGGTCAACTTTAGTCACACCTCATCTACGCCATGTCAGTTGCATATTGTAAAATGACACAAAAGCTGTCAGAGTTATCTGCCTTGCTAGCATAAGAGCGCCAGTTATCAATTTCGACAATTCAAAGACCGCGCATCGACAAATAATAATTTCATTTTAAAATTGCTGTATATTTAAAATTAAGTAAGTAGGTATAAACGAAATTTCGCATTAAATTTAATACAGCGCGGATTAACATGAAATTCGATGGATGCAATAATTGCGTTCAGATGTTACTTAATTCAAAATGTTCCGCGTTTTAATTGTGCAAATATTTCAATTAATTAATAGGCCGGACAGGCGAATTAAAACAAAATAACGGGGGAATTAAAATTTTATCCGCTGACCCAAATCGGGCTTCGGCGAGAACTACACAGGCCCGCTGTGATTGGTTATTGATTTATTTTAGACATTGTTTTAACAGCGCGCGGTACAAATATAAAGTATAAATACTGTGCATCACACGCCGATGTTTGCTCCGTGCGATTGATTTTATTTCCTGCGTTACAAAATATTTTTTCAGCGGAGTCCCTCTATGGTGTTTCTAGTTTTACAACGGTCGCACGCGAAGACACAAAATTTGAAGTGCCATTAGGTTCATTTTTCGTGGACAGTTATTGATGAGAAATCGTTGCCAAGGATTAAAGTTGAGGGCATGAAAACTAACAGGCAAAGATCAAACTTATCCCGTAAAATAAATTTCTTATAGATACGGCTATTTAGTTGATATTTGAACTTAAATTATGATGTACATGAATTGACCAATCACAAACGTTCGATTTATTCACTCTACTCGTCCAGTCTCAGGGGTGTATCGTCCGGTTATTTTATTATTGATGGGATGTTTGTAGTACCCGATTGCGCACTATCGATGTTGCAATAAGAATTACAGCTGATGCGTGTACCTAGTACTTATACCAATTTTATATTAGGCGGTTGCAAAACTTTGCTGAACTCTTCAGCCTACAGCCTGATTGAGCAACTAGGTGTCAAGAGTTCAGAAGCTACATATTTAATGAAAACAATTTTCATTTCATTGTCACCGTGTAATTTACGTACAATTGAAATTGAAATGGTCGTAGGCCGCTTGGGCGGCGTAGGTACCGCTGGAGGGACCAAGTTCAGAAGGATCTCTCGGACCTCAGGGTCGACGGCTGGCAAAAGCTGGCCCAGGACCGCAAGGCATGGAGTAGTCTGGTGTCGGGGGCCAAGATCCACTTCGGGTCACTGCGCCCAGCTAGCAAGTATGTAATTGAAGAGTGATATTAGAATCTCTCAATGTTCTGCGATTTTTCCATACGTAGCATTGCATTTCGGCAACAAAATCATCGCTGACAAAACAAATCGGACCTGGCCTAATTAATACGTATTTGTGCGGCCTTATACCGCTATAGTATTTCAATAAGAAGACGTAAGTGTTTGGACTGGTTGGTTTGATAGACATTGACGAATTACTATTACTACTTGTCGCATCTCTACTTTCTTTACGAGTGTTTCAAGAGCTCGCAAGCGAATTGGGTTATTGGTTATCGGCTAAGTTGTCCCCAAACCCCAAAGTCGTATAAACGAAGGGCCGGAGTTTGAAATTTCAATGAAGTTTGTGCGAAGGACCCGTCCGCGCTTAGTACCTTTAAGAGTTGGAAAGGCACACAGTAGAATATTGAGTTCCTTCAGTATGCCGTTCAATCAAAACATGTCAATCTTATGTTGCGAGTCACGTCAAAGTAGCTCAAGAAAAACACGTGACAATCTCATCTCGCCGATCTCAGTAACCGATGTTTTGCCCAAAGTGTTAGCTTCTTGAGCAACATTAGCAAGCCTATATACCGATACATTTAGCACGGGTCGCACAATATCAATACACACACGGTGTGATCAGCTAGATTACGTCACAAGCGCTAGCATTGGGCCCTTGCCGCGACGGACGGCTTGAGGTCGTTTTATATTTGCTGAATATATTGGTACCACTCTGCAATCCATTTGCGTGGCGTGAAAATTACCGCTACAGTGTTTGTCACAAACGACACCGTGCAAAGTATCCTACTTGCAACGAGTCAATGTGAACGTTGGAATGTAAATTTAACATGATGCTCCCGGTGGGTTTACCTGAGCTTTTAAAAGTTATTACCCACAAGTTGCATTTTGCTTGCCAAGAGCAGATTAAAGGTAATTTATTCGAATTTAAGTATTGATTCATGGTGGCTAGGAAATCATTCATGACAGAATGTGACAAGAGGAGATACAGGCGTTTACTGAGGCAAAATTTGTGTGACATAGCTGACATAAGACATAACATGATGGATGTTTTCTTGGGAGTCGAGGATACGGCGTACGAAATCACGTCCCATTTTTGCAATTCCAAAAGCAATTGGACAACCTTCACTATTTTTTTGTGGCGTCGCGTGTTACGGCCTTACTAAAATTCATGTGTTTTTTTGCATGTTTTTCTACTAAACCAAGTATGTCTGACAGGATCACTGGATCTACACAAATAATATCTTTTTAATACAGACGCAAACGCTAGCCGCTCACGCATTGCGCCAGAATTTCGCAAGTTACGATGACACCGGGTAAATATATGAAATGACGTTACGAATTAGACACACCTACCGAAACGACGAATAGGCATGACTTCAGTACATTACGTTACGTTACACATACATGGCCAGATAGGACGAGGAAAATATTTTAATATAACCAACTGTGGTTATGATGGTGTCACTAATCGTAATAAAATAAGAGGGCACGCCGTGATAACAACGATGATGTCAATGATACGTTTTATGTTTATTAAGTTTTTATAAAGAAACTAAACGAGCTTTCTGGATATTCAGAGCCTTATCTGTTTTATTCGAGACACCCACACATACAACAGTATATTTTGAAACGCGGGGGCGTGGCCGCTGCCGCTAATAGACACTGATATGCGGATACATAACGTACGGTTGTCATAGAGTTCAAGCCGGTCGGCGAAAATATTGATTGGACAAACAAAGCTATGTTTTCGATTTTGCGCACGATATCGCGCTATTTTGCCGTCATAATTATGGTGTCGGCCGTGCGCAGAAAACATAGTTAACAATGAAGCAGATGTCTTGAACAAAATAAAGAATTGTAGTAAATTCCGGATCAACCTAGCTTTTGTTGCTATTTATCTATTTCAGGGGGAGGGGGGGGGACTCCTTTCGACTGCGCATCCATCAGATATACATCGCAGAAATGATGGCCGATGGGGTCAGAAGGTTCTCGAAATCGCGTTCACGGACCGGGAGACGAGCAGTGCCCTAAGCACGACTTGTCGGATCCTGCGTTACGTTACGGTTATCGTATCGAGATCGAGAAATCTCATACTAAATTTTAGTTTCAAATACGCTCACGGGCGGGCGCTGTTCCAAACGTCATACAAACTCGTTATAGTTTACTATTCGATTTTACGTGACGCAGGATTCGACAAGTCGTGCTTAGGGCACTGGTCGGTAGGCCTCCAACAAGATGGAGCGACGCCCTAGTAAAGATTGCGGGACCGCGGTGGATGCGGAAAGCACAAGACCGGCCTGAGTGGAGAGCCTTGGGGGAGCAGTGGACGTCTTTCGGCTGACATGATGATGATGATCCATCAGAGATGTGCGAGGTAGTTAACGGTCCACCTCCATCAGCACCACCACCTAAGAGGGCTATCGGGAGTCAAAAATAAACTAAGATCGCTAGTGTCAACTCAAGTGAGGTCTATATGTCGTTCTCCACCAATGAGAGACAAGCTACTGGCCTATGATTGGTGGAAATTGTCAGATAGACTTCACTCGACACGAGCGATGCTAGCACATCCTTGACTCACGATATGCCCTCATTGAATAGTGTGCCTCCAGCCTCCTACCTATATTGCATATTTTCATATCTATAATACTGCAATGATACCTCACAGCCGCAGCCGTTACCTCAACCACGTACATTCATCCTTGATTCTCGATACCAAACAACTCCAGACGCGGTTACCTCATCAAATATTCAAAAGACAAAAACGTATCATACCACCACAGCCCACAGCACAGCCGACACAAATAATCAGTGAATAATAAACCGACTGTCTCATTACACATTCGGATCCACGTGTACGTCACCAAATAAAGCGAGCTTAAGGCTTAAAAAGACTAAGGTTTTGACGGAACCTTGAGTCCTTATCCGTAAAAACGGAACATCCACAAGAGTCCGCTAAGTCCGCTATTGCCGAACATTTACTGGAATTAGGACCAAACCACTGGATTGAGCTTCATAACCCCACGATCCTCTCTACTGAGCGGCATTTTTATAGTAGAATTGTACGTGAAGCAGTTGAAATCAGGAAACATCGTAATTACAATCGGGAGGATGGTTTCAAGCTTTCATCTTCGTGGAATCTGGTAATCAGTATGTGTAAGCGTCATCAAATATCGTCTCAGAAATCGCCGGATGTTGTGAGTGTTGTGTGTCGGACTAGTGGCAACCCGTGAAAAAACTAATAAAAAAGACCAAGTGCGGGTAGTTCGAGGAACCCGTGCAGCTAGGAGCTGTTGATACCCGCCTTTTCCGTCCCTTCGAGACCATGGACGCAACGTCGCGTCCGAAACGTCGAGGTATTTAAATTCAAATTTAAATATAAAAGTTTTTTACGCGATTAAGTCCCGAGTATCATGATAATGTGTGAAAATCGCGAAAGTTTAAATCAATACATCCACAAGAGATTGTACAGTTCGTGTCACACTGAAAACGCCTTGAATGAAGTCAGTCACTTGTAGGTAGGGTTACCAGACCCCTACCAACCCAAGGTACATAGAAGTCAGTACAAATCTGAGGGGCTAGCACTCCTTCACTGATTCCGTCACTATGAAAGGGACGCACTGCGTGACAAGCGACAAAATGGCGCGCCGTGCTACATGTGCTAAGCCCCTTAAATGTTAAAGTGTCAAATAGTACGACAATTGTTTGTTGATATGTGCCACTAGTGACACGTATCGACGTAGTGGCACTGCCAATTTGCGCATAATTCAGACGTAAACGAACGCGATCGTGACGTATTTTTGGTCGTAGGCGCTCTGAAGGTGCGACGTATACACCGAGTATATGGCGTTGAGCCTAGCCTTCACTCTACGGATCGTGTAGTTTTAAAAGCACCACCTTTAAAAGCTTGCCAGCGAATGTTGCGGTGTAAATATACGAAGTTTCGATCAGCGGTCGGAAGCTTGGAACTTTAGTAATGGAATTGGATTTATATTTACGATTTAGTTAAAATAGTTCAAGACTAGATATAGTATGACATAATAGTATTATGGAATTGTACATACAATCACTACATGAAAACTTGTTGTTTGAAACATTGAAAGGTGATCTCAATTGGAAAATCTTTTCGTATTTTTTTATTATTTTTTCAAATTATTTTTTATTTTTACGGTCTTCCCGTGAGTATCAATTATATTTTTAATAAACTAGGTTTTCGGTGAGTTAATTAAAAATATACATTGAAAGGTAATTTAAGATAACAATCAGTTTGATTAAATAATCTATAAATCATCAAAACATTTTTGTATTGTCATTAGCTTCGGTGATAATCTATTTTAAATCGGAAATTATCAGGTAAATAGGCCATGATTGTGATAACGCCATGAAAAATATTTTTTAACCGACTTCAATAAAGGAGGTTCTCAAATCGACTGTACGATTTTTTTTGTATGTTTGTTACTGGATTACTCTGTCAATTATCTCCGCAATTTTGATGATTCTGTTTTTGTTTGAAAGGTTCAGAGGTGGTCTTATAATAAACTGTATCAAAATCTGATTAGTAGTTTTCTTTTAAACATAAAATTGTGAAATAAATTATCAAAAAGTAAAACCGTCTTAAAAAAACATAAAATAATCCTCTACAGCCATAATTTTTATCTTCAATCTAAATCTTTTTTGATCTACTGACGATATAACATTCATCTATCTTACTACTTAAAAAATTTAGCTTACTGTCGATCAGGCAATCCAATCTCAGAGGCCCAAGTAGGAATATTCGAAACCTGCGTCGCTTAAAATCGAATAGTAAACGTTATCGAGTTAGTATGACGTTTGGAACAGCGCCCGCCCGTGAGCGTATTTGGAACTCAAATTTTGAATGAGGTTTCTCAATCTCGATATGATAACCTTAACGTTACGCAGGATTCGAAAAGTCGTGCTCGACCCTCTGCTTGCTAACTATAACTGTCGATGGGAGGATGGTTGTTCGTCAATTCAGTCAATAAATTCGTCAACTCAAAACAAGAGACAGATTGAATATTGGGAAAACGGCTTTAAGGACAGAAGATCAAATTGTACGTAAACCTAACCTAAAGACGGAAAGTTTAAGCGAAGCGGTCTCGTATTCTTAGAAGCCATGTCTATAAATCTATACTGGTGGCCCCATTCCACATTGTAATGGCACAAATCAAATTAATTATTCACCGAATGGTCAGACACGGGAGCTCGGAGGGCCTACTCAGATTGATGGATAATGTGCAGGACAAAATGGATAGGTAATGGACGAAAAGTAGACTCGAAATAGAAGCAAGATACTTCGATTAATAATGACAAGTAGATGACGGCACGACAAACAACGACTCATTTGGAAAGTAGGATCTTACGAGGGGCGGCTGACAAGTAATCTCCTAGGTCAGAAATATATACAAAAATAATGCTGGCTGGTATGGATTTATATTCGTTTGTTATTCTATTTTCAAAATGTATTACATTCATTTGTTTACTGCATCACGATTATTTGTCTCCTACAATTGTTTCAAACGTGTCGGTAGAAAAAGTGAAAATGGATAAAATCGAGAAGCATGCGGTGATTAAGTTTTTGACTAAAGAAGGGAATACGCCTTCGGAGATCAGACAGCGTATGTTACGTGTGTTTGGCAGTTCGCGTTCTTCCGAATTTGTTATAAAGTGTTGGTCAAAGCAGTTTAAGTTAGGTCGTGAGAGCCTGGAAGATGATCATCGTAGCGGAAGACCAGTTTCGGCCGTCACCGATGAAAATGTAGCCAGGGTGAAAAAAAATATATTAGAGGACCGACGAGTGAAGCAGTGGGAGATAGCTAGAGATGTGGGCGTCAGTAAAGAGCGAGTCAATTAAATAATTCATGAGCATTTGAACATGTCCAAGGTTAGTGCACGTTGGGTCCCCAGAATGTTGACTGCATTTGACATGGAGAGGCGTGTCAAATGTTGCGAAGAGTTTTTGGACATGAGTCGAGGGAAAGAGGAATAAATAATTTCTAGAATTGTAACATGTGATGAGACTTGGATTCGACAATGGGACCCGGAAAGTAAGCAAGAGTCGTTACAGTGGAAATTTAAGGATGAGAAGCCGCCTCGGAAATTCAAGGTCTGTCCATCGGCAGGTAAACTTATGGCTACAATCTTTTGGGACGCAGAAGGGATTTTGCTCATAGATTATTTACCGAAGAAAACTACAATGAATGCTGATTATTACTCAAGCTTACTATATCAACTAAGAGAGACAATAAAAGAAAAGCGGCGAGGTAAACTAAGCAAAGGAATTCTGATTTTGCACGATAACGCACCAGTTCATACCGCCCGCACAACGAAGCTAGCAATTAAAGACAATGGCTTCGAAACCATTGACTACCCCCCTTATAGTCCAGATTTAGCCTGTGACTATTTTCTGTTTAGACTTCTCAAGAAAGACCTCAGGGGACGAAGGTTTATGGCCGATGAAGAAATGAAGGCTGCGGTTACTGACTTTTTTGACGACAAACCGAAAGATTTTTTTTAATGGTTTAAATTCAATATTTGAAAAATTTAATAAGTGCATTTTACTAGCAGGGGACTATATAGAAAAATAAAAAATAATTTAGCCTCGACAGTCTTTTGTTTCATTGTTAGGTAGATTACTTTTCAGCAGCCCCTCGTATTTACTGTATGCATGCAGTTTATTGTGACCGCTGAAGGATTATATTAGATCAAAATAATAATTAATACCTAGTAAGTTGACGTTACAACGGTGCCATATTTTTCGCTTTTGTTCGAGACCCTTTTTCTAGGTAATTATAATTATTTATCAGACGCAAGATAGTTAGCGTCGGTGTTGACAAATATACGTGTAACACGTGTACCTTTTACAATTTATAGAAAACCTTATGACGAAAATATCGTACTGATAAATACATATTGCAACAGGTAGTAAAATAATTCGGTCAGGTTAGACTCCAACGTAGCCACCGCAGGGTGGGTTTTAGGAAACAGGGATAAAGTGTAGTAAAATTTTCATTTTAGCTACTTTATTTCTCCTGTGACGGAAGTTATGAGCTTAGGCAAGCTCATCCACCACCACTTGTATTTGTTTTCCGCATCATGCTCTACCCTCGCAAGCAAAGTAGGCTGGTCACAGCGTGCCTCAGTAGGAAAAATAGAGCACTCGACTCTAGCCACAAGACATGTCATTTTAATATACTCAGCTCAGCTTATTCACCGCAGTCTTAACACGAGCTTCGGTTCAGCACAAAGCTGGCTGAAATAATAATGATGCCGGGCCCTTTATTTCAAATCCCTGAAGCCGAGAGCCGTGTTGTAATTTTTACTCGTAAACCGTAAGCATTATTTCAAAGGACATATAAATTATGCAGCAACCTGTGATGTAAAGGGTATTCGTCGTTTGTTTAATGGAGTGAATAAAGCATGTGTTAAACATTTTTAACGGCAGCGAAACAATTTCTGTTCTGCGCTAGAGACTGGGGGCGAAGTGTGCTGTTTGAATTCATAAGGCTTGGCACTGGGCTCGCCAGTCTCTATCAAAACACCGGAGATAACATTTTGACAACCGGATAGCCTAGTGGTCAGAGAACCTGACTATGAAGCTTGAGGTCCCGGGTTCGATCTCGATCCCCGGTCGACGGCTGCCTGTAGCGCATTTTTAAAATATATCACCTTCGTTATTAAGTATTGACGAACTCACGATTAACGATTTCATTCATTCATACTAAACTGAATAGTTTGTCTAAAATTTAACAAAAACTGCAACTGTTCTGTTCCGAGAAGTGCATCGGTATTAGTACTCAGGTTTAAGAGTGTCGTAGTGATAAATACTCTCACGGTGTTGCCATACTTAATAAAACCACGACCTTCGTGTCTAAGAGCGATAAGCGTAGAGCGCTATAAAACACATATCAATAATTAATGGATTAACAAATAAAATAAGATTTTTAATAAATACCCGATTAATAACATGCCGTTTTATAATCATTAGCGTTGGGCTGAGCGACTCGTTGGAAATAAATAACGATTGGAATATGTTAATTCGTTGTTACTGTGTTTAAACGCATTTTTTATTTAAACAGATTTATTTTAATTTATTTATTTCTTTGTGTTGTTATGATTGACCTTAATGAGGGAGACCATAAAATTGCGTCATCTCCTTTAGGGTCACTTTTGAAATACTCACTGAAACTGATACATAGAAAAAAAAAACCTTTAGGGACATTGTCACGTGTCATTCTTCTTCATAAATTAACGTGGTGCCTATTATTATAATTACCTATCTAACAGTGAATCTGATCAAAATTTTATTCACTTTCTAGTTAGTTCGTTGATTTTATAAAATATATCTAAGTAATGATTACGAACATAAACTGGGCGTGGCGTGGGTGAACAGTTCAAAATATAGTTTGAATTCAGAACTAAATAAAATTTCAGTTTGGAAAACAAAAACACTGCTCCGTTAGTGGCCAACAAAATTAAATAGTTTGTTTACACAGCAGGCTGAGCTCCCTTCGATTCATTTGTACTCGTCTGCGATTACCAAAAGCTGGAAATTTATTCATGTTAATTTTATTGACTTCTCTAACAATTTGCTCTAATTTTGTAATCATTTGAACAGGAACGCCACCGGCTTTTCAGTGGCCATACATTAGATTTAGGACTCCTATACACAACTGCAAATTTGCATTGTATCGCAAAAATCCGCGAGCTCTCAAGCAGTCTAACGTGACGAGTTTTTAGGAAAGACTCCCAATAGATATATCTCTCCAGGCAGAAGTTATGCCTGGGGACCGAAGTCCGGAGGAAGAAAGTTGGAAGTTGTCATAATGATTTTCCTTGAAGTTGTTATAATGATTTTCCTTGTCAGGCAAAGCAATGTCACCATGACCGGGTTTCGGTTCGATTCAACGATAACAGTCATATCCCGCTGTATTGCAGACGCCGGACACCGCACCGGCCACCGGCAGCACCGAGCAATCCGTCAGTGTCTACGTTTTGATGAATCGGCGGCCGGCGCTCGCTATATCAAAATAATGTGGCAAATTGCATTGTGTGGTACTGGCCGGCTTATTAGGGTATTGGGGGACAAATCATCAAGTGATGTAACGAATGAGGAGATGCAATATTGTTGAAGAAATCCCGTCTGATCGCTACTAATATACAGAAATATAAAGGTGGTACGTAAAGAATTACGAACGAGGTTTAGGAACGAGAATTAGGAACGAGGAACGAGGAGAATTAGGGTTTTCTAAGCCGGGATTCGTAATTTCTATACCGCCCGTGAAACATATAGTATTACACTTGCGAGGAAACGTGGCGCGCAATGCTGATAGGGCCGCACCTTGGGCGCTATTACAGCCCTTGGGCTTTATGACAAGAGAAAAGGTCCGAGGGGTCATTTGGGGCAAAACAGCTAAGTTAGGCATGTTATGACCCTTGTTATGTGCAAATGTGATGAAATAGTAGTTTATGCAACTGCTACATAATGAGTGTTTTAAATACCAATTCTGGTGTAAGGGTGGGCACGCGACCCGGAGTGTCGAGGTTCCGGGTTCGATTCCCGGGGTTGGTATTTTTCTGTTTTTTTTTCTGTGTATTCATGTTTCGGTAAGTTTATTAAAAATATAATTGATACTCACGGGATGACCGTAAAAATAAAAATAATTGGAAAAATAATAAAAAATACAAAAAGATTTTCCAATTGAGATCATGAGTGTTTTAAGGCCTAATTATGTGGAGTTGCATACATTACTTTATCTACACACATATTATAAGTACTCTAAGATGGGTTCAGAAGCCGAAGGCATATATCATACCCATACCTGTCACAAATTTGACTGTTTTTTTTAATCATAGACAAATATACCGAGCTGACGTTTCATAAACTGTTTTTTTTATTGTAAAAAAACATTATTATTTATACATGTCGGACCGAACTCGACTTATATACGTGAGTGATCCGTTTTATTTCTCTATAATTGAAAATTACGTTGGTTTTCAAATTCGAAACATCGAATTCGATATCGAAAAGTCATTACGACATCGAATTCGATTACTTTACTGCTGGTGGTGGAGGAGGTGCTGGGGCTGGCGCTGTCGGCGAAAAGGCGACGATGTGCTGCAATGTTGGTCATTTTCTACGGTTTCTGAACGCATTATAGAGGACTTATGATATGTGTGTAGATAAAAATACTAATACTTACCACTGTATGAGTGTATGCCCAGGCGAACCAGTGCTGTGAAAGGTAAAAATTACTAGACTTCAATTTTGGGGCACTTGACTCCAACAAAATTTTCTTTTTTGATTATTTTTTACGACGCCTCTCTGCATGTCCTGCATTGTTGTGTGCCTTATAATAATAGGTCGGAGCGTAGGCAGGTATTTATATTAGGGTCGGACGTTACGTGGAAGGGGTGCAGAGCCTCGGAGATTAGGGGCATGCCAACATTACATGCCTACTCAGTGCCGACTACAGTACGGCCGTAATTACAGACTGAGTCTGTGTGACATGCAGGGACTGTTTTCATTACAGACTGAGTCTGTGTGACATGCAGGGACTGTTTTCATTACAGACTGAGTCTGTGTGACATGCAGGGACTGTTTTCATTACAGACTGAGTCTGTGTGACATGCAGGGACTGTTTTCATTACAGACTGAGTCTGTGTGACATGCAGGGACTGTTTTCATTACAGACTGAGTCTGTGTGACATGCAGGGACTGTTTTCATTACAGACTGAGTCTGTGTGACATGCAGGGACTGTTTTCATTACAGACTGAGTCTGTGTGACATGCAGGGACTGTTTTCATTACAGACTGAGTCTGTGTGACATGCAGGGACTGTTTTCATTACAGACTGAGTCTGTGTGACATGCAGGGACTGTTTTCATTGTTTTTTTTTTTATATGTACCCATGCTACTTTCAGGCCGGCTTCGCTATAGACTGGAGAAATGAAGCGCGGTGCAAAGGAAAGAAAGTTTTCTGTTAACATTTTCATTTTTAGTTTTTTGCCGACTGTACTTGTTTTGTCATCCAACTTACACCCACACCAAATTTCAAGCCGATGCCATTAACAGCTGAAGAGTTCCCTGAAGAATTTCATCTCAATCGGCTGAGGATAACTGCTTTAATATTCACTTGCAAGATTTGATCCGAACATTACATACGTACCTACTCACAGCTTGCTTGCTGCCTAGCCTACCTACATACAAAACCGCGATACTGTTGCGCGGATTTGTAACTTCGCTACAAGCAAGCTTAACAGGCCTTACACGAACGTTTCTCTACGAAGCTTGTTACTCGTAACTCTTGTAACTAAACGCATGAAAGGGGACCACAAAACGAGCATCCACATAATGCCAGTGTAACGTTCCCCTATATAACAACAGCCACGTGGCTCAAAGGGGTGGCGTTCACCTGCTAGGCACCTGGCTTACTACAATAGTCTTTTTATTGCGTGAATAGCGACTATTAAATGCTGCGTCATTGATAACTGGAGGATAATTTACGAGTTCTATCTACTCCTTGATTCAGGTTTATTGCACGCTTGCCAAGTGTCGTGTCGTCTTGAGGAGGTAGTCTATGAACACTTTCGTATTGACATCTCTTTTTTTCTTTGACATAAGAAGCCCCATTGGCAAGCCGAAATATTTCCAAAACCCCGAATACTATTCTAAATGCTCATCTGTAATTCATTGGCGAACGAACGTGGGTCTTTCAAGCATTATGCATCAAGAGTCACCGATCAAAACCGTGGTTAGGTATGCTGGTGCTCCAGTGATGGGCCTATATCTAGGCTCGCTGGCTGGCTAGGTTACCATATGCCATATGGATCGCCCGCTTTACGTATTGTACAGTCCCTAACTCACGTAAAAAAGAAACCATAAAACGGTGTATGAATGGTCAGAGGGAGTGCTAGAGTCTGTAATATTCTTATAGCTGACTCTCAACTCAATAAGAGAAGCCTATAGTTAGGCTATTCTGAATGGCAAGTTATGTTATGATCTTATAATTTCTATATATATCCTGGATCCTGTAACACAGGGATTCCTAGCGCAGGATCCAGAAGCCGGTTGTATGTTTTTCGAGCAATAAACTTTTTCATTTTCAATATCTTGGATTCTAATCTAATCTAATCTTGGATTCCTTGGTGCACTAAATATGATTTTTAACTTTAACAATACTCGTCTTGTTTACACCGTTTAATGAAAACTCCATTAGCACTGTCAAACCCCTTTTTTAATTACAACCACTAAAAAACTGAAACCGGATCGAATGGTTATCCGACAGCTGGCCGGCACGCGAGGAATGCCGTGGCACGACAAGAATGTAGCAAGTGTCGGCGCCCGAGAAAAAAAAGGAATCAGATTCGCTGAATCTGCGAGGGTTTTTCGAGAAATACCTAAGCCGTAATCTGTGCTAATGCGAGATTTATGTCGACTAAAGACCTCGATACGTGCTGTACGTACGCACATGACTCAACTCTCGTTTGCGGAGGTGTATTTTCAAAAAGACTTAATTACGTTTTCATGTAGTTTTAAAGCCTACACTTTCACCTAAGTTACATCTATCTGCCTACATCTCTCAACTTGTGGATAAGACGTCTTCTAAAATACCTACATGATTGCGACTATTTAGATTCATGGATTCTCGAGACGCCAATATCCAACTATACATGTCACGGGACACTTTTCCCTGAAGTCCCTGGCCTTAAAATACATCACTGGGACAGCGAACTAATGAGCCAGCTGCACCTAAGAAATCAATCGCGGAAACTCCGAAAGTCCATTAAACTCTCAGAACAATGACTAGCCTCTCAACGACTTCTTCGACGAAACTCGATGCCCTACGAGTTATTGGTAACGTAATAGAGCTCGACGGCTATCTCGTTACGCTCCGAGTATCATCGCTGAGCAAATATTGACGGGGGTCGCTGAAGCCGGGGCACTTCACTAGTGTTGGTTTTACTGATTAATATCTGGTGGTCATGAGAGGAGAATAGGTTATTGCGCGGGTAAAAAGAATCTTAATTAATTATACGGTAAGGTATTTATTTAGTTTTAGGTAGGTCTGTAGTAAAAGCAGCGAGATGCATTTGACGTGGCTCGGCGACATAAAGTCTTTATTACACCTGCACATGTAGCACGGCGCGCCATTTTGTCGCTTGTCGCGCAGTGCGTTCCCTTTCATAGTGACGGAATCAGTGAAGGACGCACTGAGGGTCGAGCACGACTTTACGAATGCTGCGTCACGTAAAATCGAATAGTAAACGTTGTCGATTTTGTTTGACGTTTGGAACAGCGCCCGCCCGTGGCCGTATTTGGAACTAAAATTTAGTATGAGGTTTCTCGATCTCGATACGATAACCGTAACGATACGCAGCATTCGTAAAGTCGTGCTCGACTCTCTGAGCGACAAGCTACAAAATGGCACACGTGCTAACCCCCCTGTGTAGGATAAAAGGTCGTAAGTATGCTGACAAACTGCGTCAACGGAAATACGGCATGGCGTCTTGTAACAGTTCTAAAATCAGCATAAACTTCTAACTTCCTGTTCTGTTTTGCTATGGCAAATTGTTATGTTTCAAAAATTCGATTGTATGAATGAAAAGTCTGAGCCTCTTGTGGAATATTTATACCTACTAGGTACCCACTTGATTCATCTCAACACATTCCAATGGATATTATAAAAAAAGCATTAGCATATACGAGGGGCGGCTGAAAAGTAATCTACCGAACAATGAAACAAAAGACTGTCGTGGCTAATTTTTTTTTATTTTTCTATATAGTCCCCTGCTAGTAAAATGCACTTATTAAATTTTTCAAATATTGAATTTAAACCATTAAAAAAAAATCTTTCGGTTTGTCGTCAAAAAGTCAGTAACCGCAGCCTTCATTTCGTCATCGGCCATAAACCTTCGTCCCCTGAGGTTTTTCTTGAGAAGTCTAAACAGAAAATAGTCACAGGGGGCTAAATCTGGACTATAAGGGGGGTGGTCAATGGTTTCGAAGCCATTGTCTTTAATTGCTAGCTTCGTTGTGCGGGCGGTATGCACTGGTGCGTTATCGTGCAAAATCAGAATTCCTTTGCTTAGTTTACCTCGCCGCTTTTCTTTTATTGTCTCTCTTAGTTGATATAGTAAGTTTGAGTAATAATCAGCATTCATTGTAGTTTTCTTCGGTAAATAATCTATGAGCGAAATCCCTTCTGTGTCCCAAAAGATTGTAGCCATAAGTTTACCTGCCGATGGACAGACCTTGAATTTACGAGGCGGCTTCTCATCCTTAAATTTCCACTGTAACGACTCTTGCTTACTTTCCGGGTCCCATTGTCGAATCCAAGTCTCATCACATGTTACAATTCTAGAAATTATTTATTCCTCTTTCCCTCGACTCATGTCCAAAAACTCATTTCATTCATTTCTCTTATTTCATTGACTCGCTCTTTACTGACGCCCACATCTCTAGCTACCTCCCACTGCTTCACTCGTCGGTCCTCTAATATTTATTTTTTTCACCCTGGCTACATTTTCATCGGTGACGGCCGAAACTGGTCTTCCGCTACGAGGATCATCTTCCAGGCTCTCACGACCTAACTTAAACTGCTTTGACCAACACTTTATAACAAATTCGGAAGAACGCGAACTGCCGAACACACGTAACATACGCTGTCTGATCTCCGAAGGCGTATTACCTTCTTTAGTCAAAAACTTAATCACCGCACGCTTCTCGATTTTATCCATTTTCACTTTTTCTACCGACATGTTTGAAACAATTGTAGGAGACAAATAAACGTGATGTAATAAACAAATGAATGTAATACATTTTGAAAATAGAATAACAAACGAATATAAATCCATACCAGCCAGCATTATTTTTGTATATATTTCTGACCAAGGAGGTTACTTATCAGCCGCCCCTCGTATGTACCTGCCTACTCTGTGAAAACTTGTTTAGTGCCATCATTAATTCTGAATATCAAATAAACAAATTCACAATAGGTAGGTATGGTTCCCTGCCTGATGCGAGTCATGGAGGGCAAATCAAAAAAGGATTTATTGAAAATTATACAAATTTGGGTAATTGTTTAAGGAAGGTCAGTACCAAATGAACAATAGCAACGAATTACTAGGAATTATTGGGATATTGGTTAATTTAAATAAAAAATCGAAATAGGTATGAAGCAAAAACTATGGATCCCTTTTATAAAAATACTTACGATTTGGAATAGTTAGTTTAATTATACTTTTAAAATACTCAATGAAATATGAATATACTGAAAAAGAAAACAGAAAAATGCCGACCCGGGAATCGAACCCCGATTCTCGACATTCCGTGCCGCGTGCCATACCCTTACACCAAGATTGACATTAGTTAGTTTATATGGAGATTTAAATTTAATAATAAATTATATTAAACAATTAATGAATTAAGGTCGAATTTCTACCCCTAGTCAATTGCTACATATTATAATTCTACTTTTACCACACTGAAAATATGTATCTGCTTGTAAATAATTACAGTGTTTAAAAATCCTTTCCAAAAGCATTGTGAAATAAAAGGATCACTCACGTATGTCAGTCGAGTATACCCTGACATGTTTCGGATTAATCCGTAGTCCTTTATCTAGGACGTTATCACTCAACTCACATACGGGTCACTCGACTGACATACGTGAGTGATCCGTTTATTTCACTATGATTGAATCTCACGGTGGTTTCATGTTGAAAGAATAAGCATTATTAACCTTTTCAGTGAAATGTGGACCTCCACAAACTAACACTTGATTCAATAAATTATTCAGTCATGTTCATGTGTTGAACTCAATCAACTTTAAAACATAAAACTGGATATTAATATTGACTCACACCACCTATTACCAGACAGACAATGCAAAACAAATTTAACTGTTGACATAGCAAATTCTTTCTTACCAACAGAGACACCGCCAACTTGATTTTTAAGTGTGCAGTGTTATACCTGTTGACATGGACACTTCAAACAGTTCCATAGAACAATATTTGGGCCATGAATATTTTACAATACAAATATCGATTTGTCAGTTTAGTTCTTGAGAGTACCTACTCCTCCTATCCTCCTCCTACTCCTAATATTGGACACATTTTCTGTAAAGTCACCCAGTGCCTTAATTAATTCCTCACTTTAATAACAACAGTCTTCCATAGGCCTTATTGTCAAACATGCTTGGCTTTGCAATCTTGTACTATTTGGCAGAAAAAGAAGGTGACTGCCAAAGTTAAGCTGAGCGCATTAGACAACAAGCCCACTGGAGTCATTGAAACTTCATATAACAAATTAAATATAAAAATGGAAGGTACTCATTAGGGTTCAGACATTTCATAGCATGCTAAGATGAAAGTGAGCTTTGGAGTTGACATTAACATAAAAATTCAACTCTTACTCATTTATTTCAATAATCCTGAAATGCTTAATCATTCCAAGTAAGTCTTGCAGTCTGACACTATTGTGCATGTAAATAGAAGACATAGCCTGCGCTGAAATGTCATCTACACATGCCAAATGCTAAACAGAAAATAGCTGGTTGCTATGTTGATAAAACAATGCATGAATAGGTACCTACCTACTTTGTTACTGAAACTATGCACCTGTGTCATTATTACTGGCAACAACTTAAAAGAAACATGAGGAATGAGGAAACAATGACAAATAATTCAATATGGGTATGATTCAGCTTCTTAAAAGGATTTACTTGACAATTATTAACACTACAAGTTCAGTACTTTAAGTATGCATGTACGTATGTCACAAAAATATTGATGGCATTGATTCACTATCAACCATCCCAAAACAAAATTATTAATCCTAACTAATATTATAAATGCGAAAGTAACTCTATCTGTCTGTTTGTTACCTCTTAACGGGAAAACTGCTGCACCAATCTAGATGAAATTTGGTAAGAAGACAGTTTAAATATTGAGGAATAACATAGGCTACTTTTTATTTGGGAAAATTGCATAGTTCCCGCGGGATAGTGATAAATGAAATTCACGCGGACGAAGTCGCGGGCAACAGCTAGTAAGTAATAAAACTTCATAAAATCATTTCACATGCACAAAGCACATCAAGAAAACATAGGTAATCGAAAAAAATGTGAAATGCATCAGAATGTATGACAAACAACCATTAAGGTTGAACACATTAAACAGAATGAAACTGGTAAAACCCGATCATGCCTAATTGCAGTTTTTACATAACAGCACTTTTATGTGTGGTTATAAATTTTCCTATTAACAGGCATAGCAGGTAGCAGATAACCTGGTGGAAATAATGGATTGTGCTGCTGTTTTGAGAGTGTGTGACCATGACATTTTGACTCTCATGACATATATTAAAAAAACCATTTAAAACAGGTTTAATATGTGAGTGACCCATTTTAAATAGTGATCATGATGTAACATCAACCCCATGACCAACAACATCAGGCCTTTTAACATGCAATGGCATGGAATATGCTATCTTCTTGTCTAGACCACACTTTGAAATCAGACAGCATTTTGCAGAACACAAAAATGTCTATGAATCAAATGCATGTAACAACCAAATTGGGAAGAGAAGAATACAATGGGAATGTTATTTAAACAACTAGAATAATTAGTCACTGAATACTTTTAAGCATGCAAAAAATGTCTTGACTATGAATAAACCTACAGTTAAAGTTCAGACCTTCGACTGTAAAGAAAAAATAAGTTTCATGGTTAAATAATGCATATAGTTATACCTACTAGAGGTTGTGTAGTTTGTTTAAATTAAAAGAAAGAATTACTAACACTGAGTGTGTTCAATAAAATGGGTTTGAGATGGAAATAACTGCTATGGTTAGGATAAGATAACAATAATTACATAGGTATTTGTAGTGTTGTGAAGAGTTCATGATATTACAATACCAGAATGAATTCGTTATACTACAAGGCTTTGCCCTGCCCACTTATGCACTCTTGACTATTCTAGAAGACTGAAAACTAATTTGAAACTGGCTCACAGTTGGACAACACAAGTATTTGGTTATTTTAAGGATTTGAATTACAGAAAAACGTAAGTATTAAAAGAGTACATCGGTAAAATAAACTTCCGAAATTTATACGAATCTGAAGCGTCGGGGCTTGTTGTCGGCGACATCGATTGAAAAAATCTCAGAACAGAGCGCCTCCAAAACGGAAAAAACCAGGGCGATATAATACTGCTGTCAGAAACAATCGCTTGACAAAGTCAAACAAAGAACTAAAACATCTGTTCCTAGACCTAACTTTCAACAGAAGTTTGCTCGGAAATTACTAGGGCTGTGTTATCTTAATTTCAGCCGAAAGAGGCGGCCCGTGTGAACCCAACAGCTGCTCGCTGAGCCGGCAGCCCGGCGCCAGCCACGCCACAATAAACTCGAAAACCCCGATATAGTCAAATAGGTTACTGACGAAACACTTCATCAAACATCAAAAGAATTCACAAACTAAGTACGAAACTGATGGTACTTACGTGGATCTCCCTGTATCATCCAATAACAAGCATCATTTCAGCCCAAAAGAGCTATCACTGCATAAATAATCACGAATCAACACAGAACATTATAAATGCCACAAATCTAACGCAGTATTGCACTCACGATTTAACATAGATAACTTGTAAAAAATTGCACAAAACCATTAACGAAGCATTAACACTATACTATTAGTATATTTGTAACGTAAAAATCACATTTATAGTGTAATAACACACTATTCGAGAATATCACTTTTCTACATGTCCTTGCATTCACATAAATTGGCAGCCATCTTGCGTTCGTGCGAAATGGAATGGAAAATGAATGTTGCCAGTTTGAAAACTCATTCTCCCTCATATTTTTGGAAGAAGTTATTTTTTGGAGAAATATAATCCAATTTCAATATTATGCAACGAATTTCAATAAGCTGTTTTTACCTCAACCGACACTGGAAGACGTTATATGTAGCCGATTTGGCATTCCACACAAATTCTAATCTAAAATACAGGATGACAGCTCTCTGCCAAATCGGCCGCAGAGAAAATCTAGTACTGTTGTAGGTATAACATGAGTAAAAATTTAAACTTTGACATTTTATTTGTTTGACCTTCTAGGTTGCGAATGTCTATGGGCTAGGTGACCCACTTGCTCGTTTGCCTTCCTTGTCGTATAATAGTAGATTGTTCAACGAGGGAGGAAAAGGACCAATTTCTAACGAGATATTTTGGCACACAAGCATCGCGAGGGTGCCAATAATTAGAATTTGAAATTGGCGTTTTCCCAGAGTTAAACACCCTGCTTTTCAACTCGACTTTAAGGAAAAAAAGTTTAAGAAAAAGTATTTGTATAAAAAAAATATTGATTTGCTCCACCGCGACCACAGAGAACAAATGACAAACAATGCTTTCGCGCCAATTTCACGCTTTTTTATTGTTTTTTTTTTCTAAATTCATCGCTGGTCAGAATGATTATTGTTAGAGTCTTTATTTAATAGATTTTATTAACTACTTTACTTTATAAATTCAATCAAGCATAACTGCTTGTCTAACGACAATACCTATACATTTATAACAGTACGTATTTTAGTACACATTTTTTTTAAACAAGTAAATTACAATGGTAAAATTGAAACAAATACATTGACTCCATGGGCTGCATTCACAATGCCATTGCCATTTAACGAGTGTTATCTTTTTAATTAATGCAAATTACTTTCTTTCTATTTTTTTTTTCATTTAAGTGTAGTTTACTCAGAAAGAAACTACGTTAATATTGTATTAATAATTATTGGGTACCTAAGCATGTCTTTTTTTTATAATAGCCAACAATAATGGAAAATAATAAAAACATAAGAATTGTTCCTCTGAATAGGTCATAGTCATAGCCATCCATCCAGCGCTTTTTTTTTACTCCCTAGGGGAGCCACGCATAACTTTCCTCCCGTATGTTAGATAAGATATGCCTCACTTTCCGAGTAAGTATGAGAGATGAAAAAAAAAGTATTATTGTAAAAGAATTAAAACTATTAAAAATAGTTTTTTGAGATTATTCACTATCTCAATAATATTAGGATAGGTAGGTAAGTATATCGGTATCACCGATTATTTGTCAACTGGTGTAGGTGTAATTACGTAACAAATTATCTCCAAATAATTTGAAAAACTTTACTTTCCTAACAAAATTCCGCCAAAAGATAAAAGTTATTTTTAGTTAAAGTTATTTTTATAATTACTTGTTTAAGAACAGCTTGACAATAATTCTTAATTTCTTATCTCAGTTAACTTACATATGTTGTCGCTCGGTCGATAAAACTATTAAATTTTACAGTGTTCCTATGAGTGAGAACGCTGTAACGCCAGTTATGCATTAATGTCTGCAAGTGAAGAAATCAATAAACACACTAAAACACAATAATAACATTATATTTTTTTATCATACGTACGAAAATGACATGATTGTGTCAGTTTAGTATTGATTTCTTCTCGCACAACAAACAAGAACCTAACCTAGTCGATGGGCTTTTTAATTTGATAATCCTAAGCTAAATAGAGTCCTCCGGTTATAGTATCAACTGATGTGAAAGCTTTACAATACCTACGAAAATCTTTAAACCTAAATAACGTTAACTGCCAAGTACTTTGAGATATTTACTTTACCTTAATGTGTGGTAACTTTTACCGACATGGCAGCACCAATATACACCATAGAGAAATTTATATGTTTTTTTAAAGCAACAACATAACAATGCATACAGCCACATCAACAAGCAAAATATATATTTTAAAACTAGTTTGAAATGCATTTAATATCTTAAAATATCGTAAACTTAACCGAACATAAATATTCTTCAATTAGCTCTTGCATTAATGGCTTCTGTCCCATGTCTTAGTTATAGTCCTAAGCAGCGCCACCTCAGCATGCGGCGCTAATTTGAAACCCTCTTTGAAGTCCTCTACTGAAACCATTGAAACTAGGTAAGTACTGTTAACGAAAGCTATTTGGACGATCCAATCGGTTTTGCTTTGGATATTGGATGCATAAGTAATAGCAACGCAACAGTTTAATTTGAGTTTTAGGCCTTTTGTTCATCACATCATCCATGAGGTGGGTCAGTTCCCGAGGAGAATACCTATAAGTACCTAATCTCTACGTTCAGTTGCAAAATGTACAGTCAGCAGCAATAGTAACTAAGCAACCGACGCGTTCACAATGATCTAAGCACGGCTTCTGCAGATTATTGTGACCGCTTCGGTTGCTTTAGCTACTTCTGCTGCTGACTGTACCTACCTACTTATTATTTAATCTAGTAATCAACAGTTGGTTGGGACAAATGGTACAAAGTTGGTACAAACTCAGTTACCTAACACCGGATTTTAACATTTTATCGTTTCAAAAGTCCGGTCGTAAAGGGGTTTGAGATGAGACCATATCGGCGTATGGCGTATCGGTATATGCGTGACTACGCACGTTATATGTACTTATCACATCATATTACAGCCACAGTGTAAAGAGCTTATACCTACCAGTGGTCCGACGCCTTTGATGTTTGCGTAAATGCCGATACCGCAACCGCATGGCCCAAGCACCAAGGAGGGCGAAAGTTCCTAACTAATCGGGCAGTGGCGGCGTATGCAAGGGGGCTCGCCCTGCCCGCCCCGCACCCCGCACCCCCAGCACGATTGACGTGTCTAGAGGCCTTCGTCGGACGACTGTATAGATTGTGATACAGCCGTGGTGGGTAAGGGCACATAAAATATCAGGATAGATACCTACTTATGCCTTTTTGAATAATTTTGATGAAGGAACGGTGTTGCGCGCCCGCCGGCGCTATATCGCTGGCACTAATTTTTGTGCAACAAAATTGGTAACAAAAGCGGTGTACTGATGGGCCCGATTTGGACCCTACATACGCTATATGTCTATGGTAACAGCACAGTCTAATAATTATGTTAACTACTAATGCTACTGCCTATTCTAACTACTTACCTTCTTACATAACTCATTGCGTTAATGATATTATTCTTAGTAACTTTTACTATTAGCTATTCTGTGCTTTTACGTCTCTTCATTGATACAATTTTATTCAACGATGCAGGAGTCGACATATCCATACGCAGTTAAGAGGAACTAACAAAATAAGTTTGACGATATTGTGTTCACCGTCTAAAATAAAACGACATAATAGTTTTAACATAATTATTGTTTATTCACTTTCTTTTTTATTTTGTTAACTTACAGACCACGGGTCTTACGTTTTAACTTAAATAATTAAATCTTAGATTTAGGGAAAAATTTAAAGATCATAAAATACAGTCCAAATGGTGTAAAGGCAAGAAAATACAAAATGCAGGTTAAGTTTGAAGGTAATTCCACAAATCGAGTCAGCTGTTATAATATAGTCAACGAAGTCATCGTAAAATATAGAAATATCTAACATAATTCTACAGCTTTAAACATTTAAGGATTACGACAGTATGTTGTCCAGAATCTTACAAAAGAATCATTATTCAACAAAATACCTATTTATAACAGTGACCATCTTAAAATACTTTTTTATAGCTATCTAGCCAGACAATCATTTTCCCAGTCATTGCAAAAATAAAACAAAAGAACAGTAAAGAAAATTAAACCTAATCGTTTATCACATAGTTTTAATTCTATAAGACAGTATTCCATTTTTTTCCATACAATTTTCGAGAATAGTTTTTTAATTTTTTTTCATCAACTTCTAAAACGAAGGCACGTAACTAAGATATTACTAAAACATTATCTTAAGTACCTTTCCGAGGTTTTCCGTTCAAACTAGACTTAGAAAAATGCACTTTTAAAACTCATCAACTTAGCCACAAACCAAGAAATAACCTCGCTCCCAAACTCGTTTATTTACACCTAGCACGATTCACCGCTAGTTTAGTCGCTGCGTGCACATCAGTGTCAAAAAAATTTGGCAGTTATTCTTATTATTTGTCACACAAGTTGTTGTTGTAACCTTGTAACACATACAGCGCCAAGCGGCGTACCGCGCTAGCCACAGGCATATCTCTGACTAGACACACTGACACACGCGACACATGCACACTTATTGTCCGACTGACACAGCAGTCCGTCGGGTCGCGGCTTCAATCCAATTCAAGTTCGATAATCGTCACATTTTATCGCTAAAATGTTGGTTACCGGCGCTCATTTGTCGATAAGGAGGGGGCTCCTCTCGTACTCGATAGGGAGGAAAATGTGCAATGACTTTTCGATCTCGCCGCGGCACAGCGGGCACCGCTCGCATCTGGAAACAAGTAAGGCAATTGGTTAGTTTATTTTTTGGATTTTTGGGAACTATGTATAGGTACGGAACGGAGAAATATCAAAAAATGCTATGACCAGTTTTTGTTTGTTGCAGATGACATCAATGAAGTGTGGCAACTCGTGACTCGTGCGCCTTCCTTTGGGGTTTGTCAGTTTAGTATAACGAGTAGAAAGTGTATAAAATGTTTGCTATAATAATTAAACAACTACGAAGAAAGTGGAGTCTTAAATTTAAAAGTTCTAGAATTGATCTAGAATTTTAAATATATTCCAATCTATCTCTTGTTTTGATCTACTAACAAATTTCGTAAATAAAAAATCTAACACAACAATTTGCTATCTGTAGATGGCACACCTTCCTTCCTCCCATCGCCAGAGCAAGCAGGTTATATTCCTACCGACAGCAAGTTTTTGGGAACGAATCCAATAGATGCAGATTTGTCTGGGAACAGAAGTCCGAAGGAAGAAGGTTGGAAGTTGTATTTATACACCCGCGACTTTAGAAACTTCGTTAACGCTATGTAGAACAGTGACGGGCCGCTCGCTACAAGTCTATAAAGACTGCAAAATGGAAGATAGAGTAGAAGTTTTAAAAACGAGAGATAGATTGCTGATTGATTGATATGTTTGTCTTGCTGTTTTGTATTTTCCGTTTATTCTTGTACACCAAATGTATTGCACTATTTTATACAATGTTTGTGTGTTTTCTGTGTTGTGAAAATAAAGACTAGGTATCTATTGAATATTGGGAACGGCGGATTCCTTGTCTCACCCAGGTGTCGTGGCGTGTAGGGGTATAAATGTGTCGTAGGGTAGAGCTGTCATGGTTCAGCTGTGGCATCGTGTGTTACCTGGGCGCGCAGTCGGCGCAGCAGACCACGTGTCTGCAGGGCAGGAACAGTGTGTCCATGGGGCAGTCCATGCACACGCGGCACGCCAGCGATCCGCTGCCGCTGCGGGACCTAGCGCGGGACTCCTGGGGACAAAAAAACACTATTTATTATGATACGACCTTAGCTGCCAACTTAGTTCAAAAGGTACCCGAAACTTTCAAAAAACTAACGATTGCTGTCAGTGTATCAAGATAATCCAGGACACTTGGAAGTTACATAAGGCGAAATGTAAGGTATGGGTTTTTATTATTAGGGGTCGTCCCCTAAAAGTAAGTACTATACCAGCAGCTAAAAACGACAGAACCATCTAGCTAGAGTAATTGAAGGTTATTCAGAGCATCTTATGCAGCTTCGTACAAGACACTCTAGCACCTTATGAGTTATACTATTTAAATACTCATTAAAACACAACGCGTGCTATCACCCCTACACTACGATTAGCCTAAGGAATTTTTTCCATGTACTTATTCAAATCTCATCACTAATTATCACTTTTTGCAGTGACTAACGCCATCTATGTGATTATTTCGTAAACAAAAGACTCCAATTCCAAATCAGTTTTCCCAGACTAAAAGAGGGCGCCACTAATGCAATTAATTCATGATCTCAAATGGAGTGTCTTCTTGTATTTCCCCCCCCAATTGAGTGCGTTTAAAGTGTTTGCAGCCTACCTTGGGCCCGGCCCCGGCGCTGGCGCGGCGGCGCGGGCGCGGCTCGCGGCCGGCGGCGTGGGCGCGGCGCCGCGCGCGGTCGTGCACCTCGCGGCACGTGCGCCGGATGTCGAACACGTAGCGCCGGCCCAGCGTCGTCGCGTCGTTGAAGATGGACGCTATCGTGCCCTGCGGACGACCACACTTTAGCTGGCGGCACGCTTGCACAAGCCACGGTCGCAGCGGTAACTCAAATCCCGCCAGTGCCGGGAATGCAATATGCGTTTTCGTGGCTTTTGCCCTGCACCTGAAGAATGCGTTGAGATGCCTTCAAGCAAGTCATGCCTCCAAGTTTTAAATGATGGAGATTCCCTTTGAGAGCGTAGGTTCGGATCCTACCGACTGCGCCAATGTTACGTCAGTAAGACAAGAGATACCAGGCAGACCGTTTATTAATATAAAATGTACAACTACCGATATACTTACAATTATACCCACATAACAAATTACATGAGACATAATGAGAACGGGATATTGACCGCGATTATCTTATAGGTTTCACGAGCTCCCGCTATTTCGACGCTGTTACCTGCATCATGATTCATGATCACGGGAGGACTGACAACATAATGCAAGTAACTGTCAAATCGCGGTAAATATTCCGTTCTCATTATGTCTTAAGTCTACGAGTTTTGTGATTCTCTCTACTCAGGCATTATCTGCTGCAGAAAACAGTAGCAACCCTGGTAAGATCACGATCGCATTAGCAAAGTTTTTCTCTGAGTTTACTGACTCTATGTGAGAAAAGGCGTTATACTGCTAAACTGACTAAAAACCTTAAGATGCAGAAGACCTTGGAGCCTTACGTGGGTTAACTCATGTCAGCAAGGAAATCTTTGTTCAAGAACCGTCTGAATACTTAATTAAGTACTAGCTATTCAGATAAATGTCATGTATGTAAACGTAAACTGGGAATTCGAAATGCGCCAGCCTGTTTATAAGCTGTGGCTCTAACAAAGCCACACCCAATACCTCTTAAAGAACAAAATAGACACCTAACTAATTCATTGTGTAAAATGTGCTGTAAAAGTTTCTAAACTCAGATGCATTTACATTTCCACCTATCGAGTCTACTCTCATTACATAAAATTTCGAATTTACTTCAACAATAAAAAAAGGGTTAGATATTTCCACAGCCGCGCCCCCGCCGCATACCAATGAGGCGACACAAAGTTCAATCAATCATACATTTTAATGTGACATTTAACATTAGCCGGAATTAACGTTTTTAATTTAACTATTTGCTAGTTATTTACAGTGAAGTTATAATAAAATCACTCGTGGTGTTCAAATCGTCTACCATCTCAACATACTTAGCAACTGCCATACCATATCATAGTTACACGAAGATAAAATAGAGATAATAAATATTTATAGATGTGATGTCTCAACACTCGACAAGCGCTATTGTACAAACTGCTCTGTTTACTGTAAACACTGTTGCGACTGCAAACAACTTTATGATCTCATTAGGAGTTAACTGTGGATTTTACGAGAATCCTACGTGTTATTTGGTTTCAATGGCTGCTAAATAATAATACATTGTGCCTACTTAACAGCCATAATCTATGTTTTAATCAGTCAATCAGTATTCAAGACACTGTAGACCTTGCTTTTTGCAGAGCTTGGCAGCGGAATGTATACTAAGTATAAGAACATAACTTGTCCTGTATGAAATTATAGGATACGTTATCCTAGAATAATTAGTAACGATTTGGAAACCAAAATTTTTTTTTCTACTCCCCACATTGCATCGTCAAACTAATGGTTTCATAGAGCGTATGAATCGAATCATTGTAACTGTCTATTTTGAAACGGAAATGGCGAGACGACTTGGAAATATACCAAATAGTGTCTAGAACATATCCCCAACAGGAACGACTGCCGGAAAGAAGGCAGGGCATTTTAATAGCCTACGAAAACAAAGCATAATCACCTTCAGATCTCTGATGAACTGCTCCGTCACGTCACTGCGGACAGTCTCGCAGCAGTAGAAGGCGTGTCGCTCGGTGACGGCGCGGTACACGGCGCCGGCCTGGCCGGACGTCGCCATTTTGACGTGTAACGTCGCCTCGTTGCCCTCTCCCGTGACGTACGTCAGCTGGAAGTTGCGCCGCAGCGGCTGCGCGCGGTGGATCGCCGTGTACGGGATGCTGAAAGATAAAAGTAAATCAGTATTAGTTGGACTATAAGAGGCCCTGTGCAAGCTGGTAACGTCGTTGGATACTTCTCGTTTGCTCTATAGGACCGTGAAATATCCAGTTCTATCAAACAAATGAGAAGTAGCCACGTCGTTTCCCATTATAGTAATACCTACTTAATATGAACTTTTTTTCACCAAGCGAATAGTACTAATACGAAACTGAAACTTTTCCACCTTTTATGGTTTAAGATTATTTATTTCTCAAAAGATTTACAATCACTTACTGAGAAAACATATTATTTTATTGCCAGCTTAAGCCTTGTTATTGCGTTTTAATGTGTCTAAATTAGGCCATTAGCGACTGCTGCTTAGGATTTATGTTATCATCAGACTGGGCAGTAAATTAGAGATTATGAAGCCTTAATAGATAAAATCGGTCGTATTGTTCTAATTATAATTTTACTATCGGAATCTATACGCCTCGTATTTCGCTCGTGGTAGGAAGGAAGGTAGGTGTTAGTGCTAATACCAAAACAGCTTTTTATTTACAAATGCAAATGGGGCCAGGTAAATAATCAAGCGATAACTGTTCTTTGTTCAGTGCAAGTTTCTAAGAACGAACTCTTTCACTTAATCTTATCTGAGTATTAAAATTATCTAAAATAACAAGCAAAACCTAGAAAACAGAAACCCGGTCGACGCTTTCGACAGACATACAAATCATATCGTTCATGTGCATGCAATTGACGTAAAAATTAAAAATTAAAATCCCCGTCAAGTTAGGTCGAGACCTTGAAAGTTTCAGATGCCAATCATCATCGCTTGGTAATGGTCGTGATCGCACCCTCTTCACAACTAAAACAATCAACTGAGGTCGTCAGCATTACCACCGAGGTTCTTGGAGGACATGACTTTGAACTAAACTGAGGTCGAAAGGTCGAATAGCAAGTCAATATTATATATGTTTATACATACAATAACCCTTTAGCCTTTCTGTTAAGTAGTTTTGAAATCAGGTTTTAACGGAAGTTACCGGCCTCCTTTAGATAGCTGTTAACAGCTAACTCAAGTGTGCTTAACTGCCTACTTTTTTTTTTATATACTAAAGCCGACAAACGGGCATGCGGTTCTCCTGATGGTAAGTGATCACCGCCGCCCATAGACACCCACAGCACCATTGGAACTGTTGGTGCGTTGCCGGCCTACTTTTCTAGTAAAATCTCAATGGCGTGAAGCAAACTAACCTTTGTTTTTCGACACCGATTTCTTGCTCGCCGTTGCAGGCGGGTCTGTACACGACAATGCCATGCGGGCCGACGCCCACGCTAGTGCTGAGTCTGCAGCCGCACCCGGCGCCGGTCTGCCCCGTCGCCAGACACCCCACGGTTCCGCTGCCGTCTATGTCTACCTCCTCACGGGTAGGCTCTTCAACCTGCTGCGCGTGGTACAGCAAGTGGCTGTACAGATTGTGTGCGTTGTTCGTTTGTGTCACTGGTTTGCAGAAGAACAGTTCCTCCCCGAACGATTCTAGCTTCGATATTTCCTTCAGCAACCTGTATTCAGCTTGCGACGCGCGCATGCCAGCGTACTCGCAGTGGTTATCGATGATCTTCTCCACGTGGTCCTCGGGCTTTTCGCCCTGAGGCCCGATTTTGTCACACTCCTCGTATATTTGAGTGGGGGGTACTTCGACATCGCAGTCCCCGGTTTCCGCCTGCGCAATGTACGCTATGATCCTGCGAGCTACTTCCTGATCGGCCACGACTAGGCGTCCCTCTATCAGGTCTAGTTTTGCGTGGAGATAGAACTGATGGCGGGTGGGTTCGTTGATCAGGAGGTGGGGGGGCACCCAGAACTTGACTCTCAGGTCGAGGCGGCGGCCGGGGATGCGGTGCGGGTCCAAAGGGTTCCGCAGGTTGAGCCAGCGGCTCGGGCCCGACGCGGGGCACACTCGGAGCCCGAAGTAGTCCGACTCCACGCCGATCTCCAACTTCTCGCATACCTGAAACAACCAATTTCGAAATTAAAGTTGAGTTTTTACTACTATGTTGGATTGCGTCATTTTCGGTTGGGCCTTCAGGCATCGCTTTGGGTTCAGTTCTTACGAAATGAGCAGGTTGTGAAATAGGTATAAATAATAAACTGCTGTTATAGCAAATTATTCAAATGCTACCACGCGAGCGAGAAGTGAAAGCACTCCTAACCTAACCTATTATTAGTCAGCGTTTTGCGTTTTTACGTCTATGGCAGACATGTTGAATTAGCATTTTATAAATAGTTTGCCGATTGGCCGACATTTTTCCACGGCTGTGAAACATCAAACTTGATATGCAGCTACGTTTTAATAAAAATAATCGATGTATGTTTCGTTATAAGTAGGCAGTAAGTAGGTTACAACTTCTTTTCATCTAATAATAAGCAATAGAATCCGTTTACCGTAACAAACATGCTTGATCGGCTAAAAATAAAGCTTAAACCGTATTTTACACAAGACCACAAGAGAGAAATAAACAAACCTATTGATTTAAATTAATCGGCCCTAACAACATAGTAACGCAAACAAAACGTGGTAACTGCGTAGCTAAGCTATCGGTAGCTTCAACGTGGATGCGAATTAAGTACGTAATAATTATTGTGGTTAATACTTAGTAGCACAGCATGTAGTAGCCATTAATTAAATTAAACCATTGTATACCAGCTTAGCAAGGAGAAGTGTAATACTCCCCCTACAGAGTACATTTTCGGTGGCACTTGGGAGCTAAATATGAATTTGACATAGACATCATCATATTTAAGATTATCACTTTATTTCAGTCGTTAAATTCTATTTCTTTCAAGTTCTGATACGACATAACGTCTATCTTCTTAACAGCTACTTTATAGCCTGTACATGAAACACAATTTACAACGCGATCCATACAAGGAAATACCTAACGATTGTTAGCAGTGTAAACAAATACCTTGGATTAAATGACAAATATTTACTATAACTACCGAATGCGCAGTACCCGGTAACCAGAGAGCTTGGGATTATGTGTCAATGGGCAGATCTTGTTCAAGGCGAGTGTCGACTATACAGACCAAGACAACTAACCGGACTCTCTTGTATGCCATGTTCATATTTTCTCAAGTGGAAATTCAAGGCTGTCATGCTCTCGATGTAACGTAGGATTTACGTAGAAACCACTCAATGATTCTAGAAATCAATTTGAAATTATCGGTCTATGTTCGATTAGGTACCTACTCTATGTATTACGCAATAGGCAAACCACATGTCTTTAGTACTTCGCGGAAGAAGGTAGGTTTTGCGCTGATTCGAAAGTGACTAAGTTTTGAGTTCTTAGGTTATCAATTCTACAACGTTGCGAAGAAAGTGCAACTTGTAATGCTCGGAGTGTGACATAGCCCATTGTAGTATTGGGAGTACTATCAATGTAATGATTGAGTTGTGAAGACACGGCGTTTATCAAAGAGAATGACCCACGAAATAGTAAACAATCCTTAGCATTGAACGTGTAATGCCTACTGACTACTTACTGATTGTGTTGAAACTTAATTTATCTAGAAATATAATGTAACATTTATCCAAGGAAAACGGGTTACGACATTTGAGTGATAGGCGTTCGCTTTATAATTGAAAGACTATGAAGCTGGATTATAATTGTATAGATTTTGTTATTTATGACCTGGCATGCATTTAATAGATCTTTTATGTAAATTCGCTTCAATTTCCTTAAGATAACTAGTAGTTGACCAACGGCTATTGGTTTTATCGTGACGTGAGCATGAATTAATCCAAAGTTTTACTTCAGAAGTCACTAGATGCCGTTGTAATAAGCTAGTATCTTAGCAGCGCCATCTATGAACTAATTTAGTGAACTAGAGCGATGTATCAAAATCACGTGTTCGCGGCATGGTTTTAATAAAGTCTAATAACTAGGGAGCCTGAGTGTAGCATTATGTAAATAGCACGATACTACCGCGTGTTGCATTCATGTGAGTGTAGCTTTAATGTAAATATGTACAGATCATTTTCTGCTCGTTATGTGTGCAAAGGTAAAGTATACAGAAGTCATTCGTTAGATTAGAAATAATTATCGAAGCGTAAAACACCTACAATGTACTTACGGGTAACGGGTAAGTACCATACAATACAATACAATACAATAACTCTTTATTGAACACCACATAACAGTCAAAACAGGAAATAAGGCACTAAGAAAATACAAGGTAGCAATGGGCGGCCTTATCGCTACAGAGCGATCTCTACCAGGCAACCATAATGGAATAAAGGTAAGAACATATTAAAGCAGGTGGTGCTAATTAAAAAGGTTTTAGGTCACGAATTTATAGCAGGTTACTAGCAAAAAAAGAAAAAAAAATACATAAAAAGCATTAAAAAAACACATAATTTCAATGAAACTCGATAACAGATACATAATAATACAAAAATACTAAAAAAAATAATAAAAAGTTAGCCAGAAACCTCATGTACAGATTGACAGTGCTCCTTCAGCATAGTTTTAAAAATAGTCAAAGATTTAGTGCGCCTTAGGCTTATAGGTAAGTATTATATTGTTACACAAGAATTTCGACGAAAATAGAATTGTTCAAAAAATATTAAAAGCAGCTTTAGCCAGCGATCACTCCCGTGCCGTGGCAGAACTCCCCATCCCGTGGGAAATTCGCAAAATCCCTCCTTTCTTTATCCTTTGTTTCTACGTCATAAAGGGAACCTCCGTGCAAAATTTCAGCTTTGTAGGTCAAATTGGTGAGCATTGGTGAGTCAGTCGGTCAGCCGGGATTTTTATTTTTATTTTATAGTATCGATTGGGTAGATAATTACGCTTTGGTTACGGGCAAATGACTCAGTTCGGAATAATTATAATGTGAATAATTTGATCTTTTTGACACTGCCCACAAATTTATGCCATGTCGTTATTATCGGAAAAACAAAATGGCGGCGGTGCACAAAGAGAAAACAGGTTTTTGTACTATCAATACGACCAGTTCCGTTTGAGTTTAATCTAACAGCTTAGGTAGGTGTAGGTAACTATTTTTTGTACAACACTGTTCTGAAGATAAAATGACGAAACATTTGAATTTACTGGATTGGGAGTGTGTTAAATTTAATACCTACTTAACCAAAGAAGCATGGAAAACATACATAAGTACAAAAAAAACATTATAACATCCCAAAATATATAAGTACCTAATTGACCCATTTACGCCCCTTGGGAAAACGTAGTAAGTGCGTAAAATATAATTTTTGGAAACAACGTTACAAGATAAAGCAAACTTTGCTTGGCTTGATCCGAACGTTTTGATTTTTTTGTGTTAGATACCTAATTGATGTTTCGGCATCAAACCGGTTTTATTTTAAGGAAGACGACGCCTTTTATTATAATTTAAGAAGTTTTGAACTAGTTCGCAACGTTTTAAAATTAAATACAAATGTCTTTAAAAGAATAACCATAGTCCAAGCCAATTCGTGACGCCATCGCCATTATTAAAAAGTGAAAATCCGTCAGCCATTTTGTTTTATATCGAATCTGTAGGCACCGCACGTGGTGTATCCTCGACAGTCGTCCGTTGACCCTCTGCTATACCTCGCAGCCATTCGTAGGCCTCAGGACTGGTTGCAAATTCAATCCAACGTAAATAAATGTACTTTGTAACACAGCAGGTATAAGCTCCACTTCATGTATTTTTAGACTTGGGCAAGCCAGGGCATAATCTTCGAGTAAAATTAGCCTGCATTCTCTAGCCTTTGATATACGAAGAAGTCAAGATCGACAAGTTTTTTGAAATCCAATTTTATCATTCCTCTAAAAAATACTGTAGAGAAATGACAGTAACACAGTGGCCTTAGTAGTGACCCTGCCAACAGACTTTGTTAAATTTTTTTTATGTCAAATAAGCCGTCAGCCTCGCCTGGAAATAAAACAAAAATAGATAAGCACTTTGAAATAATGACTAAAGCAATTTTCTCTTTGTAACAAACTAATGACTTGACAGCTGATACGATTTTAATGGTTTCCTTGTAGCATCACTCCTCCAAGCGGCATGTATCTCTATTTTAGAAGCACATTTTAAAAACATACTTCCAAAAGACCTCGATAACTCTAAATCAAGCAAAGTGTCCCAGATGTTTTCCCTCCGTCTCGCTTATGCACTGCAAGCGACCTCTTTCTCGCGCATCACGTCCTCACCACGTGCTCAAGAGTGAGATCAGTCCACCAACAAATCGGGCAACACGCCTCTTTGTATGCCATTCACACAGCGACGCTGAACCAGTCTGGCGACCGGTCGGCTTCAGCTGGCGAAGCAAAACATTAGAGCGGCTGCCAAATGTATCTATACCTACATACCTTGCATTGTATAAGCGCTTATGAATGTGTTGCTGTGTAGTGATTTTAAGCATTGTTGGGAAACAAGACGCCAAGGCGGGTCTAAGATCAAACTAGAAAGTGGGAATAACATTGGGCTCCTTAAACGACCCTCAAACGCAAAAACTGTTGCGACATACCATATTCGGTATACATATTTGAGAAGATTACCTTGGTTTTGAAACACATAAAATCTTTAAATAACCGTTTCTTGTATGCATACGCTACGCAAAATAACTGGTTTCGAGGATGTCATGGACGAGAATGAAATTAATCGACACAAACAACAAAGGCATCTACGTAGGCATAGCGGAATCTCAATTCGATCGATTCCAAATTATTATGCGATCATCTAGTTAGATTACCATTATGAAAAACAAAACCTGGGTTACAGGCTTCCTTTACAAGATTCTTCTTATCCGAAAAAAATCTACCTTCAAGTAATCTCCGGATTGATTTCGAAAAAGCTGATGGAACCTACATGAAAGTTTAATAAGTACTTAATACTCGAGGAGCAAACTTATCTCGAAGCAATTTAGCAACATTGTCACCTGCCTAGTGTCGTCAACTAGAAAACGAAAATAATGATCTCGTGAGCGTCCTTATCTCGGCAAATGACAGGTACTTACTTGCCTCGGAGGGTGAACGCACTTTGCGTTGGAGCCCTATTTTCAGACGGATGTGTCAACTTAAACTGAATTATTACGAGGCACGTGCAGGCCAGGACTAAATGAGGACACTAACCCGTTATATACAGAAGGTACTGGATCTTTAAAAAAATATACTAAGAGAAAAAAATCACTGCGCAAAGATTGTTGTTATTAATGTACACAGAACAGTCACACAGAACAATTCAAAGTCCCGCCTTGTTTTAAAATGTATGGGCCATAGTTAAGAATAGGTATAATACATTAAATATTAATCACCAAAAGATGGCTTGCGAAGACTATTGTAATGCTTATACGAGGTCTCTGTATTTTAGACAGCCTGGATTTCTCGTTTGAGAACAAAGACTTCATTGTCTAATGGCGGAATTTAACCAACAAATGCATTTTTTTTACATTGGACCCGTTTGACTTGTATTTAGGATACGAACAAAGCCATTTATCAATCTAGCCGCAAGAAACTGGTTAAGTAAATATATTCGTTCAGCCCTACCTTGTTGTTGAACGTTTCGGTATTTACTTGAAACTTATACCATGAAAGGGTCAGCACGATTATTATTTAAAGAAACTTAATGGTAACAACATAATTATAAACTTAGCAGTTGATTCTACTAAGTCAGTACGACACCAAGTGCTTTCATATTCATAAACGTTACGTTAGACAGTATACCTTTGATTGAGGTGCCCCTGTAAGTTTTTATAAGCCTTCTTAGCGACATTACATCATCGTCATCGACTGTATTTGTATGGTTGCTGTGTGAAGGTGACACCAAGCACTTGGTGTCTGGATTATTCGAAACCATTCGATAAGTATGTAATACTTAATAGCTTTATCATCTACATATTGTTTTGTAAGCTAATCCCAACGCCAGTCGTCGGTACGGCTGGTATTCAATGAATAGGCATCGCTGTCAAAATGTGCGCAGTTAACTACAAACAATGTTTACCAATTCTCCTTTTCCGGACCTAAGGGAAGGGAATAACATTTTGCAAAAACAAGAACAAGTAAAGACTATAGATGCCCTAAGGTTCCTTCGAAGGATAACAGTCGTGATCATGCAATTTCTACGTGTTATTCTGATCTCATGCTCAACATGAACAAAGGTCGTGTATGAGCAGGATTAGACGCCGTGTTGCTATTTGCTGCGCCTTGTTATTGCGAGTTTGCGAAGCTAAAACTTGATAACATTTGCTTTAATGATAATCACTGGCTTGCCGAGTGTTAGGCACACCTATTTAAGTACATTTCGCGATTGACACGCATGCTCTAAAATATGAAAAACTTAGGATGTGAAGTTTTGGTTCTAACTACACAGATGACTCAATTAGCACTCTATGTGTATTTACATAGCTCTATAATGGACTGTGAAAATTATGATCCAGATACAAAACAAACTGATGTGCTTAATTTACAACAAATGCTTCATACATTAATAGTCCAATCATTAGTTCAAACATTTTAAAATAGGTACTGTTGTTAATTGCTATTTCAATTAAAATGCAGCGAGAATCAAGTCACGTTCTCACTTTGTTCAATTAGTAAGAGGAGTAGGTAATTAAAAACGTTTTGTGCTCTTTGTATGGCGAGAGCTTTGCATTTAAGGTTAATCTTTGAATGTTTTTGGTTTTCGAATGTTACATAGTTTTACAACAAGTAAAATTAAAGTTCTTCAAAAATGATTCATCTTTCCAATAACAACGTTACTTAATGATTCTAATATATTTGTGGTTTCCTATTATTTCTACGATAATCCGTCACAGGGGGTCCTTGTAGCGATAACTCTGACATAAAAACGCAGGTGGATTATGTTTACGAGTAATACATATAATGTATTTTAAACTGCGCAGTTGAATTACTATCAGTTGTTTTTCGCGGTGCACTTGATATAACTGGAAAACTATCGGCTTCAAGCACCAGGTAAATATTAGAATTTAATAATGTTGTTGTTATGCCTACTTCTAAACGCCCTTGTGCTATTTACGTCTTAACTTAAATCATATCGTTTTTACAAGCTTTTACTCTTATTTAACTTGCAAGTTGTCCGCTTCTCTCTCGCTGATATTTCTCTTTGAATTCAACTAGTTGGTTTGGCATATATTTCCAATCCGACCTTACTTTACTTTCGCCGATTATTATTGTGCATTTAAATGTTACAGATAACCCAGACACTTCCATTGAATGGTGGATAATATAAACTCCTTGAGTCATTGTTGACACACGCGCTGTTAGAAATAATGGTCGGTTCACAAGAATTTAAGTCTATTTGAGACCATTATTAAACAGCCGAGCAGACTTTGGACTGTTCTCGAAGTTTCTATAAAAATGCGAGTTGTGATGTGATGATAGACTTGGACGTTTTAGATTCGAGTTATTTAGGTTTCGTATTAGAAGTTTGAGTGAGAAACCGTCCTTGGTTTGGTTACAGAAGTTTTACCGCTTCTTACTACCTAGGTATATAAAACACTCTTGAAAAGACAATAAGCTCCTATTTTTATATTCAATTTAATATCAGAAATTGTTGAATATTTAACAAGTAGGTAAATTGCCACTTACTGGCCATCCCCCTGTAACTGGCCACTTTGCTAAAACCCTATATCTTTTAATTAATTATAACAAAGAGATAATTATACAAAATTGATGGAGAGTGACTGGATGACATTGTAATTTTTTTCCTATGTGTAGAATAAAATTGTTTACTTAAAAATCTAATGAGCAATAAGTATTTGCAAAGCCATATTGGATAGGAATGCGTATATAAAATAAAATGCGACCGCGAAGTCACCGCGTGATATGGCAATATGCATAAAACACGTAGGTACCTACGCATTTATATGTTTACGTTATAGCAGTGCAAGGCATAATATTAATAATTTAATTTAAATGCATATTAAGTATAACATCTGGCATTCGAATAGAACTAGTCGGTAGGTAAACCTCCTTCCTTGCGAAACGAGTTCGATGTATGTAACGTTTTAAAGTACAGTTGGCAGCACTGGCGAGCTTCCAAATTCGAATCGCGTGACGCGAGGCAAGGCAGGAAAGTGAAATCGGGCACTTTTTTTAAATTGACTAAGGACGATTATGTAATGCAATATCAGGCTTTTTTTATATTTTTTGTAAAGTGGATCGAGTGGATAAGCCATCATCCTCATTTTAAGTACAATATACTGTAATTGTTAAACTGTCAACCTGAACAAATATGGGAAAAATAAAAGTAGTTACTGAAACTGTGTCCTTGGTTCGCCGTATCGGCTGGTGGCAAAAATATGCGCATTTAACAGCCAGCGGCCATCTTGTATCGCCGTACCTGGTTTGTGTAAGTAACTTTATTTTGCCCACTGCTTATCAGCGTGTTTTTCAAATGATAATAAGGTTATCGTGCCTAAACACGGTTACACCTTGAATTGCAGATAGCAAAATTTGCAATAGGCTTATTTTGTCTTTTTTTAGATGTCTTTTACAAACCCATATAAATAAATAAAAATTAGTTAAGTATTTAATCAAAATAATACGTATATAATTAACAACAATTATTAATATTATCCTTCCTTATTTATACCCTTAAGACCAAAGTTCATAATTAAACCCGCAATAATACACAAACTTGTTAGTGCACCCGATTTCACACACCGTCATGCTACCACTTAAGGTCTTATTTGGAACCATTATAAAATTCAGGATATTATAGTAGGAAATATTAAATTGGTTTGGCCTCATTCAGAGTTCCGATTCCGAGATTTCCGAGTGACTGTTTTTTAAACGGAAATAAAAACTACTGGACAGACTGACTTTAAAAGTGAAAGAATTTCAAAAGTACAGGTCGCAGCTACGGGTGCTACCGCCATATCTCTTGAAGTGCCACTTCCCTGTGTGAATTCCTAGCTCAGGTTCGGTTAGTATTTCGTCAAGGCGGGTCAACAACGCGAAATAGGAGCTCCGCTAAGCGGAGCTCGTCAGCTTTGTCTTATAATTTATGATAGTGGTCATTTGGGGCAATGGATGTATTAGGAAATGTACGAACTAAAAAGTGGATGAACAAGGATATGGGCGATCTAGGAATTTGGACAGTGCCTCTTTGAGGAAGTGGTAGTAGCTGAACGGATTCTTCCTTAACGCATATCAAAACAAAACAAAAAAAAAAAACCTTAAAAATTTGCAGAGATGAAATAAGTGCGTTGACGTCTGTTTCTGTCTATGCTCTATGACTAAAGAAATACTATTATGAAATTGGAAAGTTGGGGTTCAGCCAATGTGAATAAGTTATTTTTAGAGTTCCAGTCTATTTTCACATTATGCGAAAATTCTGTAAGGTCAGTTACGGCGTTTAAATTAATTGATGTTTTGCCTGCTTTGTCTAGGGTTCCGTACCGCCGTATTATTTGTTGCTATAGCGACCGTAGTAATAAAAGCGAGAAAATTTTACTATAAGTACTTACTATGATTTACCTTTCATACGGTTTTATTTTTATATTCAATATGAGTTTCGAATTTGGAAGTATTCCAGGAATTACACGCAGACGGCTCGTGCCTTGGCAACAGATGTAAAAAAATAACACCTCTTTCTTTGGACATGTCAAATACGGCTGTGTGATTGAAAGACGCTAAGTTCATAATTTAGCATTTCTGTGCTCTTGATAAAAAAAGTTTAATAAATAACATATTTAATAGTCATTTATATATGGTACGTTTGATTATTTTGTTTTACTCTAGTTCAATGTTTTAACAAGTAAGCAATTACATAAAACAGTAATACTTGTGTCAGTTGTTTTGTTCCATTCAAATGTATGTTTTTGTCGCTCAAATTGCGCAGTAGGTGTTTCAGAAGGTACATTTAAATAATTGATTAGTGGTGAGTGCACACAAGCGAAAGTTATTTAAAAAAAATACAAAGTTGAAGGACACCTTAATTATAATTGCCATTGCCATGAAATAATGTTGGTATGTATGAAACATTTTTGCTGGCGCTGTAGGTATATGTGGTAATGATTTTAGACAATTTAATTGGACTGTTATCAGAAATCGTGTTCCGATTTTTAAAAACCATGCCACCAAGCTAAATCAGCATTGGTAATATAGATGACTTGAATGCTTCTTCAATGTAACGCCACAATGTTTTTTCTCGCGTGCTAAGCGTGTGCTCAAGGTGCACGTGGGCGCAAGAGGGGGGCCTACGTGATCGCATCAACGTATAGCAGCGTGCGTGCACCAAAATCAAAAGGGTCTTGCCCTTATCCCGTACAATGAAGCTTATGACTCGTATGTACAGGAAAAATACCGAAGTTTTTTGATAATAAACTCGGTCACTAAGGTTAGCTGAACTGCGGTACAAATAATCAAATGTTAATAACCTATAACAGAGGTTATTCCTTATTCAATGATAACAGTTTCCAGCCTACAAATGAATTTGCTGCGTATCTAATCATCATCGCAAAACAATGATAACAGGGTCCGGTTCGCAAATTATTATCATCCTTAGTGATTAAACGACTGAAAAACAGAATTAACTATTTGTGATATCACAACTAAACCAGGATAAAGTTAGCATAGCCTATTTTCCAAAATATGTAACTAGATGGTAAGTGCATTTGTGGTGTTGGTGATGTAGAAATCGTATAAGCAGAGAAACTATTAACGTTAAGCACCACAACCAGGTCCAACCCAATAAAACATCAATTTATGTAATTACGAGACTTACTAGATCACTAGAGGCAAGAGTAATAAGGAATACCTACTGCTAAGCTAACAAGGCTAATAAATTTATGTGCGAAATTACATTTCTAATTTATCATGAGCTTTTCGGTGAAGGAAAAACATCGTGAGGAAACCTGCACACTCCTGCGAAGCAATTCAATGGTGTGTGTGAAGTTCCCAATCCGCACTGGGCCCGCGTGGGTACTATATAGCCCAAGCTCTCTCATTCTGAGTGGAGGCCTGTGACCAGCAGTGGGACGTAAATAGGCTGATGATGATGATAATGAAGCTAATAAGGAAGGGTTGTGCCGTGATTGCAACATGTTTCTAAGATTGTGAAATGTTTCTGTAGTTAGAGGTTTCTTCGAATTAAAATTAACGTGTTAACTATGCAGTCTACTTACGGCAAATTTAAAAAATATGTAAAAAAAAATGTTTTTAAGTGGTCGTTTATCACTTATCACTATACCGATGACTGACATTTGACCTCAGTTATCGGTTGTTCTATAATTTAGCGTTTTTATTGGAAAACATTTTTACACCTAACGCAATAACTTGTACAGTGAAAAAGAATCTATTTTAATGGTTTTTGATCTTTTGACAACACAATTTGATTCGACTGTGAAAGCTACAAGAGCTATTAATAGTCTTCACGACATTAGACTTTACCGTGTATCATTCAAAGTTTATTTTCGATAAGTGGATCTAATTGGATGTTCTATCTCTATCACACCCAGTTGGTAACAAATGCTGACATGTGGGGTTATCAGGGTTTACATAAAGAAATCGACTATCAGTACTTGGTTACAGTTTACAACAATTATTGATATCTCGTCACTATGACTTGTACGATAATTTCTGATGTATGTTCAGTTGATCATATCTTCAGTAATTATAATCACTTTAGTGCATGTATCAGAATTTGCAAATTTGACTCATTGCTTTTTTGCGATTCTAACCTTTATTAGAGGAAGTTCTTTTGGTTTGTTAAGGTACGTGACTTAGACACGAGGCGGTTGGTGATCAAAAGCCTTGGCTCACATAGACACTATTATCTACAATGTTACCTTGGCTACACTAAGTTAACCAGACGCAAATTATAGGAGCGGAGACAAAGAAACAGCACGAATTATAACTGAGGTATTATATTCTAACAAGGAACAGATGAAGATAGATCAATGTTATTGGGAATTGAATTTCTTGCTATTCTAAAAATAAATTGCAGCTTTAAAACTAAGAACACTAAAATAACTTTTAAATTGAACCGTAAAACGGAAACAAGAGTTTAGAAAGAACAAATTTCTTCACTAAATTGCGTGCTTTTACCAAGGCGCTAAATAGGTATATCTACCTACACTATCATTAAATAAAGCTGATACAAAAAGCATCTTGTTCGCTTCGCCATCATGTAAGCCATTATAAACGCTCTGTAATTACAGGCCACATGGCCTGTCGGGTTTCTAAGTAAAACATTATGCTTCCTTAAAGTTATTACTACTGTCCAGTTCAAGTATAGCCGCTACATGGGTAAGTTAAACGGTTGTATAAATTTGCATTGATTTTGTATTTTCCTTACAAGGGTTTTTTTAACTTTTAGACTTATGACAGGTGGTATAATATTAACATGATCATAATGGTATCAATACAAAGAACGCATCGGTTTGATGGATCTTCAAATTACTAAGGCCCTAACGAATAGCTCTGATAATAAAAGGAGTTGTTGAGCCAACATTTACATGACTAATATTGTCATGTAATCACCATACGTTAGACTGTGACCGTATACGTGACAATGTTGAGCTTTTGTTCGCCTGTGAGCATCCTTAAAGAGGATTTTACAGAAGTTGCATAAGCTGATAGCTTTTACAAAAACAAGTTCCGAATGAGTGATGGGGTGAAAGTTTCTGCACGTAGGCGGATGAGTTTATAAATCGATTTAAGCCAAAGACAAAGAGGTTCTTCGTTGAATCGAGTGTTAATGAATATTGCAAAGTTACAGCTGGACATGTATGTGTATATGTGTTTCGTATCTCTAAAGATACAGATAGGTTAGTTTGATTCAAGGCGGAGTCTTGAATCAAACTAACCTTTGTACGCGAAACAATCGAGACAACATCCATAACATACCGGACAATCAGAATCGCCTAAGGATATTGTGACAAACAGTGCTTCGTTACAACAGAAGGCCGCAGTGACGTCACAGTTCGAAGTCCACCGTACCCAATTGGAAAGTTCAACAAAGCAAAACAATTCCAACTACCAATTGTCTTATTCCCATGCGAGCAAATTTACGTCCTAAATTTAATATGTTCGAACAGAACCTTCCATCAGCAAGTTTTAGTACACGTTTTAGATTTTGTTTACATTGGAATGCTCAATTTAGATTTTAGATGTTTAGGCAATTTCGCAACAATTACTTCATTTTAATGTAGGTTCATTGCGAAATCGCTAATTCACTGTAACTAGGACAGTGAATTCAGCGCGTAAAATTAAACATACCTAACACTAACCCTTGGTGTCTAATAACGTCGGTGAGACAATGTCTGTCGAATTGAGTTAATTATATCACTAGGGTTGGACTTTGGACTCGCCTAGGCGTGTTAGCTTCGTGTATGGTTGTATGCATTAATTATAGCAATTTAAACTGTATTTTTTTTACAGTAGAGCGACCTTTGTCGTGTGACGAGTTGACTATTCAATAGACTTCACGTTTTCAATCATTGTTAAAATTCTTTTGTAAATTTATGTGATCGTAAAAGAGAAATTTGCATCATCAAAACTGCTATTTCAATCACTGTCCTAAGAAACCGGTCTAACGGATGACATAGAATCTTATCTCTATGTATGGGTTACCGGTCTAGATGGCTAGTTCTGGCTTACTAGTATAGTACATATATGGTTTACTAGAATTATGCAATATCTTGTGCTTATGTCATTTCACATTACAGTCAACAAACTGAGCACCATTATTGTGGTAAAAAATTAATCAATAGAATATTTATTAGTCTGTCTGGTCTGGAACAAGAGCATTATATGTTAGGTGCATTTGACAAAGCTAAGAGATTTCTCAAATAACAACCTATTTAACTGTCGTCATTAGTCACGTGCATCAATACCTCCTTTCACGTCACCATCAGTAACTTATTAGCTTTTCAACAAAAATGCTGCCGAACTGAAAGGCGTTGTAAATAGTAAGTAGCAACATCTAGTTATGGTTATATCTGAACCGTTTTCATCTTGCACGAATCAGCCGCGTGCAACGCAGAGTTCACAGCTGTTGGACTTTGGACCCGACGCACACAATCACCGGTGAGCGTTGGATTGAGTCAGAAACAAAATGGCGTATGACTCAAATGAAAATTACACAATTACGTTTTTCTGTTACTGCGAGGATGTTAGTTGAGGAAATATTGAATGTGATGTGTGGTGAGGCGGTTACGATGAAAGACCTCGGTGAGGTATTTAGGTAAGGTTAGAGCTCTGTTTGTAAGGTAAACTGAATAAGGAGAACTACAATGGTACCTACGTGTCACTCGTGGTTTTTTCTTCTTATCCAAATTATACGTAGGTAATTAAATTAGTGTAAGAGCGTGACCGGATATTTTTAATCAGTAATTAATAATCACGTTTTCCGCTGCGTGCGAAATAGGGCAAGTGCCTAAGTAGGTACTTACTTAACATATCTGGTCTCGAATTGATCCATCTGATGTTCATGGATCACGGAATTCACAGACATAAATAAACCTTTGTGACATGTTTCATTCACGTAGATATCTAGGTACCTGGGTATTAATAACTTCTCCTTGGCATCATTCAAACCTAGATTATCCCTTATCAAAAGTAATTTACCTAACATAAGCCAATATTTAGTTTATAAAACATAGATATAGTCATGGATGATATCGTATTATTAAAGTACCTAAGTACTTAGATTTCGATATTTGAAGTAAATTTATTTGTTTTATCAACATCCGTGTACAAGGTGTCCTACAATCTTAGGCGACTCACCTTTTTTGTTAGGTACCTACTAAAATTCATAGAAGATAACTATTTTAGTTCAATCACGTCTAGGTAGTGTCACGTGTATACATATTAAATTAGACTTGATATAGTTATGTTCAGATTGTAATCTAATATAAATTAGTTCCTGTTTTTTAGATCGCCATGTACCTAAGTATGCCTGAGAACCTAAACACCTAATTTAACGTAAGCACTTACCTATAATATGAGCCTATGTAGATAGAAAGTTTTCTTGTAAATCGGCCTAAATTCAAAGCGTATGATATCATTTTGATTATGGCGGGCAGCCAATGAAGCTAGTGTTTTGGCGCCCAAAGTGGACTTTAAGGAATTTACTACCAAATATCTAGGTTGCGATGCAGACCAAAACAAAACAATCGTTTAAAGTAATACTTACAGCAGGTACCTATTTAAACCGTAAAAGTGGAAGTACCTAGTTAGGTATGAAGCTTAGTAATTCAATTATGAAAGAGATTTTCATTTTTTGATTTCACTTTCAAAAAGTTACAAAAAAACTAAATTTTACGAGTTACTGTCTTTTCACGCTCGGCCCGCTCGACAAACAATCAATGCCTAAATAAAAAAAACTAAAAAGTAATTAGTGTTAATCCCATCACCATTAAGTGTAGTTATATTGGAGTTGTTAAAAATAATTAAAATTGTTAAAATAAACGTACAAAAAGTGTCGAGTTTGGTGCGATCATGGCTACAATGCGTGCGGCAGCCGGGTCCAAAGTCCGCAAGGTAAAACATCTGACGTCGCCAACGTGTTTCTTTTCATCAACATTTTGTCCGATTTAATTGAGGTTTAAAGTCCGAAGGAATTACGAAAGACTAATAGAAAATCCATTAATAATAACGACTTGGTTAGTTTCGAATATGTAGTTATTCGCAAATGTTTTGCTAATTGCACAATGGTTTTAGAAAAAAAAAAACACTTGAAATTCGAACTGGATCTAGTGTTGTACTTAACGTAAAGTGGCAAAGTAACACCGATGCAGTTTACTGTCAATAAGGGATGAATGTAAACAACATTTGTCACTTGACGATAACTTCCAATAAGGTCTGAAATCAATTTAAAGTCACTTACTTTTTCCAAGCACTGCTGTCCAATGGAGTTGGGGTCCACCTTGACCTCCAGGATCACACCGTTCGCTTGACTTACTAGCCACATTTTGGATAAATTTACGAAATCCGTCAAAAATTAGAAAACAGTGGTAAACCGAATTTATAATTGTTACTTTTATTCCACTTGAACTCCAATGTTTTTATCTCACTCGCGTAAAGAATTTATTTAAAAAAGTCTTTTTTAATTCGCTCCGTGCAATGTTTATCGCGTATTCTTTGTGGAAGTAAAACTGTGAATACTTCCAAATGACGGCCATACTATGTTAAGTTTGCCTTCACAATGATAAAGAAAGAATCGGTGACGTGACGCCTAGCGAGCGAGGGAGCGGTCTTGGACTTTGGCCAAACAAGCACGCGGCATAAAACCATTAGCAATCCATCGCCGCTCTAACTACAGATAATCCTTTACGTAACCCTCTGAACCGATCGTTGTATTTAAAGTATGCGATTGAACCTACTCAACACAGCGTACTAATTCTCCGGGAGTGGAGTGGATTTGTTTCGCTGTCTCAATAAATGCAGGGAGTGCGATAGAGACGAAGCTACTGAACACTGACAACGGTTTTCATGCCTTGTAAATACCTATTTCGGAAATAATTTATGCTCAGTGACTGTTATCGATATTTGAGCATAATCAAATTCTTAACTAACATTAAGCCAAGGCCAACTTTCAACTTTTCAGGAGTTTAATGCAAAGAGCACGAAAAGGGTTTGTTTTACGCGCGTTCCATATGTTTTACCCCTTGCTGATCTGTAATCAATCTTGTTCGATGGAGATTCAGTTTACTATGGCTTAACTAATTTTGACATTTGTGACCTTCAACAGGATTCGATTTGGAGAGGGTTTGCCAACACACAGAAAATAATAATACTTAGAAATAAAATAAAAATAAGGACACGAGGTTTAAAAATTAAAATTATCGTAAATGAAGCCAATTTCTTAAATATGTTCAAGTATATTAACGTTTGAACTTATAGTGCCATCTATCATGGTGAAATGAGGTGCAGTTTTTTGTAACACATTACACGCACATTATTTGTTAGCGTGTTTGTGTTGTAATTTTTTCCAATTAATTATTGAAAAATAGCATCACTTAAAATATGCCAAATCAAAAACATGCGACATGACTTTAATTTTATTTCAGAACAGATTTTAAATTGCTTCAAAGTTGGAATTTTCTTATAATACCGTTCCGATTCAAGCAAACGTTAAAGAGCACGAGTCGCTGACAGCGCCAATCGTGACAACATGGTGGAACTAAAGTAATCATATGACTTTCGTCACATCTCCGTTCTACGCTTATTGATTCCTGTCTCGGGCTTGATTCTTACTCGACATAGTTTTTGTGAATCGGCAGAAATGGCGAGTCAGACCCAGGGGATCCAGCAATTGTTGGCTGCTGAGAAGAGGGCGGCCGAGAAAGTGTCAGAGGCGAGAAAGCGTAAGTGAAAGAGCCTGGTTTTACTACGTATTTAGGTTTTATTTAATCTCAACTACGTCCCGCCTTAGTGCCCTATACATACTTATAATTTTGGTGTACTCATCCAGTTGTTAGTGACTTGCTTTGATACTAAATGAAGGTAATGAATCGAAATGTTGAATTGTTGGGCTGGATCACATGATGTCATTAAATTTCTGGATGCTTGTTACATGACCCTGAGTGATAGAACTCTCGCCTGATAACGATTCCCATCATAAAGGTATCCCTGAATAGATGTAATACAACAGAATATAACTAAAATACACTATTACATTCATATTCATACATCAACTTACGCAATTTTGGTTATAAAAATGCTCTTTAAACACAGTTAATGTAGGTAAGTACTTACCTACTTCTGTTTGTGGAGGATTTAAACATCAAAAAATGTGTTCACGCTTAGGCTGACTAAACAATCAGAGTGCTTTGACATAATTAGTTGTTTTAGTTACTTTAAGATATCTATCTTAATTTGCTTCTTCCTTATGTTCATTAACAAGAAGCATTTCTAAGTTTATATAATGATATCTGATGCACTTACACACTTGACTAAGTCAATTGCGCAGTGTGCAGATTTTTGTAAGGTAGCTTAGTAATTGGTAGGAAACTTAGCAATCCTTCTTGTTGTGCTTGTTGTTGTGTGCATATCTTTGCCACTGAAATAAATCTGAAAGACCATGTTTAATGTATCTTCTATTACTTATTGCAACCTTCATAGTATGAAGAATTAAAATGTTCAAAGACTGTTAAAGGAAAAGCGTTTGATCAAGATGTTGAGTTAATCTTGTGCCTTTGTAATAATACTTACAACTTGTATGACTGAATTTTTTAATACTTAGACCTAGGGATGATTCTCTAATTAGCAAAGATCTTGCTTTTGTTCAGCTTAATTGCTGCATTCTGATCAGTACCTACTGGAGTGCCTAGGACCTAAGGCCTGGCTTAGTTCACTAATAAATGTCATTATCACATTCATGAAATATTTGATAGGTAGCTCATTTTTCAATTTATTACTACAAGACCAGTTCTACCGCTGCAGAAATACAAATCTCAACTCATCAAATGCTATCACTAATGACAACAATATTTAATTTTGCAAAATATTTAATTCATATTCAAGATTTTTTTTTAAAAGTTTGTCTTACTAAATAATATTTTGTTTGTATTTATTTAGGAAAAGCGAAACGCCTAAAGCAAGCCAAGGAGGAGGCCCAGGATGAGATTGAAAAGTACAGACAGGAGCGCGAGAGGCAGTTCAAAGAGTTTGAAGCCAAGGTACCTATGCATCTCTTTAAACATATTTTGATGTTGGTGTTAACTGTTTTTTAGGAATTTGTGTAGGGCAAATGTTACTGTGGGCAGTTGATGTGTACCTACACACTTATGAGTTGGATGAATGTAGGATTTTTTTTTATACTAAAGCTGACAAATGTTCCAAATAATTTGTGAATTAAGTTTTCGGTGTGGTGTTACAGCACATGGGCACTCGGGAGGGCGTGGCCGCCAAGATCGACGCAGAGACACGTGTCAAGATCGACGAGATGAACCGAACTGTCAAGACTCAGCAGGAGGCGGTCAGTATCAGTACCAAACACAGCATCTCTAGACCAGCGGGAAACACTCTGAAGCATTTGACTTCCGAGTGCTGACCATTCTAATTTGTTATCCTTTAGCATGGTGCATTTTGTTAGCTAATGTCAATCCCATACAATCATTAAATTTTCCTACTATTATTAGTCAAAAGTCAAGTACATTCATACTTTAGTTGTTCCTATCAGCTGTTCTAGTAATTAAAGCTGAATTTAATGTATGTCTTCAATTAGAGCATTTAAGACGCTCCCTGAGATGCTCAAATACTTTACATTAATAGATGTCGATCAAGTTTGTTCTATACGGAAATTGGACTGTTAAAATAGTTGTTTTTCGAATTCTCTAAATGCAGCAGTACAATTGACTAGCCCGGTCCACTGTTACAACTTAGAGCTATGGCCATGTATTGCCATGTACAGAAGTTGCACTCACACTGTAATGACGGTACTATGTAGTGTCTTCTGGTTGCAGGTAATAAAGGACATCCTGAGTCTGGTGTACGACATCAAGCCGGAGCTCCACGTTAACTACCGCGTGGTCTAATCAGCCGCTCGCCGCAGCATCGCATAAATAACTGAATAAATTATTATAACTTTCGCGACGCCACCCTCAACCAACGTTACCCGCCATTTTCCCGCTCTCGGCGCTGTCACTCTGACAGCCGCCCACAAAATGGCCGCCGCTGTATATACAAGAATGCTTGGGTTATCGTATTTAAATAATTGAATTATTAAGTATGTAGTTATTGGAATCAGCTCGATATCATTCCATGATGAAATATTCGAAAATCCGCTAAGAACGTTAACTCCATGTATGTTCAATGTTGTATGTTAAATAGAAATATATAATGTTTAAAATGTGGACTTTTAATTTTTGGCGTAGTGGAATGGAAACTGGCCTGTACAGTATTAGAGCAAATATATTGGTTTACGTTTTATTATTGTTTCATTCCGGTGTTGGCATCCATACGGGGTATTCTTCCTTTACACTGCAAAAAATTTTTTTTTAAATTTTGTAACTATGTAGGTATAAGTTTTTTTCTTTAAGCCTTGAACGTGACGTCGAGTGAGGACTATCTGACATTCTGCACCAATAAAGACAAGCTACTAGCCTATTATTGGTGGAAATTGACAGAAATACCTCATTCGGCACTTGGGATGATGATAGGTACTTTTTGCTGAGGGTATGTTAGGTTTGACTAGAACAAGGCTTGTCTAAAACGCTCGGCTTCGCTTGTGCATTCTCCATCTGTTTCTAATACGATCGTGTACCGTTTGACAGAATAATCTAACCAACTTAGAAAAGTTGTAAAACCCCCGACAATGTCATTTCAAAAACAGGTGAACTGATTTTCATGAAACTTGGCTAAGAACCATATCTCGATTAGACTAGCTTTCGATTAAAAAGAACCCCATCGAATTCGGTCCATCCGTTTGGGAGCTATCATGCCACAGACAGTTACACAGATACCTACTCAGGTCAAACTTATAACATCCCTCTTTTTTGTCGGGGGTTAAAATGATGACGACGCCGAGTGCGTTAGACAGTAAGCCCACCGTTTATTGACTCTCAATAAATGTACGACCTCTCAGTCCTGATCTCCTCGATGCTGTTCAGCCAGTCGGCAGCGGCGCCCGTGTTGGAGAACACGGCCGGCCGGTCCAGAGCGTCGCAGCGCTTGGCCGAGAACGACAGGACGCCCGTCAGCACGCCATCCAAGATGGCGGGCCCGCCGGCGTCGTGCTGACGGACCAAAGTCATCAGTCATTTATAATTTATTGAATCGGGCGTTACTTTGCGGAGGTCCATATATTTACAAACTGAGAACAATTACTTTGCTCACTCGCGACAAGTGAATAATAGTTATATCTGTGCGGCAAATGTATGTTTCGACGCAACACCTCCGCCTCCACTGCTACACGGATCAACACAAGCCACACAGACCCAACTATCACCACCACCACTAAACTAAACGTAGTACTCCGTTTTTAGGGTTCCGTACCCAAAGGGTAAAAAACGGGACCCTATTACTAAGACTCCGCTGTCCGTCCGTCTGTCACCAGGCTGTATCTCATGAACCGTGGTAGTTAGACAGAGTTGAAATTATGTATTAGGTATTTCTGTTGCCGCTATAACAACATACTAAAAACAGAATAAAATAAATATTTAAGTAAATGGGGCAAGACATGATTTTTTTAGACAATGACATCTGTGGACGAGTAGTGTAACTAGGCAGCTATCTCATTGAGCTTGACTCTTAAACAAATTAAAATGACCCTAGTACCACCCCTACTGGCTACTAGATGGCGCTGTCAATCCCTTTGTTTTTTTTTATAGATAGGCAACCCTCCGGGGTTGCGGATGTCTATGAGCAGTGGCGATCACTTACAATCACAGGTGACCCACCGTATAAAAAAAAGGCAATATTACGGAACACTACGTGCGCGAGTCTGACTCGCACTTGGCCGGATTTGATAAAAAAATTGTGTCACTAAAACACAATTAGTGCTTAGCGATATGCGCACGGACGCGGACGGCGACGCGCACCGCTCCCCGCCGGCGGGCTCGCAACACCGTTTCCTGCTTCAATCGTGGGTTCAAATCCCGGCTTGGCCGGCTTTTTGGGAATTTATGTGCGGAATTACATTTTTAAATTATCATTAGCTTTTCGGTGAAGGAAAACATCGTGAGGAAACCTGCACACTTCTGCGAAGCGATTCAATGATGTGTGTGAAGTTCGTAGGAACTTAGTCCAAGACCTCTGAGAAGAGGTCTGTCCAGCACTGGGACGTAAAAAAAATGCTGATGCCGCTACGATGTGATGATGCATTTCTAAACTTACGTTGCAAACATTCTTCCTCTTAGTAATATAGCCGGCGCAGAAGTTGCTCCTTGTAACTAAATCCCTGCAACGGACATCATCAGCGTCATACAACACAGACCTTATGTAATTGGCATTACGGTCTGTGTATAGATATTTTTAAACTGTTGACTGTATAGATATTGGAGAACTCGACTGTACAGTCAAGGAATTTAATTTCCCACCCACCTAAGGTTTAATATCGTATGGCAAACTGTCACCATAAGAGCTACATAACACGACGTTGCTTTGACATGTCGCGTTTACGTTGACATTTTCGACCTTATGCATTGCGAATGTCTAACAACATTTCAACGAAATGGGTAGGGAATTAAATTCCCTGACTGTACAAAACATCAAAACGAATCCAGTCAATACCAAAGTAGACTTCAAATTAAAACTGCCATAATAAGCTAGCAGGGTCGTGTTTTATAAAGCTACAAGTTGTAATTTACACGCGGAAGTCTCTTTCTAACAAAAGGTGATAGAATGGGACTTCCGTTTGTAAATTGTAACTTGTAGCTTTATAAAACACGATCCAGGTTACCGTCCGTAAATCTCTTGGCAGTCCGCCAAGTCGTAGATCGGTAGGTCCAACTTCTGGAGGAGCACCTCCCCTCCCTTATCGCCTATACCCTGAGAAAAAAACGTTCTTAAGTAAGTAGGATTACTAATAAAGTTCTTAACAGAAACAAAAAACCTTTCCAAATAGAATTATCCACACCTAGCTAAGTAGAATTATCTACAACTAGGTAGTTCAGCATAGCAACACGGAATAACCATGGCCATTTAGAACCAGAATTTAGAAGGGCTGGCCATTTGTTGGTACTGTCAGAGTCAAAAGTAGCTCGTCACTTTTGTACCTTGTCGCAATAACACACTTTTCATCACGTATGACGCGCTGTATCTGGCCGTAGAGCGAAAAGGTACAAAAAGTGACGAGCGACTTTTGACACTGACCTTACATACCTAATACCGTTGCTTGTGTATCAAAATAAATGGAGGTACTCAGGTATCTTGCGCCACCTATTGAAATTTCCAAAGCCAGTTGCATATTATCCTACATCTTCCAACTCTCTTTCTTCCGATTTGGGTTCTCAGACATAACATCTGCTTGGAGAGAGATTCTCTCTATTGGCAATTTGGCAGAGACAAAGACAAAAAAATAAAGACTGCCAATCTCCATACTAACTCGCGTAGCTCCGAAATATAAGGTTCACTAGATGTCGTTGTTTAGCCGGGGTATCAGCTCTGTGAGTGAACCTTATATTTTGGAGCTACTCAAGTTAGTATGAAGATTGGCAGTCTTTGTATTACCTGTCTCTGCTATTGGAGTAAGTGGTAAGTATGGCTTGAGGTCCCGGGTGAGGCTTTCCAGTATTGGATGTTTAATTTATATTTATGTATGTATTTATCTGTATTTATAAATATGTTTAACCGTTGTCTAGTACCCATAACACAAGCTCTGCTTACTTTGGGACTAGGTCAATTGGTGTCAATTGTCCCACGATATTTATTTATTTAAGGATCAATTTCAAAATCTTACCAACACAGATCCCCACCCAAGGAACGTGATAGTCTTGTCAATGGGGACCACCTTGTTCCTCGAGAATGCTATCTCTCCGACAGTAAGGTGCTTCACAAGACTGATGTTCTTATGGAGTCGGAGCACAGCGAAGTTGAACTCCAGGGTATCAGGCTTGTAGTTGGGGTGGAAGAACAGTTCCGTGACCTGCATGACCTCGCCGCCGGCGGTCGCGTTGGTGGAGCCTATCCGGACGGACAGCATCTTCACATATTCGCGGAAGAAGCGGTTGTTGTATTGACTGGAATGAGGGGAATTGATTTAAAGACTCCAAACTCCAATGCTACCGTTAGTCACATTGATTAACTTTAGAACCCCAAAGTTCATAAAAATACATCTCATACGGTTATTGTTATCATTATCATCACCAGCCTTTTACGTCCCACTGCTGGGCACAGGCCTCCTCTCTGAATGAGAGGGGAGAGGGCTATTAGTTCCCACGCGGGCCGAGTGCGGATTGGGAACTTATTGATTATTGTTATATTAACGATTAACGTCTAAAAATAGGCATTTTCAAAAAACAAAATAAAAAACCAGACAAGTGTGAGTCGGACTCGCGCACGAGGGTTCCGTAGAAAGATTTTAACGCTTTTCCCTAGTGTTTTAAAAAGTCCAATGTTAGCAGAGCCCTGCTCTTAAGCAAAATGTACGCAGTGTGGGGTCAACTTATATTGGTCTGTGAAATCTACAGACAGACACAAAAAATTAAGATTTTGAGACTTTTCGAAGCGATTGTGCTATAAGAGCTACCTTCATACCAAATTTCAAATTTTTAGGACATCTGGAAGTAGGTTTTTAGAAATCGGCAATTTGTATGGAAATTGCCTTTTTAATTACTGTATCTTTTGATTGCGTTGACTTAGAAGGTTGATTTTCTCACAGCTTCAAGGGACCGCAGGCTTGAGTATTTGATATTAATTTCAGCATGCTACCTCCACGCGTTCCAGAGAAAAAGGGTCTTGACAGACAGACAGACAGACCGACAGACAACAAAGTGATCCTATAAGGGTTCCGTTTTATCCTTTTGAGGCACGGAACCCTAAAAGCCATGAGTTTTTATGGCTTAGCATAAATATGAAGTCGGTGCTTCATTCAAAGAATATTCCGGTCGCACCGCACTGACTTCATATTATTATTTGTGCTGGGCCATACAAATAAAACTCATGGTTTTATTAGAGGATTATTTTATGTTTTTTTTCTGCGAGGTTTTTATAGTGGGATAGGTAACTTACAGCTGCAAGCAGTGCGCCGCGGTGAGAACCGAATCCCCGCTGATGATGGCGGCGCCGCACCACAGCTGATGGTTGACCAGTACGGCCGCCACAAAGGGGTGGTCCTCGACCGCGGCCGGCTCGTCCGCGCCGTGGATGCGGCGGCTGAGCGGCGGGGGGAGCGGCGCCCGCGGGCTGCTGGCGGTGGGAGGGCTCGGCGATGGCAGCGCTGGGCGGGGTATGCGTTGTTAAATGTGACATGATTACTTACATAATCTTATTTATAGCAAAACTAGCTTATGCTCCGCTTCTTTGTTCCCGTGAAATATTTCAAAATGGGTTAGTTCCCTTTGGAAATTTCGAAAAATCCCTTCTTAGTGCACCTCTAGGATATTCAAGGTATACATGTTTACCAAATTTCAAGTCTCCAGGGTTAGGGTTATTTTATAATAATATTGAACAAATTAATAGTTTCAGAGAAAAAAAAAGTTATTACTGACTAGTTTAGTATTGACTAGCATTACATTATGACCTTCAACTGTATGGGAGAAAATAAAGACCCGCTTGAGGAACTTATTATAAGAATTAATGAATCTGGTTTAAGTGTTTATTGTTTAGAGTTAAGGACAGAGATATCGCTTGGGCTTGCTCACTAGACTGCGTGGTGACCATCCGCTCGTGCGCCTCTGTAGTGGTCTTAGCCTTCCGCGAGTGGGACTTTGTGGCCTTCTCAGCCTTCTTAGACTTCATGGATGCCTCGATGGTATTGCCAGCGTACTCCCACTCCTGGCCAGCTCGTCGGGGATACCTCTCTTCGACCTTCCCCTTCCCTTGTGCCATAGAAGTTTGATATAAGTACTTATAAAATGGATTACAAAGACAAATTTAAAGCGCTTTCACACCACCCTATGGACACCGCATCTTTTACAATACATGGAAACTCATTACGAAAAAAGCCGCGGTGAGCGGGCCGGGGGAACGCGTCGTGATTGGTTCATAGCTTGTCATCTCGCTTGTCATCTGGTCGAAAGCGAGCTGCGATTAGAGACTAGAGAGATTTATAGGTGCAAATTTTATGCGTTTCGGAAACGTTCGCCCTGACATTTGGTGTCCAGGGGGTGGTTGGTCTGTGGCTTTCACAATAGATGCTGATGTCCATAATCCCTGAAAAATGTTAAATCAACGTAAAATTGTGAAATAAAAATCTTTTACCAAAAAAGTAAAACCGCCTTTAAAAAAAAAGCTTAGAAAGGAAACGTAAAATAATCCTCTAAAATAATGATAAATAAATAAATTAAAATAAAATGCGTTTATTTCGGACAGCAGAAACTAAAGAATAAAGTTTTATGGCCTAGCACTACGCAGCAGAAATATGAAGTCGGTGCGGTGCGAGCGGAATATTCTTTGAATGAAGCCTCAAGAGTGTATACTCTTGAGGGTATCCTTTGAAATAAAAAAAAATTGAAAATCGGTCTACAATTGACGGAGTAATCGATGAACATACATAAAAAAAAATAAAAAAAAAGTACATACAGTGGAACGTAGAACCTCCTCCTTTTTTTAAAGTCGGTCAATAAGTAAGTTGTAAAAAAAAATCAAGACGGAAAAGTACCTAAATCGTGGCGTTCGATTGGACAGTCGTAACTCGTTAGCAGCACATCCTTCCTCATATTTCCCCCTACCTCTCACCGTTTTAACTAGACTCATGTCTTGAAAACTAGAGTTAACTAGTTAATTGAATTTGATAAGTTGAAAAGCATCCCCACCGCATGTATTGTTTTTCACTCAGTGTTAAATTTTCTGACTAATCCTCTTTTCAAACTAGTTATATGTAGTACAGTCGAGTTCTCCAATATCTATACAGTCAACGGTTCAAAAATATCTATACACAGACCTTATTGCCAGTTACATAAGGTCTGTGTTTAGATATTTATGAACCGTTGGCTGTACAGATATTGGAGAACTCGACTGTACCTAGACAATGTAGCGACCTTCGCGCCATCTATCATCCAGGAGGAGAACTAACTTGTACCGACTTCCAGCGCCATCTAGTCATCGAACATACTTGGAAGTTCTGTTCCTAATCACGCTGACGAAGGTTCTAAATACAACTTCCAACTCTCTTCCTTCGGACTTCGGTCTTTAAGGCATAACATCTGCCTGGAGAGTGAACTCTCTATTGTAGGTCCTCCCCACAGTAACATCCGTAAGATGTGCGTATGATAATCACCACATCATCAGAACGACAGTCAGATGACACTTACTCAGCTTGCCATCATCAGAGCTGCTCTCAGAAGACTCGCTGATCTGCCCAAAGGCAATGGTGTTGAGCTTCGTGTGCGCAACCACAACTTGCACCGCCACGCATAGAACTAGCGCCATTTTGTGGCGAGCCGCCATTTTGAGTTAAACTGTAAGTACAGTGACCGTGATGATGATGACGTGTTAGTTGGTTCCCTAACATAAGATAGAGTCTGGCCAACGAAAGCTGAACCAGGAAAAACGAGGCAATTTCAAAAAATCATGACAGGGTAACACAGTGTCACTCACACAGTTGCGACATACTTAGATAAATTTCAATTTGACATACGACATGACACCTCAGATAGACACACATAGAGACAAAGTGTTGCCAATGAAATAACTACGAGGTTCAACTTTCGTTTGCCAGTCTCTATCCACTTTTCCATAGTAAAGTAATCCTATAGAAAAATGGATACTTATGTTAGGGCACCGACTGTACCTACAAGTACACTGAATAGAAATGCTTTACCGCTTAGAAAAGTTTGTAAATAATTACATAATTAACCCGTTTTAAGTTGCTTAGCAATTTATTGAATCAGGCGTTACTTTGCGGAGGTCCATATTTATGAACTAAAAAACAATTACTTTGCTCACCCGCGACCACTAATGACAAATAGTTATATCTGTGCGGCAAGTGTCGAATTTGTAGAAGGTGAAGTGCAGTTATTGGAAAAAGGTTTGAAATATAACTTACCCTCTAAATTTAGTCAGAAATTAGTGGAGGGTTTGGCGGTAGATTCTGAGGTTGCGATTGTTTGTAATCGCGGTGACTTTGATACTAAGGTTTTGGTTGCTAATTCATTAAAAAATACAACTTCTACTGGGGGTATTTCGGATGTTGGTGACTTGCATTCATTACGTTCTATTCAGCAAAAGGTCCATGACAATGATTTGGTAATTTCTAAGGCCGATAAGGGCAATTGTATTGTTGTTTTAGAAAGGGGTCAATATAATGATAAAGTAAATGACATCATTCAAGGAGAGGGTTTTTTGAATTTACGTAGGGATCCCACCGCCGCGTTTCATAAAGACCTAAAAAACCTTCTGAAAAATTCTGCATTTACCTTTGACACCGAACAAAAGAGGAGCAATGTGATTCCTATGAATCCGCAGGCACCAATTTTATATGGTTTACCTAAAATTCACAAGGATGGTGTTCCTGTTCGCCCTGTTGTTTCATACGTGAGTGCTCCAGCGTATAAAGTAGCGAGGAAGTTAAATAGCATTGTTCGGGAAAAATCTTCTTTTAAGCCAATATATAGTTTAAAGAATAGTTCAGATTTAGTAAATAAAATTAAAGACATTAATATACCGCCGAACTCAACATTACTTTCTTTAGATGTGGATAGTTTGTTTACCAACGTACCATATAGTGAAACCTTAAATATTCTTAGATGTCACTTAGAAAGGAAGCGTTTACATCCGGGGGAGGTTTGTGAGTTAATAGAATTAGTAACTTTATGCATGAAACAAAATTATTTCAGATTTAATGGTCAATATTATTTGCAGAGTGATGGTTTAGCAATGGGGTCACCTCTTAGTCCTTTAATGGCTGACGTTTTTATGGATAACTTTGAAAAACAATATATAGTGGGGAACAGCAATTTAGTATATTATTATAGGTATGTTGATGATTTAATTTTATGTTGGAAGGGGAGTATGAGGCAGCTAGATTTGTTTATTAGTGCTCTCAATAACAAACATCCAAAAATAAAGTTCAAACGAGAATTAGAGGAAAATCGTTCATTAAATTTTCTGGATTTAACTATTACAAGAGTAAATAATAGGCACCAGTTTCAAATTTACCGTAAGCCTACGTACACAGATACTGTCATACCTGCAAATTCTACTCACCCATGGCAGCATAAACTGGCTGCTTTCCATTGTTATGTACATAGACTACTAACTGTACCTCTTTCGAAAGAGCATTATGATTCTGAGTTACATACTATATATCAGATAGCAACAACAAATGGTTATAGTACAGCAATGGTTAATAGTCTGGTTCAAAAGAAGCAGGGACGGATAGTGAATAGCATGCTTTACTCTGCGTTGCCATCTCAGCCTACTAACAAATTTAGATCTAGTATTACTTATGTTGGCCGGTTGTCTGACAAGATTTATAATATTTTAAAATCAAATAACATCAATGTTGCCTTTAAGACTACTAATTCTTTACGTTCTAGACTTTGTAATAACAAAGAAAAGGTGGATAAAGGGAACAGGTCGGGCGTATATAAACTCACTTGTGGCGACTGTAGTCAAGTATACATTGGACAAACCGGTCGAAGCTTTGATACTAGATTTAAAGAGCATGTCTCGTCATATAGGCATGATCATCCAGAGAAATCAAACTTTGCCAAGCATTTATTAGAAACGAATCATTCGTTGTTAGACTCAGATACGTACGAAATTTTACATTATTGTGATAAGGGTTTGCGGCTATCGGTTTTAGAACAATTGGAAATTATTAGGTACAACAACATGGGGTCTATTATTAATGAACAAGTTAATTTGGTTTCTTCGCCTTTGTTACGACTTGGTTCTAATTTTAATAATGTGTCATAGTAATAATGAGAACATGACTTCTCTTTTTACCGTACTCGGTTAAAAATAACGGGGTACCTGGCGTAGATTAAAAATAAAAATAAAAAGGGTAGTTTGGAATTCATTTCTTAAAAAAGGGTAGTTTAGGACTTACATAAAAGGGTAGTTTGGAATTTATAAAATATTAGTGGGTACGTTGGTTTTGTCATTAACTAAGTTGAGTACATGGTTTACATATGTCAGTAGTGGAAGTGGTGGCATGTTGAGCGGTTGTTGTTGTGCTTCGTAAATGGCCTCGTGGAGAGTGCCGAAACGCGTCAGCGTTTAGTATAGTGGTGGTGGTGATAGTTGGGTCTGTGTGGCATGTGTTGATTCGTGTAGCAGTGGAGGTGGAGGTGTTGCATGGAAACATACATTTGCCGCACAGATATAACTATTTGTCATTAGTGGTCGCGGGTGAGCAAAGTAATTGTTTTTTAGTTCATATATAGTTGCTTAGCAGTTGGGGCACAAAAATCAAAAATGTGTCTTGAGGTAAGTACCTAATCCTAATCAGTTTGGCTGAGTGGAAAAATACTCACAATTTCGACGTTATAACTTATAACTTACGATTGTACAATAATGTTGATTCCTTCTAAGAAGAACACGAAAGGGCTCAGAACGCGGCTAAGTACTGATGAAACTCTCTTATCGGGTACTAATGAAAGTACTTACTTATTACCTTAGAATTTTAGATTTCACTGAATCTAATTTAATCAGTATCTATCACCACCAATATTTTTATTTGCACGCGACCAAGAAAAAAATAATAAAATGTAATAGCGCTCAATCACATCTAGAGCCGCACACCTTTCTCAATAACAATCTCAACAATAAAACAACACCATAAAAATAACCATTATATTCGCGATACATAACAGAGTTCCAGAAAGCAATATCATTTCAATATTGTTTGATCAATGCCAGCCTTTGCCCGACAGACCTAGGCCACCCCACCCGTAGCCTAAGCCACCCACGCCACCCCATCCGAGGCCGCCCCATCCCAGGGAGGTGATGACGGGCGCCCGGATGATGGGGGCGGAGATGATCGGGGTCCGGATGATGGGTGCGGTGATGATGGGGGCCGAGATGATCGGCTTGACGACGGGTATGGAGAGGCCGTGGTTGATGATGCTCGAGCTGAGGGTCACGCCACCACCGGGAATCACCACGGATCCTGTGGGTCAGAAGATTTAATTAATTAACTTACATACTAACTATAGGTAGGTTGGCTCATTTATTAGAGGCGTATTAGCCTGTTTCCCGGAGGGGTAGGCAGAGACCACGGACTTCTACTTGCTACGATCCTGACATACAACCTTTGCTTCCCTTACTCTTATAACATATTCTTCATATATGCTCTCCGGTTTTGAGTACTCCTGACCTGTCCTATTTCAGGTAGGTATAGTGTCCAAAATATCATGACACGATTGCTAAGCTGTGGGTCGAGCACGACTTTTCGAATCCTGCGTCACGTAAAATCGAATAGTAAACGTTAGCGAGTTTGTATGACGTTTGGAACAGCGCCCGCCCGTGAGCGTATTTGGAACTAAAATTTAGTATGAGGTTTCTCGATCTCGATACGATAACCGTAACGTTACACAGCATTCGTAAAGTCGTGCTCGACCCTCTGATAAGGTGAGGTACACGTTACTTACCGAGGCCACCCCAGGGCGCGGGGTTAGCTGCTACCATGCTGGTCAGGGCCAGGACTATTGCCACCTGAGGACACAAAAAAAAACCACTTAGGCACTAAATAAAAATAAATTACGCCGGATGGCCGAGTGGTTAGAGACCCTGACTATGAAGCTTGAGGTCCCGGTTCGATCCCCGGTCGGGGCAGATGTTTGTATGATGAATATGGGATAATTTGGGACTAGGTCAATTGCTGTTAATTGTCCCATGATATTTATTATTATTATTATTATTAAATAAATATCGTTGGACAATTATTGAGACCAATCGACCTAGTACTTAGTGCTTGTTTCAGTTTCAGTTTCAGTTTCTTTATTTGCAATAAATTGTATGTGATACATAGTAGGTGTTACAAATATAAATAGGTCTCAACACAATTTTACCAATACGGCGTAGCAATTTCAGTTAATTATTAAAACATAATTAAACATATTAAATTAAATTAAATTTAAACTTCCCATGTAACATTTTGCAGAAGAGTATTATGCATAATATTCATTGAGGTCGTATGGACACAGATCTATGAGGTACTTCTTTAGAGAAACCAAGAATTTAGTATCAGGCAGGCACTTCATTTCGCATGGCAAAGCATTGTATACCTTAGCGGCGACATGACTATGGCATCTACGGTACAATGCTGTTTTACCTAAAGGGACTCTGACGTCATGCTCAAATATAGTGTTAAGCCTGTCACTATTAAAATTGTTTTTTCTCGGAAATTTATCTGGGAATCTTCGTACAAGTTTACAAAGTTCCAAAATATAGAGTGCTGGTAAAGTAAGCAACCCTAATTCTTTGAAGGATTCCCTGCATGACTCCCGGTCTTAGATACAACGGGTAAAAATACATATTAAACAGTACTTGTGGATGTTTACTTTATGTGTATTTATCTGTAAGTACTGTTTAATATAATTACGTTATAGTTAAAACACTCTAAATAGTAACACTACCTACAAAGTAAATATAAATATTAAAACTAAAACTAACTAAAAAAATAATTACTGTTTAATATGTATTTTTACCCGTTGTATCTAAGACAAGCACTAAGTACTAGGTCGATTGGTGTCAATAATTGTCCAACGATATTTATTTAATAATAATAAAATAATAAATATCATGGGACAATTAACAGCAATTGACCTAGTCCCAAATTATCCCATATTCATCATACAAACATCTGCCCCGACCGGGGATCGAACCCGGGACCTCAAGCTTCGCAGTCAGATTCTCGAACTACTAGACCATCCGGTCGTCAAAACACAAAAAAAAAAGAAAATAAATTCGTTATGCTGCAGGCCCCTTTCCTCACACCATCTGATTGCAAGATTGGCCAATTGGTCTATGAATCTTCAACTCTTGCGCGGTATGACATTACTACTTCCTGTTTATATTATATAGCACTATAGATTAATGTTATGTTTCAACTCACCGCGCACTTCATGGTTTCCAAATGTAGTATCAATACGGTACTGATAGCTGCTGCATTGAACTTAAGGGTTATATAGCAACAAAGTCCACCGGTCACGCTTGAATAGAGACGTGAGCATCCTTTGATGTTACACGGCAGTGGGCCGGGAGCGAGCGTTAATAAAGATTTGTTAATTTATTTGGGACTTTAAGCTTAGGGCCCCCTCACATCTAGCGTTTTTCGAACGTCTCGGCATCTCATTAACGCCCGCGCAGCGTCTCGCGCAGTTCGCCACGTTCGACGTTGCGCGTGGAGACACTGACATTCGAAAAACAGTAGATGAGAGGGGGCCCTTAGGGAAGGGACCAGAGACCTGTGAGCATTGTATACGAGTATGTGTATTATAAGGATAGGATGTGTAGTTTGGAACATTTTGGAGACTGGAACGGTGGAGCGAGCCCGCAGGCGGGGTGCGGCGCGCGGTGGCCGGCACCCGTGCGCGGCGTACGCGCGGCTCGTATAGTTTACTGGCACTTTTAATAAATAAGGCAAACGAACGAGTGGGTCACCTAATGCTAAGTGATCACCACTGTCCATAGATACCCTCCATCCCAGAGGGTTTTCAGTTGCGTTGTTAATTTAGAGGGCTAAAATCAAATGCCTCTTGTGCCAGTGATTTCCTCGGCTGTCTTACTCTCCACACCGGAATACAACAGTGCAAGTACTGCTGCTCAACGGCAGGATTAGCTATTAAGTTGGTGGTAGCGATCCGGACGGACCGCGCACAAGGTCCTACCGCCCGCAAAAAATCATCACCCGTTCATCTCCTTTCTAATGCTGAATAAAAATGCAGATACTTATTTTGCAATAAAGAGAATATTGCATCAACTCCCGCGCTACCTGCATTCAAAATGGCGCCAGTCCGCGGCGGCGTATTAGCATCACTAATTTTCGGCGATTTATAAGTATAATTGCATCCCACTGCAACGCGCTTCCTACCTTACATCAGGTTTTGACGCGGCCGAGGAGTGCCGGATTCTTTAATTGCGTCCATTAGCCCATATAGTGAAATAAACGGATTACTCACGTACCTATGTCAGTCGAGGGTAGGATGTTTCGGATTAATCCGTGTAGAGGTAGGTCATGGCTATACTCGACTGACATACGTGAGTGATTTCTTTTAACATGAAACTACCATGAGACTCAATAAAACATGCCGGGCTAAACTTGACTTGTATATGTGAGCGATCAGTTTTTATTTCACTACTTGAGTGATCGGTGATCTGTTTATTTCACTAACATCTATGGAGGTCGTAGCGTTTCGAACTAGTCTCTACCATTTGCGTAAGGCTTTATCATTGATGCTTACTCATTTCTTACTAATTTGTCAAATCGAAATCAGATTTTTTCCACAAAAACACTTTACGGGCAAACCCAACAAAACTTTACCTAAACCCAAAGACTAACAAAACTTCGACACTTCCATTTAAAAGAGGTCGCAACCTAAAAAAAAGCAAACACCGGCCACAAATATTAATAAAAAACTGACACTTTTTCAAATTCGGCCACCTTGCGCCGCGCCGGTCGAGCTGTCACAACCAAGTCACCCGATAACCGTCGACGATGGCCATGCTGAAGAGTACCCTGGCGCCGTGGGCGGCCGCCGCCAGCCACGCGCGCGGCCACGGCCGCTGCCGCGTCGGCCGCCGCGACGTCGTGGGCCACGGCGTCAACGGCAGCGCCAACTACAAGGACGACCCACACTTTCCCTTCCCTGCGATCCGGTTTAAGGAAAACACTAAGGACATTACCGTGAGTGTCATTCATTAAATATCAGGATACTTATGCCCTTTGGAACATTTTGAAATAGGAGCGGTGTGGCGGGGAACGGCGCGCGGCCGTCGGCGCCTCAATCGCTGGCACTCATTTTCGACCCCCGACGAAAAAGAGGGGTTTTATAAGTTTTACATGTGTATCTGTGTATCTGTTTATGGCATTATAGCTCCCAAACGGGTGGTCCGATTTCAATGCGGTTTTTTTCAATCGAAAGCTAGTTTAATCGAGATGGTTCTTAGCTAAGTTTCATTAAAATCGGTTCACCCGTTTTTTTAATATTTAACTTTGAAATGACAATGTCGGGGGTTTTTTAAATTTTTAATGCCACAAAAATGGGCAACTAAAACGGAGTACCGAAGGGCCCGTCCACACTTACGCTTCTATGAGTGCGTGAGCAGTGTTGGGCAAAAATTTACTTGAATAAGAATAAGAATAAAACAGAAAAGTTATTCTCATTCAAATCGATTTGAATAAGAATAATTCTTGTACCTCGTTAGTTGAAATGGAATACTAGTGAATAAATCATGGTACTTTTATTTTAAATGAAGAATAAAATTTGAAATAACTATTTTGGAAATGGGATTATTCTAACTAACGTTTTGTTCAACTAACATGTTATTTGGAATAAAATTAATTTTGTAGTACAATAAATATTGGTTTTGGCACATTTTTTCAATGTACTTACATGTAAGTAAGTTTTATGACGTTTTTTTTGGTACCTTTGATACGATGGTGATGAAGTGAATCCCGGAATTCTTTCATGGCTAAATGAACCCTTCGCATGCTCTAACTTTGTAATAAATGTTGAAAGCGACACGGACAAAAAAAATGAATCGTCATAATTGAAATAATGATTAAGTAAGTACTTTGATGTCTTGCTTTAATTAAAAGTAGCCAATTATGAGTTCCACTATACAGTGAAGGTCAGTAACGTATACTATACAGTACGTATACTGCAAAAAACTCCATAAATATGTTTACATACTTTATGGCTACAGCATGGTTACACTGGTTCTCAATGTAAAAATAATACGAGGACCAAAGCATATAACGTTCGATTTACAAGATTTAGTTACGATAGCATAGTGGGTATAAATTAGACCAGAGTACTAGAGTTTCTACCTGTACTGTACTGTACGTAAATATTACGTGAGTTACATTTATATATTCTTATTCAGATACTTTTATTCAAAATAAAAAATCATGAATAAATGTAATTGACTTAGAATAAGTTATTTTTATTAAATTTTCCCACGTACAAATTATTCCCGACGAAATTATTTGAATAACTTTGACAGGAATAAAATCGAAATCGAATTCTTACGAATCTTCATTCAAATAATGATTTTATTCTTGAGTGCCCAACACTGCGCGTGAGTGCTCTGTATCTTGCTTGTTTTTTAATCAGCTAAGTATGAAATAAGCTATAACAAATAAGTTTGAATATTCGAAACAGGCCTTATACTACGAAGTGCGAAATTCGAACTTCCTATCGTGCCGTCCCGCTCACGCTAACATTATTTAATAGGAGAGTGAGCGGGACGATACGGCACGAAATTCGATTTTCGAATTTCGTAGTATGTAGTAGTTTTTTTGCCAAAATAATTGTTTCAAGTCAAAACCAGGTGTAAAACTTTGTACGTAGTTCCTTAAGGAACTATTGGGATCATTAATTTGACCATGGTCAGTACCGATTGTTCCATGGAACTAGAAAAATATATTATAATATATCATCATCATCATCATCATACATATGGAACTAATGGGATATGCCCCAAGGTCCTATAACTCGTGTTAAGCCATATGGCATTTCCTGTATCCATTCATTTGGTCAAAAAAATTTTGCCAAGCTGATTCATTTCTTAAATGTTTCATTTCCCAAAATGCTTTTTTTTCATAAAGGAACTGTACTTAAATCAGGATTTATTCCAGGGCCATCTCGTAGAATCCTATAAGTTAGGTTTGTTTTCCTGAAATATTTACAGTTTCGGAAAAAAAAGCATTTTGGGAATCAGTTTGCCATAGCCGACGTTAGTAAACCCAAGGAGGATAGTATATGGAGTGTATGGTCAGAGCCCATACTTCGAATCGTTCCCCGCAGTCATATTAAAATTCAGGCAATTTCTAGATGGCGCCAAGATCGTAGCCAGCGGGTCAAATAATAACAAAACAGCGGTTCTAATGTGTCACTCAAACAAGGTAGATGGCGCTGAATGTAAATAAGAACGATTCAAGTATGGGCTTTGTCAATCCGTTTAGTTTCCATGATCCTTGGCAAACCGGCATTTGCAGGCCCTCCGGCAAAAAGAATGCGGCGACTGGAAATTGCTCTGCTGCGAAGAAAAAAAGGCGTTGTACCGCGCCTCCTTCTGCCAGACCTTCGCTGAGTTCCAGCACCCCACGGGCCAGTGGAAGATGATACTCGGCGGGGTGCTTTTCGGCTCCTCCTTTGCGTTTTGGGGCATCACCTTCCATCACCACTTTAGTAAGCTTGTCAGTATTAATGAGTCGGCACCAGTAATGGCCGTGATAAGACGTGATAGCCTAGTTGTTAGACCTCCCATTAATAAACTCACTGAAATATGAATACACAGAAAAAAAAACCAGAAAAATGCCAACCCCTGGAATCGAACCCGGATCCTCGACACTCCGGGTCGTATTCCATTCTCCTACACGCACACACGCACACGCCCTGGAGTGTCGAGGATCCGGGTTCGATTCCTGGGGTTGGTATTATTCTGTTTTTTTGCTGTGTATTCATGTTTCATTGAGTTTATTAAAAATATAATTGTGATTCACGGGAAAACCGTAAAAATAAAAAATTGGGGGAAAAAACACAAAAACATACTCCAACCCCTCTGAGATGCCATATGATAGGTCTAACAACTAGGCTGTCACGTGTTACACACATTGCGAGCCCGCGGGCTCGCATCACAGAGTACCTTTTTATAACTGAGATAGAGATGTCACTTCAACGTTTCGCACACAGCGACATCTGGTGCTGTGTGACGGCAAAATATGCGATGACGTCATTGACGTCTAGTTTCCTAAATGTTAAAATAATTTACTTTGAGCAATTGCTATTACACCATGTTCTATTATATACATTAGAACATGGTGTAATAGAAATTGCCCAATTTCCCGTTTTGATAAATTTGATAATTATTCAGTGCTTTATTTTTTACACATTTTCTTTTTATCAGGCATTCCAACTCCAACTTAGACACCTGGTGAATGTGAAAAACCACAGATTAGAGATAATCGCGGCCATTATTCATTCGTTCCGTTCCACTTATACCTTCACTGTACGTTGTTTTTAGTAAATAAAAAAATCTAAATAAATATCAAAACCTCCTAAATTACTAAAAATCTAAGTTTTCGCACCAATTTATTAGGGTTTACTTGTAGAATGATACGCTAACTCAACCAGTGTCCATAGAATATTGTATATAAGATTTTAGCGTAAGAAAAACTGATGCGTGTAATGATATTTTAGATAAGACATTACTATAATTAAAAAAGGTCGATGTTACCAGTGCTCACAAAATAATTAATTAGCATAAACGCATTTTTAAACAAGGAAAGATAGATGAGAGCATTTATTAAGCGAAAATAAAATATTTATTCCAAAATTTAAAACTTCAGTATAAACTATATTGATATTAGCACCACCTATCGACGTGTGACAACAACTTTATGTCTATAACCCAACCAAATAGAATATTACTTAAGTATATATACTATACAATGTAACTTGAGTGACTACTGAAATTAGCTGGACAACCAAGTGTACATTTTGTTCTAAGTTATACCACCGTGGCTCGCATCTCTGTGTTTCCCTGAATTTATGTGCGAACTTACATTTTGTAATTTATCACGAGCCTTACGGTGAAGGAAAAACCGGCCAAGTGCGAGTTGGACTCGCGCACGAGGGTTCCGTAGAAAGATTTTAACACGTTTCCCCAGTGTTTTAAGAAGTCGTGTTAGCAGAGCCCTGCTCCTAAGCAAAATTTACGCAATGTGGGGTCAACTTATATTGGTCTGTGAAAACTACAGACAGACAATTTTTTTTGAGATTTTGAGACTTTTCGGAGTGGTTGTGCTATTATAAGAGCTACCTTCATACCAAATTTCAAGTTTCTAGGACACCTGGAAGTACCCTTTAGGTTTTTGGAAATCGGCAATTTGTATGGAAATAGATTTTTTTGACTGTATCTTTTGATTGCGTTGACTTAGAAGGTTGATTTTTTCACGGCTTCAAGGGACCGCAGGCTTGAGTATTTGATATTAATTTCAGCATGCTACCTCCACGCGTTCCAGATAAAAAGGGTCTTGACAGACAGACAGACAGACAGACGGACAACAAAGTGATCCTATAAGCGGGTTCCGTTTTTTCCTATTGAGGTACGGAACCCTAAAAAGTTATATTTGACAGCGATTTTTACCTTATCCACTAAAGCATACTAGGTTTGGATGAGCTCCTGCCATTTCGACGCAGTTACACGATAATCACGGGTGTTCCAAGTTGGTTAAGTGGTTGTCTTCCTCAGACAGATGTTTCTGTGAGACATCAGAGAGCGCAGTATAGTCATCTTCTACATCATCCGCAATGTCGCTCAAGTATTTATAAAAGGAATGCCTTCAACATGTCCATTGTACTTTACAATAATCTTCCTGGCGAACTGAGGGCACTGCATGGTTCAGATTTTAAGAGAGAATTGATGATATGGCTGCATGAACAATTGGATTTCTCAAAATGTAATGGTGGAATGTCTGTTTCATTATGAATTATTTATAAATCAATGGTATTAATACTGTGTGACATTCCTGAAATTTATTATTATTGTTATTATCATAATCATTATTTTTGGTTAATTTTTGTACTTTGACATACCTATTGAGGGAATTAATCCCAAGTTAAATTATATAGTTCCTTATTCTGTTGGGACATTACATACATATTATTAATTTATTTTGTTAAAGTTTATTATAATTTGCATGCTGATTGCATCGGCTGAATACTGATACAAATGCCAAATTAACATCTTTATACGTAAGTACGTGTTCTTCGCAAATAAATGATTCTTTCTTTCTTTCTTTCCTCAGTACAAGAGCCGCTGCCGGAGTCCTACTCGCCGGAGTCGCAGATGGCGCAGCTCCGCCGGATGCTGGAGCTGCACGTCAACCCGATCGACGGGCTCAGCTCGCACTGGGACTACGACTACGACCGCTGGAAGGTGGGAATGTAACACCTTGTATGCGCGCGCGCGAGCGTGTAACAAAATGTTACACGCTCGGTTATCGTACAAATCGGTTAACTCTTTCCTTAGGTATATCCTGGTATTAGTTCTGTGATTACACTACCTTTAAAACTGGTGATCCTCCCTCGCCAGGATCGCTAGTGTCGAGCGAGGTTTGTCTGTCAATTTCCACCAATCATAGGCCAGCAGAGCCGTGTTTTATAAAGCTACAAGTTACAATTTACAAGCGGAAGCCTCTTTATATCACCTTTTGTTAGAAAGAGACTTCCGCTTGTAAATTGTAACTTGTAGCTTTATAAAACGCCGTTCAGGTTCACTTCGTCCACATTACCATTTCGTCAACTTTCCAGTTCGTCAACATTCCCAATTCGTCAACATTCCCATTTCGTCAACATTCCCAATTCGTCAACATTCCTAATTCGTCCACATTTCCAACATTTCCGTTGGGGAACTGTATCTTAACCAAATATATGTCGATTGGTTGATGCCTTAACTTTAGTACGGTACTACAACTTTACAGTAGTTTATCTACACACATATCATAAGTGCTCTAAGATGGGTTCAGAAGCCGGAATTGTTGGAAATGTGGACGAATTGGGAATTTTGACGAATTGGGAACGTTGACAAAATGGGAAATTTGACGAATTGGGAATGTTGACGACTTGGGAATGCGGACGAATTGGGAATGCGGACGAAATGGAAATGCAGACGAAGTGGGATTGTTGACGAGCTGGGAAGTTGACGAAATGGGAATTGAATGTAGACGAAATGGGATTGTTGACGAGTTAGGAAGTAGACGAAATGGGAATTGAATGTGGACGAAATGGGATTGTTGACGAGTTAGGAAGTAGACGAAATGGTAATGTGGAGGAAGTGAACCTGAACTTAAAACGCGGCCCAGCTTGTCATTGATGGAGAATGACAGGTAGACCTCGATCATAGCCGATATTTGACTCGCGGGCTATCACTAGTCATAATGTACTTCACATATTACATTCGGCAGTTGCAGAGACTTGACGTGGAACGTTGCTTTTGAGAAACGCTTGGAATCATCATCATCATCATCATCATCATCATGTCAGCCGAAAGACGTCCACTGCTGGCCGGCGGCCTCCCCCGCGGCTCTCCCCTCAGACCGGTTCTGTGATTTCCGCATCCACCGCGGTCCCGCGATCTTTACTAGGTCGTCGCTCTATCTTGTTGGAGGCCTACCGACAGCTCGACGCTTGGAATACTTATAAATAACTATAATAACTGAATATGCTCTTGTTTCAGAATTAACTTCAGTCGTCGGCGAGATGGAGCCCTATCGCTTCACTGTCATTTGGTCCGTACAGGAAATCGCCTCTACCATTCTAGTCTAGTCAATTGTAGTCTAGTTAAAGTCTAGTCTAGTCTCTTAACAGGAAGTTGAGACTAGAATAAGCTTAATCAGAAAGAATCAGTTTGAAATAATGTAGGCGAAAATGCCCTTAAGACGTTCAAAATATAATTATGCCCCATAGTTAAACTAGTCCAATTTGATATATGTCGAATATAACTATGCTCGCTTAGACGTTCTAAGTGAAATACGTTGAAAAAAGTACATATGAAAATGAAACAAAACTATGGGCTTAATTTTTGGACAACTTTCGCATCGATTATATATGATATAAAAAATGTGAAGTGAGTAATTTGATTTGGCCAAATATTATGATTGTGAACATAAAGGTATTTGAAATTATTTATTCCACTGTAAATGGTACACTCGCCTGCACTCTTTCCTGGCGATTCGTGTACCTTGACTTTTTTTTACTAAGATTCAGGAATGCCCAGTTGAAAGTGTCGGCGACTGTACTTTATATAATAAGTATAGCTTTTGGCCTAACTTCAAATTATTTTAATTAGTTTACTATCCATGGATCTAATGTCAGTGAAGGGGTTATCCAATATTACGGTTTTTTTTTTATTATTTAATTTGTGTAATGTGTATTTTGATAAGCCTCACATCGCTGTGTAAAACGTATGATAATTATTTTTATGGAGTAAATTTTTTTTGACACTTGTCGGCGTTTTATTTCGTAAATTGTAAGACTCGTAAAAACTTAGTTCTAGAGAGACTGCGATTCCAATCGTCGTCATCACCAGCCTTGTTGTACATTACACTGCGGGGCACAGGCCTCCTCCCAGAAGAGGGCCTGGGCTATTGTTCCCACGCGGCGGTCCCAGTGCGGATTGGGAACTTCACACACATTTATTTATTTATTCATTTATTTACACACATCATTGAATTGCTTCGTAGGAGTGTGGTGTGGAGGTTTCTTCTCCACGTTTCATCCTTCACCGAAAAAGTTCTGCGCTTCTGTTGAACCAAAAACACCAAAGATCCCCCTGTTCCCAGTAGTTCTAACGGCAAGTCAATCCCAAAAATCAAAATTAAACGACTATGTATGGCCTTAAACATTATTTAATTCGGAAGTGTTGAACCAATACACATACCTACATCGAATAAACAACAAGACGCGGCACTGAAGGCGGTGCTCAGCTAATTCTGGAACAAGGGAAGGCATCAGTAAGAATGAAAGCAATTTATACATAATATATAATTTTTAAGCAGAGTTTAGAATTGCAAGATAAATCATGCAAGTTGCAATAGGTACGGTCGCTGAGCCACCATGAAACCTTTTCACAGTAGACGTCCTAGTGACATGGCATAGCTTGACAAGGAAAATCGTTATCACGTTTACTATGAAAATGTTCTATGGTGGGTCAGGAATTAATTTCCTCGACTGTACAGTGTACAACCCTTTTAAAGAAAGAACAGTGTGACTCTCTCTCATACTGTCGGTCCCCATGTTTGATGGTATCTTGTTCATTGTTTGTGGTATGACTCACTTTCCAGCGGTCGTTGTCGTAGTCCCACTTCGAGGAGAGCCCGTCGATCGGCTGCGCGCGGATCTCCAGCATCCGGCGGAACTGCGCCATCTGAGACTCCTCCCCGTACGACTCAGGCAGGGGCTCCTGGACTGCGAAGGAAACGCACAGCTGCTTAGCGGCAGGACTAGCGAGGTGGCAGCACTCCAGACAGACCTTGCATGACGTCCTGCCACCCGCAAAGCATAATAATTATCGACACACACTGAATAACTTGGCAATAATATATTTTGTAGTGGCGGGAGAGCCATACTGTAGCTATTTGCTGCTGTACGAATGGGCCGGCTCGTACGGGGAAGTACCACCCTCTCGCAGAAAATTGGCGTAAAGCAACAGCACCTATGTTGCATTTCGTTTGGTCAGTGAGAGGGTCGGAGGCCCGATCCCCCAACGGACTAGTTGGGGTTACTGGTTCTCATGGGTGGCGGTGATCGCTTACCATCAGGTGACCCGCTTGCTCGTTTGCGTACCTCCTTCTCATAATGATAATGATAATGATAACATATTTATTTGCATAGAATATGGTTACATAAATGAAAGTTATACAATTTGATGTCCAGGCATATTCAGCTGCGCATGCAACGTACAAATATAAACGGCGAACATGAACGGCGGAGTAGTCATTGTTCTATTGTAACCGCGTGCCTACATTGAGTTTTTTGCAATAATCCATGTTCAGGTCAGTACCTACCTAATCGTGGTAGACTGGAAGTTGCTCGGTAGAAAACGAGATTATTTCGTGATCAAGAACCACAGTTAATTAACGACAAGGCCACAGAAATATATTGGGGATATACCTACGGAGAGTTTATCGATTTGTATGAGAACCGAGCGTGTAACATTTTGCGTACGTATTTTGAAGATACGAATATAACTTAGTGAGGAAATACCTCGATTAACAGCTCCAACTTTTTTGTTGGTGTTCGAACAGTTAATTGTTGTACAACAAGGCTGACAACAAGGAATATTATTTTTAAAACCTGACGTCGCACGCGGAAAGCGGTCGGGAGCTGGTAAGTACACGTAATGAGATACACGCGAGGTAAGTACATACTCTTTCCTTTTATAAACGATTAGCTTATGCCCCGCGGCTTTGCCCCCGTGAAATATTTCAATATGGGCTAGTTCCCCATCCCGTAGGAATTTCAAAAAATCCCTTCTTAATGCATGCACTTCTAGGATACTCAAGGTATATATTTGCCAAATTTCAAGTCTCTAGGTCTAGTGGTTTAGACTGTGCGTCGTCTGTCTGTCAGTCAGTCAGTCAGTTAGTCACGGTACTGTTTTATAGGTATAGATTTTTCAATATAGTTCAGCACATGTAGCACGAGCGCCATTTCATCGCTTGTCGCGCAGTGCGTCCCTTTCATAGTGATGGAATCAGTGAAGGACGCACTGAGCGACAAGCGACAAAATGGCGCGCGTGCTAGCCCCCCCCCCCCCGTGATAAGACGAAATTATAATTCCCAACATACTGACCATAGCGGTGATAGAAGGTGATGCCCCAGAAGGCAAAAGACGTGCCGAACAAGACACCGCCCAGCACCATCTTCCACTGGCCCGTGGGGTGCTTGAACTCGGCGAAGGTCTGGCAGAAGGACGCGCGGTACAGTGCCTTCTTCTCCTCACAGCACAGCGACCGCCAGTCACCACATTCGAGACGCCGAAGAGCCTGTTCCGCAAGGACAGCTAGCAATTTATAAAGTACCTATTACTAATTCTATAAATCGCTGGCCATTTGCTGAGAATGGATGAGGATCGAGGGGTTAGGGGGGCGTATCTGGGATGACCGACTGGACGCCGTCCGGTTGGGCGGCCGAGTTATCGCTGGGCTGACGCTGTGGAGGCAGATTTGCGTCAGCTTCAAGCCGGAGACTGGCGTGCGACTGCGCAGGATCGGGTTAGGTGGCGAGCTCTCGTTTCCAATCTAATTAGGTAGTTATAAATCGCTGGTAAAAGCCGTGATGGCCCAGTGATAAGAGCTATGGCTTCTCAACCAGAGGGTCGTGCATTCGAGCCCCGGCTCGCATCTCTGAGTTTTTCAGATTTTATCTGCGAAATTACATTTGAATTTTATCATGAGCTTTTCCGTGAAGGAAAACCTCGTGAGGAATTCAATGGTGTATGTGAAGTCCCCAATCCGCACTGAACCCTCGTGGGAACTACAGCCCAAGCCCTTTTATTGTAAAAGGAGGCCTGTGCCCAGCAGTGGGACGTAACGTGATGATGACTAATTTTATTACTAAATACCTTACCTATTAAAGCCCCACACCTGGGCTATTCATGCTCGTTTTAGATTCTATCTCGTTCAATATTGAAATAAAGGTTTAATATTTCAACCTATAATTATAATTAAAGAATATGTTATGAGCACCCCAAAGATGAAACAAATTTCTATCGAGAATTTCGTTTATAAACATGTTTCTCCATGAATACCTGCGGGAGGTTGAAAAGTTGCTAAAAAACACAATCCCATAACAAAATAACTTGCCGTTGACTGGACGGAAAAAACCGGGCAAAGACTCCTTAAGTATTGTCAAAGTCACACCAAAGTGCCGACTTTGACGCCAACCATGGCGATGTTAAAGTCCACCCTGGCGCCGTGGGCGGCCGCCGCCAGCCACGCGCGCGGCCACGGCCGCTGCCGCGTCGGCCGCCGCGACGTCGTGGGCCACGGCGTCAACGGCAGCGCCAACTACAAGGACGACCCACACTTTCCCTTCCCTGCGATCCGGTTTAAGGAAAACACTAAGGACATTTGCGTAAATATTGCCTTTATTAAGTACTAGGTACAACGTATTTATTGAAACTTTCGCGATTTTCCCACATTATTATGATACTCGGGACTTAATCGCGTAAAAAAACACATATTTAAATTATAATTTAAATACCTCGACGTTTCGGACGCGACGTCTAAACGTCGTCTAATAATAAAGACCAGGTGCGGGTAGTTCGAGGAACCCGTGCAGCTGGGAGATGTTGATACCCGCCTCTTCAGTCCCTTCGAGACCATGGACGTAACGTCGCGTCCGAAACGTCGAGGTATTTAAATTCAAATTTAAATATAAAAGTTTTTTACGCGATTAAGTCCCGAGTATCATAATAATGTACTAGGTACAACATTTAAGATAAGATAAGAAAGATTTCTTGCCAACATACATACATTCATACATACATACAGTCACGCCTGTTTCTCGGAGGGGTAGGCAGAGACCACGGACTTCCACTTGCTACGATCCTGACTTCCCAACCTTGCCAACAATAACAATAAAAGACACAACTTTACTAAATACAGACAACATTTAGAATTAAAAACATAGCCTTTCCATACTGCGGCAAAAGTTACAGGCTCAGCTAATGCTGGGCTTGCGTATAGAAGCTGCTAGCGCTGGTTTTCAGACCGCCCCTGTTGACTCATGCTACGTAGAAAAGCGTATGTAACGGCTTACAACAATAGAATACTCAAAGCTTAATGCTATTTACTGCGACACAAGAAGCAGCATTGTGCGTTGTGCTATTGCCAAGGCAGCACGTGAGAGAATCCTCTTATTGTTAACACAACTATACTCATTGACCTCTGAAGGTCCTCTTTCTAAGGAAGAACGCAACATTTCTAAAGTAATGTTTTCTGTAATTTTCTCTGATATCCTTAAATGTTTAGACGGACAACTACGCGTGCTTTTTAGACTGTCTTATGTATAACATAACAAACAGTGCCCCGACTCTTGTTTGTATTCGACTCATTTTGGCATAGTCTTTTTTTTAATAAAATCTGATCAGCGATTGACTCCTAATCTCACCTGGTGTAAAGAACAGATGAGGACAAAGGTGCAACTTATAGATTCAGTAACAGCCTATTAACTTTACCCATGAAGATCCCTATTATAGGTTCTGTTCGGATATACGGACGATAGGAGCGAACTCCCTTCATTAACAGGGGTAATTCTCTAAGGTTTCAGCGATGAAGCATCAAATTTGTTGCCGTTTATTATCTATTTATTATCGAAAAGTGACATTAGGCGCCATGTTGCGAGCTACACTACGCTTAGCGCTTGCATTAGAAAAAAATGAATTTGAACTACAGTGCAGGGAACTGTTAGTTATCTTGGTGGTACAGGGTCTTAGGCAGAAAGAATGTGGCGATTGGAGATTGCTCTGCTGCGAAGAAAAGAAGGCGCTGTACCGCGCCTCCTTCTGCCAGACCTTCGCCGAGTTCAAGTACCCGACCGGCCAGTGGAAGATGGTCATGGGCGGCGTCTTATTTGGAGTCTCCTTTGCTTTTTGGGGCATCACGTTCTATTCACATTTCGGTAAGTTTAATACAAATATTCTACATATATGCCTCTTCATCATCATCATGTCAGCCGAAAGACGTCTACTGCTGGACATAGGCCTCCCCCAAGGCTCTCCACTCAGACCGGTCTTGTGCTTTCCGCATCCACCGCGGTCCCGCAATCCTTACTAGGTCGTCGCTCCATATAGCCTCTATATATATGTAAGCAAAATATATAATTTGCTATAAAGGAATAACGAAACGCAATTCAACGTTGTTGATTAATCATATGTATAAGTATTTAATAAAACAAATTTATGTATCTTATTAGTTACAATAATTATAATAATAATGAATAAATAAAAAAAAAATAAACGTTAAGTTACATTAATTAAGATAGCGGTATATTTCTGAACTTTATGTTTTTTTGGAGTGGGCAACACTGTGGTTGCCCGAGATTGTTTTTTTTGATCGGTGTGTCTTTTTTCGAAGTGTTAACGGAAAAGTTTAGTTGTAAGAAAATAAAAGGAAGAAAGCAACTTCGATACGAGTCTGGCTTATTATTTCCCGTACATGGGTGCTCAACCTGGGGTAAGCTCATATTTCAGAAGTGGTGATATGCAGCAGCGCCCCGCGCTGCCGTTTGAAGAATAATTGAATCATCCTGGGAAGAGGTCAGTGACGAAATTAATTAAATTAGCAGCGAGATGAACTGTATTCGTTAACCATTTTTATGGTGTAATGTGAAAAGTTGCATAATTATGCCATGATTTATTCTACCATGATCGTCTAACGACGTGTTTTTTTTTTACCTTTTACGTGAAATCTAAAACTCTGTTCTAAAGCACATTAAATAGGTATTCATACTCAGCCTATAAATTTTTAATTACGGAGTGAAAACGTAAGTAACAAATATTATGTGAGTGCAACAATTAAAATACTTAAGTAAAATGTAGCATAATATATGGCTCTCTAAATGTTTTGTGTACGTGTTATCGGTTTACTTAATTATGTTTAAAATCGTTAGTGAATATTATAAGCGTTGGTAGACCTCAGTTTAACAGTGATTGCGAGTTTTCATATATACGATTAAAAAAAAAAAAAAAAAAAAGAAAATGTAAAGCTATGAGGAATTATTGTATATAAGTCAAAGTAAAACTACGAGGAATTGCTTGCCATGGGATCGGACAGAGCGTCCAGGTCACGTAAACGTAGATCATCTAAGCATCGCCGTCGCTATTCGTACTCAACGGATGCTAGCGTATCTAGAGCATCTTCACGCAGCTCAGGCTATGAACCACCCCGTAGGCGGCACAGAAAACATAAAAAACGATCTGACGATAAAGGTAGTACACGTCGCAATAGTACTCGAAAGCATGCAAGTAAACGTCGTAGTCGTTCAAGAAAGGATAAAAATGCGTCACCAGTTAGATCTGCCATGGATAAACATAAACATACATCTACACCTAAAACTACACACACACGTAGCGCAGGAGGCAAAAGTCGTACTCCACCACGCGAATCGACTAACCAAACCAATGCACCAAGTACGGAAGCATCTAGTAATAATTCTTTGGTGGATAATCGTACTGCAGGCCCAAGTAGCAGTGCAAGTAATGTATTTCCTGGTCAATCATTTACAACCCACGTTAACGTGATACCCGAATTTGACCCAAATGATGGCTCACAAAATATCGAAATTTGGATACATAAAGTCAATGAGTGCGCCCAAATATATTCTTGGACTGATACTCAAACGTGCCATTATGCGTTGACTAAGTTAGTTGGTTTGGCTAAGCGGTGGTACCAAGGTCTACCCTCGTTATTATTTACGTGGCCACAATGGATAGATAAATTGAAATTAGCTTTTCCCTCGACGGAAAACTATGGTGACCTGTTTCAAAGGATGCTCAATGTACGGTGTAAAATTGGGCAACCATTAGACATTTATTATTACGAAAAAATGATACTGCTTAATAAGTGTGAGGTAACCGGCATTAAAGCCGTGGGTATATTGATACATGGTATAGATGACAAGTTTGTAAGGATGAGTGCGAATTCATGTCGTTTTGATGAACCAGATCAATTATTCTCCTACCTTAAAACCCTATCTCAAAACGATAATTACCTTATGGCCCAAAAACAGAATAAATCGTGGAACAAAGATATTAAAATTACCCAAAATGCCACGAATTCGAACTCGGAAGTTTCTAGACCTGACATAGTGTGTTTTAACTGTGGCGAGAATGGACACACTCGCAGAACATGTACAAAGCCAATGAAAAAATGTACCGTGTGTCGTAGAGTTGGGCACGTAGCTCAAGAGTGTCGTAATAGGGTAGCAGCAGGCATGCCAGTGAGTGGTAATAATAATAACTTATTACCACTACCCGCTCCTCCATTAAATAAAGATGTTAGGCTGGTAAACCTTAATGATACTCAAACATCCCGTTTTCAATCTACAGATGCTGAAAGTGGCAAGTACTATAAAGATGCCAAATTGGAAGGGGTGAGCACCCAAACATTTGTCGATTTAGGAAGCTCATGCACGCTTATCAAGGAAAGTACAGCTAAAAAAATATTTGGCAGTTGGGAACTTCCCGATAACGTTCCAAATCTTAAAGGTTTCGGTAATTCAATCGTTAAGCCTACAGGTGTAGTTAATGGCTTGTTGAGCGTTGATGAGGTTGAAGGTCAAGTCGACCTAGTAGTAGTTCCTGATCAGTTCATGCCGGCTGACGTTATGATAGGACAAACATTCACAGAATCGCCTAATTTTGTAATCATAAAAACTCCGACGAATCTCACCTTTTATAGAGCTCCTGGCGAGGAATGTATTGAAACTAAAACCAAATTTTCTTTGCTTACATCGACATCAATTGTTATAGATGCATGTTCAACTTCCCCGATAGAAGTACAAACAACAGCTACTTTCACCGGATCACTGTATATTCCGGCTGGGTTCTGTAGCACTATAGATAAAAATTACGTTGTATTGCCTGGACTGTATGATTTCAATAATAGTCAGGGATTTGTGATGATTTCGAATGTAGCCAATACCGCGTTAAAGTTTAAAGAAAACCAAACACTGGCCAGGGGATGCAGTTACGAAGAGATCAGCGAACCGACAGTCCGGCTGACGTCTTTTACTAATGAACCCGAGAAACTTTTACCTCTAGAAGACATAAATACGGGTACGCAGCTTAGTGAGGTGGACCTTCAGCATTTTCATACTCTTTTACAAAAGTACCGAGACTGTTTCGCGCTAGATTTGTCTGAACTTGGGAAAACTGATTTAACAGAAATGGTTATAAAACTTAAAGATGATAATCCTGTAGTTTATAATCCGTACCGAATGTCCATCAAAGAGAAAGAACAATTGACACTTATAATAGAAGACCTTCTCAACAACGGTATAATAAGAGAAAGTTCTTCCTCATATGCGAGCCCTGTATTATTAGTGAGTAAAAAAAATGGGCAGAAGCGTCTATGCGTGGATTATCGCGCTCTAAATCGAAAGACCTTAAAAGATAAATATCCACTCCCGCGCATAGAAGACAAATTAGATTATCTGGGAGGTAATAATTTCTTCACTAGCCTCGATCTAGCCAGTGGATATTACCAAGTGCCGGTGGCGGAAGACTGTAAACATTTGACAGCGTTCGTCACTCCGGATGGCCTTTACGAGTTTAATCGCATGCCGTTCGGATTGGCTAACGCTCCAAGTGTCTTTCAGAGAGCAATTAATTCGATGTTGAACGGCGTAGGTCAAAAGTTAGTCCTCGCATATATGGACGACTTATTAGTTCCATCCAAATCGGTTCAAGAAGGGTTTGAAAAGCTTGAGAAAGTATTTCAAATGCTTCGAAAGGCTAAACTAACACTAAATTTAAAGAAATGCGTCTTCTTTCAGGAACGCATTGAATACCTCGGCTATGAGATCTCTAGGGAAGGTATTAGACCAGGGTCTCTTAAGATTGATGCTGTCACCAAGTTCCCCGTGCCCAAGAATGTACACGAAATACGACAATTCGTTGGGCTAGCGAGTTATTTTCGGAAATTCGTTCGTAATTTTTCGGTTATCGCTAGACCCTTAACTTTGCTTACACGAAAAAATGAGCCTTGGCGTTTCCAAGCGGAACAAATGGCGGCCTTTAATTCTTTAAAAGAAATATTGAGTAGCAGGCCAGTTTTGGCACTGTACGAGCCTCAAGCTCAATTAGAGGTTCATACAGATGCTAGTAAGTTAGGTCTGGGGGCAATATTATTGCAGGATGCGGGTAAGGGCCTCCAACCAATTGCGTACTACAGTCGTCAAACCTCACCGGAAGAACAAAAATTCCATGCTTATGAATTGGAGACCCTTGCGGTTATTACTGCATTAAATAGATTTCGTGTTTATTTGCTAGGATGTCCGTTTAAACTCGTCACGGATTGCAATGCATTGCGATGCACTATGACCAAGAAAGACCTGATTCCGAGAGTCGCAAGATGGTGGATCGCGATGCAAGAGTTCGATTTCAGTATTGAGTACCGCGCAGGGAATAAGATGGCTCACGTGGATGCGTTGAGCCGAAATGCGGTTGCCGCCGCTGATCCACCATGTCGCGACGATGACTCTAATGTTTTCCGGATTGAAGCTGGCGTCGAATCTAGTAGTGTTGATGGTAACTGGCTGCAGACTGTTCAGCAAGCCGACTCAGAATTACAACGAATAGTACAAATTCTGAGAGACCCAGACGCCGACAATGTAGTTGACATTAAAAATAATTTTGCATGTAAAAATGATAGGTTATACCGTGTAGTCAAAAAGGATGACAATGTCAACTTGTTATGGGTAGTTCCTAAGTCTGTGAGGTGGCAAATTCTCAAAAGTAATCACGACGATATAGGTCATTTTGGCTATGAAAAGACGTACGATAGAATTCGAAAAGTGTATTGGTTCCGAAAAATGCGTCGTTTCATAAAAAAATACTGTGCTGCATGTTTGCACTGTGCCCATAACAAAGTGCCTTCCGGTCCAAAAGAAGGCATAATGCATTCTATTCCAAAACCGGACAAGCCGTTCGATACACTGCACGCAGATCATTGCGGGCCGTTCCCCACAAGTAAGAGACGGAATTCATATATTTTAGCGATCATTGATTCGTTCACGAAGTACATATATATCAAACCTGTTAAGAACTGCAAGTCTAGTACCACAATTAAGGTGATGGATGAGTATTTCTCGTTATTCGGAGTACCTAGACGTTTAATAACTGATCGAGGCACCAGCTTTACGAGTCACTCCTTTAAAACATTTGTTAAAGATAAGGGTATGATTCACATTTTAAACGCTGTGGCCAGCCCCCGTGCAAATGGGCAAATAGAGCGATATAACCGTTCGATAGTAGACGCACTAACGGCTATCAATCATAATAAACCCGACAATGAATGGGATGATAGGATACACCAGGTTCAGTGGGGCCTAAATAATACCGTAAACAAGGCTACTAATCAAACGCCAGCTCAGTTATTGTTTGGGGTGGCTCCAACGGGCAGTTCAGATGGTGCAATGAACGGAATAGTATCTGATGTTCACGAGTATAGAAATACTGATACCATTAGAGCACAGGCTAGTAAAAGGATGCAAGAAGAGCAAACTAAACAAAAAGAACGCTTTGACAGGAAAAGAAAAGCTCCTCACACCTACAAAATAGGAGATTTGGTTAGAGTTGAGCGTGATCTCGGTAACCCGTCAGGCCAAAGTAGAAAATTGCGACCTAAATGTAGCGGGCCTTACAAAATAAGTAAAACCTTAGGAAATGACAGATATGAAGTGGAAGACACACCCATTACCCATAAATTAGGAAAACCTAAATATCGATCGGTATTCGCGGTAGATAAGATCCACCCGTGGTTGGTTTTTGCTAACGATCCCATGGAAAGTGCGTCCGAAGTAGAAAGTGATTAGATTAACTATTATTAGGATGATGGTAGCTTGTAATTTAAAATAAATTATTAGATTGATTGTTATGTTGATCATACGGTAAACGCACCTGCCAGCCCTTAGTGGCGTTACTAGCCCTTGTGGCGCTGCCAGCCCTTAGTGGCGTTACTAGCCCTTGTGGCGCTGCCAGCCCTTAGTGGCGTTACTAGCCCTTGTGGCGCTGCCAGCCCTTAGTGGCGTTACTAGCCCTTGTGGCGCTGCCAGCCCTTAGTGGCGTTACTAGCCCTTGTGGCGCTGCCAGCCCTTAGTGGCGTTACTAGCCCTTGTGGCGTTACTAGCCCTTGTGGCGTTACTTGGTATTTGTTAATTGCCTCTCGAAATAAATGCTATGTAGTGAAGCAATAATAACAAAAGTATGGGTAAATCTAGAGTAACCACTTAAGTTATTTTTATTAATTTTAATTATGTTTGTTTCTATTGTGCGGATTAACGCGAGGACGCGTTCGTAGCGTCAGAATGGCCGATTGTAAGCAAAATATATAATTTGCTATAAAGGAATAACGAAACGCAATTCAACGTTGTTGATTAATCATATGTATAAGTATTTAATAAAACAAATTTATGTATCTTATTAGTTACAATAATTATAATAATAATGAATAAATAAAAAAAAAATAAACGTTAAGTTACATTAATTAAGATAGCGGTATATTTCTGAACTTTATGTTTTTTTGGAGTGGGCAACACTGTGGTTGCCCGAGATTGTTTTTTTTGATCGGTGTGTCTTTTTTCGAAGTGTTAACGGAAAAGTTTAGTTGTAAGAAAATAAAAGGAAGAAAGCAACTTCGATACGAGTCTGGCTTATTATTTCCCGTACATGGGTGCTCAACCTGGGGTAAGCTCATATATATGCCTCTTAGTTTAATTTAAATCCTGATTGAGGTAATCGTTTTGAACTGAATCAATTGAATGTTGAATGACCATTGAACATTAAGTCCAGTCCACTATTAATACCTCTTTAAAGAAAACAAACCAAGTACATACCTACCTAGTAAGTTTAAATCTCGTAGAACCTTCAGCTCGGCGCGAGGTTTCTTACACACAAAGAAATATCTAATGTACACCACAATCATGGCTCGGATTAAGTACTGTCTTTTCTTAGAGCTGTGACAGACAAAACTCTAGTTTACTCTCTTGATAATAAAGCAAGGTAGGCCTGCCAGAGTGATTGTTGGATTAAAACATTAAAACATCGATCGTCGTGAAGATCCTTGGGGAAGGCCTATGTTTAGCAGTGGATGTCTTCTAGCTGAACTTGATAGTAGATGCCAGATAGTAGATGGGTCATCCAGCCAGCGAATGCGCTGGGTGGAAGTTCCGTCTTGTAGAGGAGGCATCACAAACTTGCATTTACCATCCATAGCTGTGATAGCCTGGTGGTTTTACCTATGCTTCTCAAGCAGAGGGTCGTGGGTTCAAGCCCTCTGGCTCGCACACGCACCTCTTGAGTTTTTCAGAAATTATGTGCTAAATTAGCTACATTTGTGATTTATCATGGGCTTTTCGGTGAAGGAACAAACACATCGTGAGCAATCCTTCACACTCCTGCGAAGCAATTCAATGATATGTGTGAAGTTCTGAATCAGCACTGGGCCCGCGTGGGAACTATAGCCCAAGCCCTTTGTGAGAGGATGCTTGTGCCCAGCAATGGGACGTAAATAGGCTTTGCCTTTATCGTTTACCAACACTTTTCAGTGCAAGAGCCACTGCCGCCGTCGTACTCACTAATGTCGCAGATGGCACAGTTCCGAAGAATTATCGAGTTACACGCGCAGCCGATAGATGGGCTCACGTCGCACTGGGACTACGACAACGACCGCTGGAAAGTGGGTATCATCTACTAGCTCTACGTTTGGTTGCCACTTTAGACGCCGCCGTCAACAACCACCCAACGCCCCGCCCCCGCACCTGTCAACTCCCCACGTGGTCGACGATCGCCGGGTGCTCACACGCATAGCCCCATTTAATACCTTCTTCAATTTACGATCCACCACACCATGTATTTGACACGAAATCACTCTAACCTGAACCATCAACACGCACCAGACACATCACACGCAGAGATCTTCTTACACTGGTTTTCAGGTGGCTCAGGACGGACGATTATATTATGTATGATACTCGCTTTCATTATTGAGACGGAGAGAAGCGATGATGTGCAGAATCAACCGATCACATTATCATATTATAAGGGGAGCGGGGTGAGTGGTAGGTTCAATGGAAGTGCATCTTTAGAGCGCTTTTGCGCTTCGTCCGATTCGAATCCGAGTAATGTCTGTGGAGTACTATTTGTATGAACTTTGGGTTAACCAATTAGATGTCGAGGTTGCGCAATTCTCTCGGTCATCTTGCTGCTACTTCGGATCGTTGTGTCTCGGATTCAGATCAGATCCAGTGCGAAAATGCTCTTAGGAGTATCATCTATTTTACCGTCTGGCATCATCTCATCTATACAATACAATACAATACAAGGACTCTTTATTGAACACCACATGATACAATCATATCGCATATCAATGACGGTCGTCAAAATAATAGACTGTTCAATTAAAGGTTAATCCCAATAGGATAAGTTATTTGAGCAACTTTGACAACTATTTCTTTCCTTAATGTTGTGAGAACTGAATCTACCTGCCCTCGCGCATTATAATGCCGCGTTTACATTCACTCTTTGCCGCTGCTACTCTTTCTGCCGGCAGATTGTCAGAATTACTGCCATTCATTCATAAACAAAGACAATTACAATTGCACACACCCACACACACACACATATACACACACATACACACATACACACACGGAAACACACACATACACACACACAAACACACACATACAAGCAGACTCTCTAGCCAGTATTAATATTATTATTAGCTTATAATGTGATTTTTGGTGTTTTTTGTGCATGCTTGCATCTCTGTTCTGCAAAAGCGAAATCTTACTGTTTGTTCTTTTATGCCAAACCACTGGGTTCTCACGATACAGGCCCGACCTAGTGTGAGAACCGCTGCTAAACTCTAGTTCCTTGATATAAGTTATGTAGCTATGTAAACGTTTACGTAATGTATTTTAATCTTGGTAAATAAAATATTTTCTATTTCTATTTCTATTGTAATTTAATGTTCTTGTTTCAGGACCAACCTCTTCATTGATAGCAACGTGGCGTCGATAATGTTTCCGTTCGTTTCTGTTCTGTTCTGTTTTTTTTCTCTGTATATTGTTACAATACTACTAACCCTACCCGATTAAATAATGTTTCATGCTATGGGTAGCGTTTGATTTCGGTATTTTGCTATCGCCCTCAAGTGGCGGAAATTATTTAGTGCAAACATATCCTAAAAGCAACTCTCGTCGTAGTATGTTTTATAGATAAAGCTAAAGTGATTTCAAGCAATATTTTATGAGTGAGTAAGTATTTATTACGCAGACAGTCATACATATCAAATTCAAAGTAACAGATTGGAATAAGTAGGACAAAATCGACTTTCATGTTTTGACTTTGACCTAAATGATGAAGTTAATAAAAAAAATGTGTAAGTGCCATGTCCACAATTTAAAAAGGACATCTTGAATAAGGTACTAGTAACACGTTTTTATTTTTCATAAGCTTTTTTTAGTTCCACCTAAGGTTCCCGGTTTCATCAAATCTTGCACGTAAAATTCGACCCACTTTCAGTAGTCGTATCCACTTAAAATTTGGCACGGATACGTATATTGAATAACAAATATAAATGTACAGTCATAAAAAGTACCTACATACAGCCAACAAAAAACGTTTGTTTTAAAAATACTGTTGCAAACCCATTTTTTTATGTTTTTCGCCTGCTGCTGCTCTCATAGTAAATTAGAGGTAAATCTCGTGGTAAGCTCGTTTCCGTTTTTCCGCTTGAAGTCTGTTCCTTTATGGAGAACCGTACCTGAGGCGTAGTTTTCAAGAAAACAATATCTAATAACTGTCCTTGCTCTGCCCTGCTAGCTATCGGTATGCCGGATGTGTCTGGTTCTTCGTAATTAGAAGCAGTCTCTATAAATTCGTTGTTATTTTCACTTATAGTTTCATTGTCATCATATGAATCTGTATTGTTAGAAATAATCATCTCTTGTAGAAGTTCATTATCAAATCTAGTGCGTGGCCATTCGTCAAACATTGTGACCTCATCTACTTCAGCATTAGTTGCTAAGCTACTATATGTTGATGTCGATGATTTAGCTTCAAGATGTCCCGCTGTAAATTGTTTATCTAGATCTACGTATGTATTGAAATGCTTAGTGGTTTCCTCAGATTGATCCGAGTTAACAACAGGACTTTCTTGTGCATTTTCATATTCAGATGCATCAACTGAAATAGCTATACTTTCTGGTGTGGTAGTCTCCCCATCTTGAGTCAGCAACTGTAGTACATTTACGACATCGATATCGTCATTGTCTTCTTCTTCTTTTGAACTCTGTTCGTCTTTTTTTGTCGTAGAGTCTATGTTGGGGTCTTCTGTTTGTCTCTCTCTCAGGATTTCAGCTAATGTGTTGTTGATGTGTTTGACTACCTGCAGCTCCCCTATTAGTTCTGCAAGCGATTCTACTTCATTTGTGATGTGGTCTTCTTTTTCAGCAGACTCCGCATCTGTCATGAGGCTGCTGGGCTTGGAGACGAATCTGGATTTCGGTTCAATGCCTTTATTCGTTTCAGGAATCTGGAAAGATTTTTTTTGAAGATTTATGTTTAATAAGTGATTTTTATTCATAACAAGGTTGATGTGGTTTTGGTCAATTCAATCTCATGTCACTAAATTGATGAGGGTATAAGCTTTGCAGAGGGCAGACTATTGTACTGCACTTTTTCTAAAGCATAAATCTTTATTCTCCTAATTACTTATATTCTTATCGTCATCAGCTAAGACTAACAGCCGTTCCCAATAGTATAACTCTATGGCCATTATTCATAAACGACACTCAAGCCTCCATTAATATAGGTTTTGTGTTCCTCTTATCTTACTGACGGAAATGTCAATATGACAAAAAAGGACAAACGGACTTTAACGGAATTTTAGTTAAAATAGGTTTATGAATAACAGGGTGAGTGGTCGTACCCTGTCGAAAACGCTGTTAATCCAATCGGCGTAGTACCCGAGCTTGGTGTAGACGGTGGGGGCGTCGGGCTGGCCGCAGCGGGGCGAGCCGTAGCTGATGACGCCGGCCAGCGCGCTGCCCACCAGCGCCGGCCCGCCGACGTCGTTCTACGAGCAGAAGTGATGAGGACTACGTGAAGACTGTCACAAAAAAACTTGGGACAATTGACACCCTGACCTCGAACTGACTGGTAACTCCAGCTGTTCATGGTCTGCCTCCAGCCGAGACGGGCCGACGCCCGCTGGAGGCAGCGCTGACTGGTAACTCCAGCTGTTCATGGTCTGCCTCCAGCCGAGACGGGCCGACGCCCGCTGGAGGCAGCGCTGACTGGTAACTCCAGCTGTTCATGGTCTGCCTCCAGCCGAGACGGGCCGACGCCCGCTGGAGGCAGCGCTGACTGGTAACTCCAGCTGTTCATGGTCTGCCTCCAGCCGAGACGGGCCGACGCCCGCTGGAGGCAGCGCTGACTGGTAACTCCAGCTGTTCATGGTCTGCCTCCAGCCGAGACGGGCCGACGCCCGCTGGAGGCAGCGCTGACTGGTAACTCCAGCTGTTCATGGTCTGCCTCCAGCCGAGACGGGCCGACGCCCGCTGGAGGCAGCGCTGACTGGTAACTCCAGCTGTTCATGGTCTGCCTCCAGCCGAGACGGGCCGACGCCCGCTGGAGGCAGCGCTGACTGGTAACTCCAGCTGTTCATGGTCTGCCTCCAGCCGAGACGGGCCGACGCCCGCTGGAGGCAGCGCTGACTGGTAACTCCAGCTGTTCAGAGATCTGGTCCGACCACCACGTCGGGCTTCTGCCTCTGGATCTTTTACCTTCAACCTTTCCCGTCACTACCAGTTTTTCCAAATTGTTAGCGTCCCTTCTGTCACTCAAGGCTCACTCACATCTAGCGTTTTTGAACGTCAGCGTCTCATTAACGCCCGCGCAGCGTCTCGCACAGTTTGCCACGTTCGACGCTGGCCGGATGTTAATGAGACGTACCTGGTGAGACACTGACGCTCTAAGAACGCTAAATGTGAGGGGGCCCAAGTAAGGTGTTATGGGTTGTGTTGTGTTATGGGTCCGAATATGCACGATTTTTTGCTGACATGACATGATGATGATAATTAATGGGAACACACATTCAATGTAAAAATGTTATTTTGCATGGAAAGTTACTTACTTTGCACGCACCGCTGCCCTTGGAGACGTAGCCCGTGCAAAAGTTCTTATCCTTCACGTAGTAACTGGAAGAAGAATTTCCTTGTTGGTAAGTGTTCACTTATTCTCAACCATGGTTCTCAACGTACGGCCAGCAGGAATACGTACCCCCTGGCACAGTGTAAAGAGATTATAACAGTGGTCCGACGCCTTTGATGTTTGCGTAAATGCCAGCACCGCTACCGCCAGGCTACTGCAGCAGCCGTCTTCCTAGTTACTAACAAACCATCTCAATTTTTACAGAACCACATAAAACCAAATTTTCGTTACCTCGAATAAACTTTCTTGCATTCCTCGAGATTGTACACGTCGACGAAACCGAACGAAAGGGGCGTCGTTTCAACCGGATGCTCTCTCTTCATCTGAAACAATTAGGTAGGAATGTAATTATAATTTCCCCAACCGAGGACGCAAAAAGAGGTTCGACGAAACCTCTAGTTCTTGAAAAGGGCATTTTAATTAGATGATTAAATATTATTTATTTATTAATCTTTGACAATTCAAACTAAATCGTGCGATATACTAGTTCCATGGATATTCCGCAACGGTCGCCTCACCACACAAATAAATGGTCAGCTACTTACATTTATGGACCCCCAACCCAATATGAGAATATTCCCTGCGTTCTCCGGCATCTTGTAGGCGTTGGTGTCAAACATAATCTTCCTCAGCCTCTTATTAAATTTTAACCGTTTCTTCAGCTTCAGTATCACCAGGTTGTTGGTCAACGACTCGTGGTTGAAGTGGGGGTGGAAATACATCTCTCCCACCGGGATCATCTCCCCACCTCGGCTGGCGAAGTCGCTGGCGACGCGAACTTCCAAAGTCAAGTGAGGTATTCTCTGGGCAGTATGAAATCTGGAAATTAAAATAAATAAAATAAATAAATGTCAGGGACAATTGACACCAATTGACCTAGTCCCAAACTAGGCAAAACCTGTACTATGGGTACTAGACAACGGATAAACATTCTTATACATATAACGTATTAAACATCCAAGACCCGAGAACACTAACAGTTTCAAGAAGAACACAAGTATTACTAACAGTCTCAAGCAAGAGGCTGCCGTGATGACGAACTCCTTGCGGAGTATGGAGCCGGCGCAGCAGAAGCGGCCCTCGATATGGACGCTGGCCACGAACGGGAACTCTGCCACCGAGGTCGGCTGCCCCTTGAACACCCGCCGCGTGCCCAAGCTACTTATGTTGAACTCTGGGGAACAGAAACGACGTTACTTCTTGTCACAGAACTCTAAGTAGGAAAGAAGTAAGGCTGAGAACTTCATTCTGCGTGCTAGCTCCCGACCGCTTCCCGATGTCAGGTTTTAAAAACAAAATACCTTGTTGTGCAACAATTAACTGTTCAAACATGACTAAAAAGTTGGAGTTGTTAATCGAGGTACTTCCTTACTAAATTACACCCGTGACGTCAAAATACCGACGCAAAATATTACAGGCTCGGTCCCCATACAAAAATCGATGCAAGTAATTCAATTCCGATATAGTTTCGTGGTTTTTGTTATAAAATTCATAGATAGAACCTCACTCGACACTAGCTAGCGTCCTAGCGGATTTTACAGTCAAATTCAAAGACATGAATCCGCGCAAAGTTGCAAATATATGTATATTTACATCAACCTTACCGTCGCAGTAATAAGGTCTGTACACATATTTTTACCGTCCACGAACAGGGAGACGAGCTGTCGGTAGGCTTCCAACAAGATGGAGCGACGACCTGGTAAAGATCGCGAGACCGCGGTGGATGCGGAAAGCACAAGACCGGTCTGAGTGGAGAGCCGCGGGGGAGGCCGCGGACCGCCGTCCAGCAGTGGACGTCTTTCGGCTGACATGATGATGAAGATGATATATTTTTGGGACTCTGTGGTGTATACATATTGGTGACCTTGACTGTTACCAGTCTCATAATTTAGTTCCATAGAAATTCCGCAACATGGCCGCCCTTCACTCAAGGGTCAGGCTTTACTCACCCCACAATTTCAAATCCTGTTCAGGGCGTTTCAACGGCTTTTTGGGGTTCGCAAACAGAAGTTTGTAAACGATCTCCCTCATCACACTCTGTTCCACTTTCGAATTGAACTCTTTCTTCAGTTTAACCAGATCGAATGTGACGTTTTTTTCTGTATACAGGTTACTAGTATTACTAGCTCTATTCACAAGATTATTTTTGTAATACTTTACGTTGACATGCGGTTTTAGTTTCTTTCGTTCTAGCATAAGCTTCTCTTCAATCATTTCGTTAATGATAAAAATGAAATAAGCGGTTTTATTGCAGTCGATAGTAATCTTACTCAAGTTACAGATTTCTTCGTATTTCTTATAGTTTCTATCCGATATGTTCTGCATGAACTTTTTCAGCAACAAACTGTCTGCTACGCTTTCGGATTTTGTAAAGTTATCGCCGATTCTTAAAGCAATAAACACGTCGTCGACAGTTCCAAGTAATTTATCATTTATGGGATGAAAAACGTTTTCGAAATCAGAAGAAATGAAGACGTTATTGGTTGTAATGATTCCAGTAAAAATTAAGAAAAGAGTCACTTGAAACTTCATGATTATCGCGAATATTATGTACTTGGAAACTTAGAAGAAACCGTTTAGTAGTCTTAGCTACTTACTATGTAAAAATATGCGTTATTATATGAAATAAATAAATTGAACAGAAATACTGTTATTGCTTTTAAGTTTAAGTGTTTTTTGATGTACGTTTTGAATGGTTTACCCTTGAATTGCCGACACACGTTTCATAGCTGTTTTATTTCATCTCATTTTCATTTATACTATTATTTTCCGACGTATTTAACCTTTTGATTTAAAAACTAACCTAACCTAACTTGCACAACAAACATTAAAATTATCCTAAAATTATATCCTGATACAATACAATACAATACAATAACTCTTTATTGAGCACCACATAACAGTCAAAACAAGAAATAAGGCACAAAGAAAATACAAGGTAGCAATGGGCGGCCTTATCGCTACAGAGCGATCTCTACCAGTCAACCATAATGGAATACAGGTAAGAATACATTAAAGCAGAAAATACTATTAGACTATTTTCTGCCTCATTTTGGCAGAAAATAGTTTTCGATGAAATAAAAATGCGATGAAACGAAACAGTTACGAAACGTTTGTCGATGTTTCACGCGGCTCGCATTTTGAACAGACTGACCATCAATTCGTTGTATCGAAATTCAATAAGCTACAGCTTCCGTCAATCCTTGAGTTAAAGACTCGTCTGAACACGAGGGAACAGTCAACTGCAACTTTTTCAAACCTTAAGCCAAGTTTAGACCTGCAATTCAACGATGTGTGCGAAGTTCCCAATCCGCACTGGGCCCGCGTGGGAACTATAGCCCAAGCCCTCTCATTTCTGAGAGGAGGCCTGTGCCCAGCAGTGGGACGTTAAAAAGGCTGGTGATGATGATGGAGACCTGCAAGAAAAATCATGCAAGTTGCAATACAATGCGGGGCCGTAAAGCGAACGAGTTTGGAGTGGGCGGTCGAACGCAGCAATGTACTTATTGCAACTTGCACGATTTTTCTTGAAGGTCTAAGCTCCGCTTTTATTTGTATACAGTTCATTGTCGGTTATAATAATCATCTGTAATATTTGTAACGTGTTTTTAAGACCCAACGCAAAAGACGGGTGTTACAAGTTAGCGGTTACGTGAGTATGGACGTCTGTGTGTACAAACAGACACATAGACAGACGAGGCACAGTAGCTCTTAAACGGGTGAACTGTTTGAATGCGGTTTTTTAATTTGAAATCAGGTTTTCTAGCGGTGGTGTTTAACTAAGTCTCATAAAAATCGGGTCAGATGTTTTTAAAATATTAAACTTTGATTAGAAAATGTCGGGGTTTTAAAATTTTCTAAGTTTATTAGATTATCCTATAACGCCTGTCTGCAGAATAAAATTTAGATTTTGAGAAAACTAGACCAGTTTTACCAAACTTCTATACAGTCATAGGAATACCTAAAGTACTATGTTCTGATACCCGTAACAATAAAAATAAAACAGTACACAAATCTTTTATTGTTTGTAATTTATACATTTTTGTGGCAGAGTTTTATAATTGACAAAGTCTAATAGCTTCCCCATTTCGAACCTAAGCGTAAACTATGGATCCCTTTGATAAAACTGCTCGAACGGAGGTGAAATTTGACATAGCCGAAGAAGTGCAGAAAGCTAAAAATTTTAACCTCTGGGCGATCACTATATACATACATACATACAGTCACGCCTGTTTCCCAGAGGGGTAGGCAGAGACCATGGGCTTCCACTTGCTACGATCCTGACATACAACCTTTGCTTCCCTTAATCTCATAATATTCTTCATACATGCTCTCCGGTTTTAGGTACTCCTGACCTGTCCCTTTTCGCTATATACAATAATATTAATTATTTTGACTTTATAGTTAATTTAATAAACGTGTTTCCGAGAACGAATGCGGACTCTAAACTCGTCACCGGCTGACGTAAACTTGAGAGCTATTTTCATTTCCTATTTCAAATGAGTAATCCATAGCATCATTTTCTTTATACACGCCGAACAATGTCTCGTTGTCACCATCATTACCATCTGTCCGGATTTGTCCTGGGCTCGCATTTGTAGTCAATAGTGCGTCGTAGTCATTACCAGGATCATCATCATTAACATCATCATCATCTGTCCGGGCTCTGAGTACTGGCACATCAGTTTGGATCTGTCCTGGGCTCGCATATATAGTCAATAGTGCGTCGTAGTCATTACCAGGATCGCCATCATCAACACCATCGTCATCGTCATCTGTCCCGGCTTTGAATGCTGGCACGTCAGTTTGTATTTGTCTTGAACTAGCGTATGTAGTCAATTGTAGCTCGTCGTCATTACCAGGATCGCCATCATCATCATCATCGGTCCGGGCTCTGAGTGCTCGCACATCAGTTTGGATTTGTCGTGGGCTGGCATATGTAGTCAATTGTGATTCGTAGTCATTATCAGGATCATCATCATTAACATCATCATCATTTGTCCGAGCTCTGAGTACTGGCACATCAGTTTGCATTTGTCCTGGGCTCGCATTTGTAGTCAATTGTAAGTCAGCGTCATTGTCAGGTTCGCCAACATCATCATCATCATCATCATCATCATCTGTCCGGGCTCTGAGTGCTGGCACATCAGTTTGGATCTGTCCTGGGCTCGCATATGTAGTCAATAGTGCGTCGTAGTCATTACCAGGATCGCCATCACCATTATCAACATCATCTGTCCAGGCTCTGAGTACTGGCACATCAGTTTGGATTTGTCCTGGGCTCGCATTTGTAGTCAATTGTGAGTCATCGTCATTACCAAGATCGTCATCATCATCATCTGTCCGGGCTCTGAGTACTGGCACATCAGTTTCGATTTGTCTCGGGCTCACATATGTAGTCAATTGTGAGTCCTCGTCTTTAGCTCTATGATGTGTTATATTATCATTACAAACGACTTTTTTAATATAATAGCCCTTATTTGACTCATTCTTTACAGCTGTGTCTCTCTGCCAACGGGACATGTTTTTCAAACAATACCTCGATCCTATTGCACAATTGACAAGAAGATTATTTAAATAAGAACAGTTTGCACCTGCACAGTAATACATGTCATTTTGCGTGATTGTTCTACAGTTTTGCTTTGGTCCAGGGCACTCAATAGCTTTACGACCGCCTGTATAGTTCGTGTAACAATGAACTTTTTTGTCACATTTGTGGAGAAAACCTATAGTGCGTGTGATAGTACATATTGTATCCCAACAAATGTATGCCTCTTTATAAATATAATTCTCTATCTTTGAACAATTTGTTACTGTATATACTGGACACGGTTTGATAACAAATTCGTCGTCTAGACAATGTATTGGGCCTGGATTGGAACACATCAAATCAAAACGATTATCATTTAGCAGACATGTTCTTTGTTGACAAACGAATGCATTATTGTAATTGAGTTTCGATTCTTTTTCAATTCTTATACACTGTCTCACGTAAGCTTCTGGACATCTCATACCTTGATAAGCAGGAAAAGTGTAACAGGTCAGTTGGCGGCGACACTCCGAGATAAGCCGTTGTGGTTTCCCATCTAGCCATCTTTGACTGCAATCATCGTACTGGCAGTAAGCGTAGTCGTGAGTCCAGTTTCTCCAACAAACTTTATTACTAGTTGGGCACATGATGTGTCTGTGAAGTAGGTCTTTGCAGTAGCGCTTTTCAATTGTACAAATGATAGCACCGTACCAACTCTGATAACAGCGTCTGTACTGACAGTGGAATATTTCAAATGCTTCAGTGCAATTGTATTCCTCACACCAGGACCCCCAACCTGAACCGCCGCAGTATAAGGTTGTGGAGTTTTTGCTATAGAACAAGCACTGGTACAAAGCACCATTGTGTGTTGATCCGTGTGGCCATTTATCACCGATCGAGATATGTCGTCGCGGTTAATTTCGCTGCTATTGGCTGGACTGCATACAACAAAGTGCCAGAGGTCCAGGTCTTCACATTTTACTGCAGTGCCATGCTCCAATTTCTCTGTCGATGAATTGTCTGTCTTAGTTGGTCTCTCGCAATAATAAGTTGTGGCATTTAATGAGGTACAGTTTAAAGTGTCGCCTCTATAATCTTGGCAGTTTAATTCAGGTCCATTAATTATAATATTTTCTTCGCTGCTTGTAATCTCGAGTGAGCCGTAATCAGACACTTTACTTAAATCGCTCGGGTCAAGACGTTCTTTATACTGTTAAAAATAATCAAAATATTGTAATTTTAATTACATGACAAATGATATTTACTACCTAAATAGTGCTGCAGATGAGTAATTTAAATTTTTTTATACGACGAGGAAGGCAAATAAGCAAGTGGGTCACCTGATGGTAAGTGATCACCACTGCCCATAGACACCCGCAACCCCAGAGGGTTTGCAGATGCGTTGCCAACCTAGAGAGCTAAGATGAAATGCCTCTTGTGCCCGTAATTACACCGGCTGTCTTACTCGCCACACCGGAACACAACAGTGCTGCACTGTTGCTTAGCGGCAGGATTAGCGAGTAAGATGGTGGTAGCGATCCGGACGGACCTCGCACAAGGTCCTACCCCGCAAGCAGTGTAATAGAAAACTAATTCTGTGATAATTTTCAAATTGCAAACTTCTATCCCGGCTTACGGATTTTAAGCGGACAAGACCCGAGAACAAACATTCGTATTCCTTATACAAACATCTGCCCCGAACCGGGATCGAACCTGGGACCTCAAGCTTCATAGTCAGAGTCTCTAACCACTAGGCTGGATACGACATTCAAAAATAAGGCTTTTTAGTAAATAGTGATATCAATGTCATGGTTGAGAATATGGGTCTATGCTAGCTGGTTCACCTGTTGATATACCAGCTGAAGACGCTGACCTTGATGAAGACGCTCGGGGAGGCTTCGCTGCGCCGCGTGCAGTCCAGGCGCAGCAGCCCGTACAGCTTGCACTGTACTGTACAGCCTAGTTGGTTCACCTGGCACATGATGCGGTTGATCCACCAGCTGAAGACGCCGACCTTGATGAAGACGCTCGGGGACGCTTCGCTGCGTCGCGTGCAGTCCAGGCTCAGCAGCCCGTACAGCTTATTTTTCAAGATGGCCAGGTTACCCGGACTGTCGTCCTGAGGGGAATGCTCGTGTGAGGTACCATATACCGACAAATAGATACCGTAATGATGCCGATAAATTTGAGCATTCCAGCGAGTGTTACACACTTATTACGGCATGACGACACACTGACCAGGCCTCCGTGTCATGCTACAACGTCTCATCGCCTCGTCATCAGCATACGGCGGTGCATTCGACCACCGCGCATCCATTGTACCTAACATCACTTTTCGTGTCTCAATAACAGTGACTCGTGGCCAATCTTACTTCCGAATCAGTTCGGTTGGGACAATTAAAATTAACATTATGTTTGTAATTTTAATTGCAATATTATAGTCCTCTTCGCAGTAAAGACCTTTCTAATTTAACCTTCTCTGCTGTTGCGACTAACATACATAATTATAATTTCCTTATAGCTGTTCCCAATATTCAATCTAATCTCTTGCTTTGATCTACTGTCGAGAAAATATATTCTATCTTCAATTTTGCCGTCTCAATAAACTTACTTTCGGTCGATAGGAAATAATCTCTTGTTGCTATCTGTCATGGCAAGATGGTGGGCCATTGCTCGTCAATTCTGTCAAAAACTTCGTCAGTAGATCAAAACAAGATATAGATTGAATATTGAGTATGACAAAGAGTGTGCGAGTCCGATCCGTACTTTTGTGGTACAGATTCGTAAAGGATATCTAAGTTAGAAAAGTTGAAAACCCCCCGACATTATCATTCCAAAGTTCAATGTTTCAAAAACGGGTAAACCGATTTTAATGAAACTTGCTAAGAACTATCTCGATTAAACTAGCTTTCAACTAAAAAATCCGCATCGAAATCGGTCCGACCGTTTGGGTGCTATGATGCCACAGACAGTTACACAGGTCAAACTTATAACACCCCTCTTTATCGTCAGGGTTTGAAAATGACATGTCAAATACACTCACACCCCAACCGCCCGTTTCGAGGCAGCTGTGAAGCCGGGTGAGGAAGTATGATTCGTTTCCATTTCTATTTCTGTAAGAAAAGAGTCACTTTATAAGATTATACCTAATTTTAAACCACCCCCACTCACTGACGGCGTGTGCAAGCGATCGATACTCGGAGGCACTGTGGTGTAACTGCAATTTCCCCTCTGCCAAAAACCTAACTCTGTCTGGTCTGTTGATAGTGTGCGTGTTTTTGGCATTTGTGTGACAGTTTTGTTTTAGTATGAGTTTGTAGGAATGTAACAAATACTGACGTAAGCGTAAACGTGTGGTGTACGTGTGTGTTCCTCGTCCCCCGTGGAAAGTGGCAGAAAAATTGTAGTGTATAGAAAAGCCAAAGGCTAGGTCTGCTTTATTTTCTATTGATAAATTCGCAAATGTAATTTCGCACATAAATTCCGAAAAATTCAGAGGTGCAAGCCGGGCCTCGAACCCGTGGCCTTCTGCTTGAGAGGCACCACTAGGCTAACCAAATATAAGAAAATTATCAATGAACGGAGAATGAATATGTATCCGAACTCGTAATAAAACATTGTACTTCTTTCCGAACGTACAGACTTGACATCTATTCTGTCAACAAGAAGACTTTTTCCTTACGTAGATGATAGCACATGGCGAGCCCTTTTCTCCAGTTTGTATTTACCAATAAAGAATCTACTAGCAAGTTGCAATTATAATTTCACAGTGTCCTAAAGGGTTTAAGACAGCACAGAGAATGAACAACAATTATGACACTAAGGTATTACTATACGACTCATACGCTGTAAAATTTTTCCGGCATTCTCTGAAACGAGTCGTGTTCAACATCGCGCCACGCAAGAGTTCTGATGGTACATTTCTTGTACCATTCCTGGTCGATGGCTGAAAGAAAAAGAAAACCGTAAACTACTTAGATACTCGTCGTACAGTCAGCAGCAGAAGTAGCTAAGCAACCGAAGCGGTCACAAGCTCTTATGTCTATAACGATCCGTCTTAGATCATTGTGACCGCTCCGGTTGCTTAGCCGTTTCTGCTGCTGACTGTACTTAGGTATAGTCATAGCTCAAAGCGAACAACTGAGTAGGTTATGAACTAAAAACAATTACTTTGCTCACCCGCGACCACTAATGACAAATAGTTATATCTGTGCGGCAAATGTATGTTTCCATGCAACACCTCCGCCTCCACTGCTACACGAATCAACACATGCCACACAGACCCAACTATCACCACCACCACTAAACTAAACGCTGACGCGTTTCGGCACTCTCCACGAGGCCATTTACGAAGCACAACAACAACCGCTCAACATGCCACCACTTCCACTACTGACATATGTAAACCATGTACTCAACTTAGTTAATGACCAAACCAACGTACCCACTAATATTTTATAAATTCCAAACTACCCTTTTATGTAAGTTCTAAACTACCCTTTTCTTAAAAATGAATTCCAAACTACCCTTTTTATTTTTATTTTTAATTTACGCCAGGTACCCCGTTATTTTTAACCGAGTACGGTAAAAAGAGAAGTCATGTTCTCATTATTACCATGACACATTATTAAAATTAGAACCAAGTCGTAACAAAGGCGAAGAAACCAAATTAACTTAAACTAACATAAGTAATTGTTTTTAGTTCATAAATATGGACCTCCGCAAAGTAACGCCTGATTCAATAAACTGAGTAGGTTCCCGTAGAATTAAAAAACCGGTCCAGGTGAAAGTTAGACTCGCGCACCTAGGATTCCGTAGGTTTTTTTAACAGTTCTTCTGCCGCGGGAATCGAGTCTCGAAGATTATTCCCTCTTTTTTCGAGTATGTTCGTTCGCAGTGCGGGATTATTTTACATTGGTCATTGAAATATGCAGGTACAGACATATAAATTTAGGATGTTGAGATTTATATGAATATAAAAAAAAGAGTCACCTTCTTACCAAATTTTATGTTTCTAAGACCACTGGAAGTACTATAGGTTTTGATTAGGTACACGGAAATTTGTTTGAAAACACTTTTTTTAATGGCCGTGTCTAAAATTCTGATTGCATGACTCGGAAGTTTGATTTTTACAAAGCTTTAAGGAATTGCAAGCCTGAGTTGGTACCCTTTAGGTTTTCACAGAACGGCAATTTGTATGGAAACAACCTTTTTAATGAGTGTATTGCGTTGACGTAGAAGTTTTATTTTTTCACAGCCTCAAGGGACTGCAGGCTTGAATATTTGATGTTTTTCAGCCTGCTACCTCCACGCGTTCCATAGAAAAAGGGTCTTGACAGACAGACAGAGAGACAGACGGACAACAAAGTGATCCCATAAGGGTTCCGTTTTTTCCTTTTCAGGTACGGAACCCTAAAAATGGCGATACGTAGACTTACGCAATGTGTGCCCCATCCAACCACTCTGAGCTGCCTGTGTGTGCTTTTCAGCACACGGTGCCTGCTAATGTGGATACCCCCTATTTCTCCGTTGACGAAGTCTATTTTGTGCTTCAAGACCAGGATCACCAGGTTGAAGTTGACTGTCTCCTGTCGGAAGTAATGGTGGTAGTGGAAGTTGATGACGGGGATCATCGGGCCGCTGGTGTACGTGTCACTGCCAACCCTCACGTCTATGTTGGTGTTGAAAGTAAACTTCCTGCGATTTTGGGTGCCTTCGTTGAGAAAGTCGAACCTTCAAGGAAAGAAATCATTTGAGTCAGATCGTATCGTTACTTCGCGGAAGTCGATATTCATGAAACACTTTGCTACTTCGTGGCCACACTGCATTATAATGCCTACCCACATCGCTCCCATAATTATAACATTTGTCACAGCCCCAATTATCACCATCACCAGACTATGGAGTAGTGCTAATCATTTCGACGTGACATGACGGTCGACTACCTGGCGACCCTATTTGACCAAATTTACAATAAAATTGTCAGTTTACAATGACAATTCGAACTACATTTCTTTGCCAATATGAAGCGCGGTAAAACAAAAGCTTTTCAAGTCAGCATTTGACACTTGTCATTGTAGTGTGACATAGTAATTAAAAACTGACAATTGTAAAGTTGGTGCAATAGGGGCCTGATGGTGCCATCGCGATGGACCATCATGAAGACCCATCATGTAGAGGAGGTATAAGTGATTAAGAAGAAGAGTGGGGCACGTCTTCAAAGTACTACACACTATCTATAGTCACTTTATGACAGTTTGCTTACGGTTCAAGACAAGAGGCCACCGTGATGACCAGTTCTCTGCGAATGATGGCCCCGGTGCAAGCGAAATGCTTCTTTACAAAGACGGCGGCTACGTAGGGGTACTTCCTGATCTGCAATCGATTAGAATACCAGCGGTTCAATATTTCAAAGTGAATCATATGCCATTTTACATGATACATACATACAGTCACGCCTGTTTCCCGGAGGGGTAGGGTTACATGATGATGATGAGTAGTCGAGTGTAGCCCTTTGGAAAATGATATGATTCGTAAACACCACATGACACTCGGCAATGATAAAAAAATCGATGAAATAAGAGAGCATGGCTGTATGTCGCTGTCAGCTACATTTTTGAGTGACATACCTTCGTAAATTAAGGCGATTTAAAAATCGTGCCTAAATTATTTCACTGTACTGATTTAAGATGTTTGTTCTTCAGAATATTTGTACTTCTGTATTGCATTAGTTCTTTCCAATGCGAAACAAACTGGCGTCATCAACTACCGAAAGAAATCTCATTCGTACCTCAGCTTCGGTAGAGTTATCTCCTTAACTCTAGTATTGCAATCATTATTTAGACCTTGAAGAGTTTTGATCACTGCCTGAAAAGTAGTCTTTAGTATTTAGCAATTTTAAGTATTTACAGGTAGCGAGTGAAGCTGCTGAAATTTTAATTAAATCCTAATACTATTTGGCTGGCATTAAACAGCATTTGAAAAGGAACCCTGTATACGCGAAAAAAATACATCTCCAAGTGTTCTCCAATATTACTACTACTACTACTTATAAGTGGTTATAGTAGGTAAACTGTTGTCGTTTTTTCTTCACTAGATGTTCACATTTTACATGCAATAACAATATCCCGAACAAATCACTAGGAAAGGGGCAGATAGGTACGGGACACGCTGTGAGAGGGAATTAAACTCAGCCTGGACGCTCAAGGTCATCGGGAGCTGTTTCCGCCTTAATTCCTTTTCAGGTGTCATAATCAAAGTTATTGAAATGCAAATATTTAAAGGCAGTGTCTAGATATAGATTAGTTTATTAGAGCTGACACAAATGGACTGAATGGGTCGAATGAAAGTAGCTGTGTGTATGTGTCCCGTATTTAATAATTACACATCACATCACGCACCCATGAAAATTACAGGTTAAAGCTGAACGGTCGATCGAGCACTGTTTCCAGCCTAAGTCATCACATCATATTAGGTTCGTCAAATTAATGAGAGCTGCAAGCGCGTCCAGCTGCTTAACGAATTTTTCTTTGCATTGTCATTGTATGTTGAAATTAATGAGAGCTTTTCTGAACTCAGGTGAGTCCCTCAAATTCAAATCTCATCAAGGTATTTTTATTTTAAGCTACATTATCGAGAAATTTCATCAAAATCCGTACAATAGTTTTGGTTGAAAGGGCAACAAACATCCATCTTCCTACCTACCTATTAGTATTATTTGTATAACACAAAATTCTGATGACTTTTATCACTATTTGGAAGATATCTCCTTAGCGCCATCTATGAGTAGCTTAATCAAGCGGCTCACCCACTACGGAACTTCTACAGTTACGCATTAGTGGCAAGAGATGGAGCTATTTTCTGAATCAATGAAAATAATCGATTTATTGATTATTTTTGTTTTTATTTTTATGAAACATTCATAGAATGAAATTCAACATACAATGACAATGCAAAGAAAAATCCGTTAAGCAGCTGGACCAGCTGCCCAGCTGCCCAGTTGTCCAGCTGCTTAACGGATTTTTCTTTGCATTGTCATTGTATGTTGAATTTCATTCTATGAATGTTTCATAAAAATAAAAACAAAAATAATCAATAAATCGACTTTTATCACTGTTTATTTTCTTCATCTTCCCTGTAGAATATTCTCGTTGTACTCGTACGAGCAATTTTATCATTTAATCTGTTTAATTCGTTAACAAAGCTGTTAACCGCTCCTGGGTCTTTTTTATTCAACAAAAGTGTCCGAGTAGTTCCAGAGTCTGAAATAATAATTTCTGCTATGTCATTGGCATCTTGCTTGGTATTCACTGGGTCTTCGTTATTTGCTGTGTCTTCGTTATTTGCTGTGTCTTCGTATACGAATTCAATATTTTGTGTGTGTTTGTTGTCGTCGTTGTTAGATACGTCAGATGCATCATTTTGTGTTTGCGTTTTGTTTTCGTCGTTTTTGAGAACACCAGACGCATTGTCATATTTGAATTCAACATTTTCTGTATTTGATTTGCCATTGTGGCTAGGAACATTAGGTTCGTGTTGATACTCAAATTCAACACTTTGCTCCTTGTTTTCTTCGTCGTATTCCTCTTGCATTTCACTTAGCAGACTAACTGTTTTTGCCACAGTACTTTGTCCAATACTCTCCGTTGCCATAGTTTCTGTATTCACTTCATTGCTATTGTTATTTAACACCTGTGCCATGAATTCTTTGTAAAGCACCCAATTATAAACTTGATCTGTTTCGCCTCCAGATTCTGCTATTGCAGGTGACGATTTGTCTTCTTTTAATTTTTTGAAAACTTTACTTGATTTTACCAGGTTCGGGTCAAGATATATGTTATTAGGAGGAGGTATGTCTTGACTGCCTTCTCTGAGAGTATTGTGGATGTCGTCTTCTTCAATAGGTAGATCGAGATATTGTAATGGGTCTCGGCGGCCTGCTTGTATGTCTTTTTTTATTTCATTTAAGATATATGACTCGTCTATATAACGTACCCTTTTTCCATCGGGTCCTATCTCCTCCAGTTCAAGCTGAAAAAAAAAACAACTGAGCAACTGAAAACTCGATTTTCGCCTTGCACTTTTTTTTATGAAATATCATATATTTTGAGATTTAACGAATGCCCGCACTTTGAGAACATTCATATACATACATAAATATTTTTTTTTAATTTGGCTGAGACTTCGTATCCGTTTATTACAAACGTGTAAAAATCAGACGAGACTCTGACAAAAATATTCATTATGTTCTCTATACATAGAAACATTTGTTTTGAGCTGGGTTTGGACTCGCAGATTGAAGCGCTAGCACAGTCTATACAGTCGTCCGACGAAGGCCTCTAGACAGGTCAATCGTGCTGGGGGGTGCGGGGTGCGGGGCGGGCAGGGCGAGCCCCCTTGCATACGCCGCCACTGCCCGATTAGTTAGGAACTTTCGTCCTCCTTGGTGCTTTGGCCATGCGGTTGCGGTGTCGGCATTTACGTAAACATCAAAGGCGTCGGACCACTGGTAGGTATAAGCTTTGTGGCGCTAGTGTCAGTTTTTGGTACCTATTAAATGACAACCGATTTGAGAGTTGACGCTGACACAGCCTGAATGACTTTAATCAATGGTAGGTAAATGTGAAAAATTAAGTATGTTGTACCCTTTGGCTAGAAGTGTCAACGATGTTAGTAGTCATTGGAAACTGAAAAAAAAAACAATAGAATCGTTACATGTAAAACATTCGCAGTGAAATAAAAACGGATCACTCACGTATATAAGTCGAGTTTAGCCCGACATGTTTCGGACTGATTCGTAGTCCTTCCTCTGGGAGCGCACGACCCAGCGGCGGCGAGACGCACACAACATGTCGGGCTAAACTCGACTTATATACGTGAGTGATCCGTTTTTATTTCACTATGATTGAGTCTCACGGTAGTTTCATGTTAAAACATTCGCATTGGAAACTGTTAAGTCATAATTATTGACGAGGCCTAAATATTCTCAAAAGGCCGTGACAGCCTAGTGCCCAGTACTCAAGTAGTTTGACCTATGGCCTCTGTGGCCTATGTGCCCAGCGTTCAAACAAGGCTGGTGATGATGCGATGATGATCCAGACGAACCTTGTAAAGAATCAGTGTCATTTTAGATGGTAGATTCTCTTCAAAGCAATGACATACCTTGCAGAAAAGGTTGTCGAGCCATCTGGCGTATCTGTAGACCTTGGTGAAGACGGTGGGAGCGTCTACGATCCCGCAGCGGGAAGGGCCAAAGCTGACCACGCCCTGGAGCTGGGCGTCGATCACGCCTGGCCCGCCCATGTCGTACTTAAAAAAACAGAGGGCTCATTGACACCAAGTGATCTATAGGACTAGCCTAGTGACCTATGGCCTCTCAATCAAAGGGTAGCGGGTTCGAGAAATGGCTCGCACCCCTGATTATTCTCAAACTTTCTTATGTTTGAACTTATGACACCCTATTGAATGAAATCTTGGCTGGTTACTAATATTTTTCCACACTGATTAAAAATCATCGTGTATAATATAAGTATTCACCAACCTTACAGGCTCCACTGCCCCTTTTGCTAGATCCAGCGCAAAAGTTTTTACCGGTGATCGTGTAACTGAAACATTTGAATTCCCAAAGCAATAATTCATATTTGTCGAGTGTGTGAAATATGATTTCATTACGCAAAACTCGTCCCGAATCCGTTTCGGGTACGCCTAGTCGATTATGGTCACGATGTAGAGCGTGCGGTTTTGTGCGAAAATCGCAACGTTAGACGCATTAAGTACGCCATCAACTTTTGCTTTGTTTGTATGTCGTATGTTGAATACTGCTTAATGACAGCGTACAGTGAAGGCCGCATTTTGTCAGCGTAAAACGTAAGTTTTATATAGGTGCGTAAGGTACTTCTTCCTAGCGCTAAAACTTACTTGGGATAGACGCCTTTGCAATCGAGCATGTGGTACCCGTCCAAGATCGAGTGCAGCAGCCGCCGATCTTCAATGCGCATACTTTCATCATCTTCATCTTCATCTTCACCGAAATTCCTGCGATGCCCTGTCTCTTCTTTACGCTTCTTCTGTCCTTCTTCTTTATATTTACTATCAAAAATTTCTGGCGGTTCAGACTAGAACAAATATTTACTGTTACTTTTTCGGAAGTTCAAATTCAAATTCAAAATTTTATTCAGCAAATAGGCAGTTCAATGCTCTTTTACGTCTTTTTTTTTAGTCTACCAGCGCTTTCGGAAATACCATGATTGCCAAGAAGAATGCGCCGCAAGAAACTTGGCAGAGTCATTTTTTCTAAAAACAAGTTAAGTACTAGCTCACTCTATCATTAAAAAAATTAAGAGAAAAAAAAATACCGTATTTTAGAAACAAGTGTAAAAAATAATTATTAGAACAGCGCCGCAGGAAACTTGGAATTGGAAGGATTAAAACAAACGAAACGAATTTCACACAAATTCTACACACAAAAAAACTAAAAGTAAAGATATTTCCTTAAATAAGGTCAAAGCCTCTATGGACCAACGGTCTCAAAGCCTCTATGGACCAACGGTCTCAAAGCCTCTATGGACCAACGGTCTCAAAGCCTCTATGGACCAACGGTCTCAAAGCCGAATGGGCCAACGGTCTCAAAGCCTCTATGGACCAACGGTCTCAAAGCCTCTATGGACCAACGGTCTCAAAGCCTCTATGGACCAACGGTCTCAAAGCCTCTATGGACCAACGGTCTCAAAGCCGAATGGGCCAAGTCAAATTCGGAGCTGAGACGCCTGGCTTTATACGGACTTAGACATAATGAAAACGGGATATTGACCGGGATACTGCATCGAAATATCGGGAGCTCATCAAACCTTTATAGTAATCGCGGTCAATATCCCGTTTTCATTATGTCTAATGCAATTAACCGCGAATCATTTAAAACTGTTTTTATACAACTTAACTTTTTCGGCCACTTCAGACGCTGCACCAGCTTTATGGTCCCACGGAGATAGGACGGAACCAGTGTGTCTGTATCGGGTGGTATCCCACACTATTAATAGACCTATCTTCCATGGCCAAAGTCATGCCCTCCGGTCTCTTGCCATCGTCTTGTACAGCCAGCAGGCTCAAGTAAAGCGGTCACGTTGACGGTGGCAAGAGAACAACGTAAGATGTTGTTGGCTGCGTGTCTGAAGAAGTGGGCGGCGCTCTTTTGACAAGCAAGATCCGTAATGCCCTACCCGGATGACGTCACTGCTGCAAGGGCACTTATGTGGAGCACAGACAGAGCGTCTACTGCGATCAACGGCCAAAATAAAATCTTTATTAAAAAAAAAACAAATAAAAACGACGAAACAGCAGCAACAAGCCCCCGCCTGCACTCCTTATAATATTCAAGCTACCTATGTATAAAATACTTATAATGAGCTAGTTTTTTTAGTTAATTGTTTTTGCAGTCGGGTTTATTGTTTTTGGCAAAAATTTTCGGAATACCCTGTGCTGTGCATTAACTGCCTAATCGTAAAACTTACCATTCTTACAAATTCTGGCGACTCTGACACAGACCTTGATTCATACTGGAACGAAGATCAACAAAACAAACTTAAGTAAAGAACCTGATGTCTCGTGATTTTACTTAATTTTAAAAGGAATCTATTTGTGCTGCATGTGTGTACTCACATTCTGGTTTCCCCAGCCTAGAATGTGCACGTCCGTGTAACTCGTCTTTTTCCTCGCATACTTGATGGGCTGGATCAGCCGGCGCTTCACGACCAGCCTCACCTTCAGCTGAATCACCGCAATGTTGTCGTTTCTTTCCACGGGGTCGAACCTTGGGTGGAAATGCAGCATGCGTGCTTGAACCATCACTCCGCCGCTGTTGTAGAAATGGCTGCCAGCCCGTATCCAGATGTTGTTTTTGAACTCTTTATTCTTAGTATTGCTGTAGAATCTGGACGGAAAAGTTGTATTTATAAAAAAAATCTATTATTGCGGACAACAGAATCCATGGAATATGTATATTTTAGTACTTAAATTTAAATGAAAAGAGGACCAGTGCCTAATCAGGCCACTCACTGTCATATCTCTCAGCGACAATGCTCAGGCCCCTGTTTCACCAACTTTACATTTGTCAGTTTTCAATGACAATTCGATATCAACTTTACTGCTGACTTGAAGAGCTTTTGTTTTAGCGCGCTTCATTATTGCCAAAGAAATGTAGTTCGAATTATCATTTAAAACTGACAATTGCAAAGATGGTGAAATAGGGGCCTGGAGACTGGCGGATTTATGAAGTACTAAGTAGAAAGGCAATCGGACAGACAAACCCTAAAAAAGTTGCGATCTTCGTATGATTGCTCTTGTTGCCAAATTTCAAGATTGTAGGCGAATGAGAAGTACTCTATAGACTTTGATTTGCTTATAGTGTCAAAGAAGATGGATAGATCCCCAGGCAGATTATGAAAGTACAATGTTGATGACTGCTCCTTACTTCATGAAGCAGGTGGCTGCGGAGACAATCATGTCTTCCCTAATGATGGAGCCCGCGCACGCAAACTTCGCAGCGATGTGGATGCTGGCGATGAACGGCCAGTCCCGTATCTCGGTTTCTACGCCATCGTATATCCTTCTGGTCTCAGGATTTCTACCGATTTCAGTGCCTTAAATAATAAAACATGTAATTAGAATATATGAGGACTCTCTTATGATTGGAGGGTTAATGGATATTTACGAGTATGCTCCAGCTTAGACCATAACACACATTTGCTTACCAATCAGAGGTGATTGTGGTCAAATGCAAGCATATTATCTAAAAAATAAATTTTTCATCGTCATCAATTGATACTACTTATAAATGACTAGTCAATTTGTTAAGAACCAAACCAAAAGAAATCTGCTTTCACACGAAATGTTTTAAGGTGTTCTATGTAAATTTTTGATGAAACTGTACTCACCTTTAACGGGTACAATACTGTTACTTAAGTTTAATTTTACTCGTAGTTGCTTCGCCATGTTTACGAAGTCATTCATCACGTCATCACTGGGAATGGGTACAGCCTCAGCGTGCTCCTTGGTAAAATAAAGGTCAGTGGTAGCTTTATGTTCGCTTATCATTTCTCCAATCGCTTTGTTGATAATAGAAACGTAATAAGTCGCCTTATCGCAAAGCGCTACTTTAGTGAGGTTGTACAGTTCTTTATATTTCTTATTTCTGTTTTCCACCGCGTCTAGTATATAATTGTGGATCGACATATACTCGGGCACGCTTTTGTATCTTTGGAAGTTTTCGCTGATTCTCAACGTGATGAAAACGTCGTCGATGACTCCAAGTATTTTGTTGTTTGCGAGATGGAGGTCGTGTGCTGATCTAGCGACCGTGGTCTGATGGTTTGACACAATTTGGAAAAAAAATGAGAACGAAATGATAAAATTGTACATGTCTTCAAAAATATTAAAACTTCTAAAAGTTTTATAAAAATACTTATGACACTAATTAATTTAGTTACAAAAATGTTTTTAGAAATAAGTCTTACGATAAAGAAATGAAAACTTAAACAAAACTTTTTTATTATATGCAGGAAATATAAAACCAATAAGCAAAACGCATAAAACGAATGGAATGTTTGGTATTTGATAACTTGATATTTTTTTATGGAAATACAACTAGCTAGGTGCCGGTTTCACAATATTTGACTTTCGTATAAATTGTTATACCAATTATTTTATTTAAGTATGTTGCTTATTTTTTTTGTTGAAACTCCGAATTAAACACTTCCTCTTTTTATACAGAAACTTATAAAGGAAAATTTAAGCCCGCAAAAAACTAAACTAAAACTATTTAATTCACACTACTACTGGGAGGGAAGGGGTAGGGGGGTTACCTCGTTTTATGGCCAAGAATTTATGACACATCGTTGGCCGATGGCTCAGAACCCGATTGACGAGGGGGGGGGGGGGGGTTATATTGGCCTTTCCGATATCTTTTTTTTTACTTATACATGTTATAAGAATTACAGAAGAAAAAGACTACTGGGAACAAGGTGTTATAATCGGTTTTAAGCTAGCTGAGCAAGAGGGAGTCTTTACCCCTAAATTAATAGCGAATATTGCGCACTCCCTTGCACTGAGTTTATACTTTACCTTAATTCGAGAAATGAAACCACCGAAGTTATTGTAAGTACTCTATTTATTCTTATATCTAGAGAACGCGTTGTTTATCTTCTTGTATCTTGTAAGTTACTAGAGGAAAGCTGCTACATCAAAACGAACGGTGTAGGCGTCAGACAGCCAACGTGAGCTCTGAACTCGTCACCAGCTAACATAAACCTAAGAGCTATTTTCATTTCTTATTTCGAATGAGTAATCCATAGCATCATTTTCTTTATACACGTCCAACAAAGTCTCGTCATCATCATCATTACCATCTGTCCGGATTTGCCCTGGGCTCGCATTTGTAGTCAATTTTGAGTAGTCGTCATTACCAGGAGCGCCATCATCATCATCATCGTCAGTCCGGGCTCTGAGTGCTGGCACGTCAGTTTGGATTTGTCTTGGGCTCGCATATGTAGTCAATTGTGAGTCGTCATTATCAGGATCGTGGTCATCGTTATCGTCATCATCTGTCCGGGCTCTGAGTGCTGGCACATCAGTTTGAATTTGTCTTGGGCTCGCATATGTAGTCAATTGTGAATCGTCATTATCAGGATCGTGGTCATCGTCATCGTCATCATCTGTCCGGGCTCTGAGTGCTGGCACACCAGTTTGAATTTGTCTTGGGCTCGCATATGTAGTCAATTGTGAGTCGTAATTATCTGGATCGTGGTCATCGTCATCGTCATCATGTGTCCGGGCTCTGAGTGCTGGCACATCAGTTTGAATTTGTCTTGGGCTCGCATATGTAGTCAATTGTGAGTCGTAATTATCAGGATCGTGGTCATCGTCATCGTCATCATGTGTCCGGGCTCTGAGTGCTGGCACATCGGTTGGAATTTGTCTTGGGCTCGCATATGTAGTCAATAGTGAGTCGTAATCGTTACCAAGATCGTCATCATCATCATTTGTCCGGGTTCTGAGTGCTGGCACGTCATTTTGGTTTTTTCCTGGGCTCGCATATGTAGTTAATTGTGGATCCTTGTCTTTATCAGGATTGTTACCTTCATCGTCAGCATAATAACCATCGTTGCCATCATCTATCCTGGCTCTTTCATTTATTACATATTCAGGACACGGAATTGTCAAGTCATCTTCGTAACTTGAATCATTATCTATTGTTGCATTTATACAATACGTTTTTGCTATTTTACAATTGACAAGGGTATCATCCAAATAGTAACATACACTTAGTCTTGCACAGTAAGATATATGATAGGGAGCTGCAGTTGTCACTTTTTCAGTTACAGTTGTTATAAATTCATCGGAATCATCAGTGAGGTCTACAGTTATTTCACCGGGTAGGTCAGGTAATATTTCGGGTTGTTCAGTTAATACAGCGGGTGCAACAGTAGTGGTTGTATAGGGGTCATAGCCATATACGGTTACTGTTCTACAGGTTCGTATATTTGGACACAAAATTTTTACACGAGAGCCCCTAGAGTTAGCGTGACATGCAGCATAAGGTTCCGTACAGTTGTGGTTAAAACCAATAATTCGTGTGACGGTACACCATTTATACCAGCAAACGTATGCATCTTTATAGATATAATTATCTATTTTTGAACAATTTGACACTACATATCCTGGACAGGATGTGGAATATGAATATCGGTCCACGCAATGAATGGGGCCCGGCCTTGAGCATATCAGCTGATTTCGCTTAACATTTAGTAAACATTTTCTCACTTGACAGATGAATGCGTAATCATATCTATCTGGATTCTTGTCTAATCTTGTACAATCTCTCACGTAAGCTTCTCTACACCTCATACTTAGATAAGCGGGAAAAGTGTAACAGGTAAATTGACGGTGACATTCCGTGATAAGTCGGTCGGGGTCACCGTCCAACCATCTTTGACTGCAATTGTTGTACTCGCAATAGGCTATGTTGTGAGTATAGTTTTTCCAACAAGTATGCGTAGAAGTTGGGCACTCGATTATTCTAAGACGTAGGTCTTTACAGTAGCGGGATTTAAGTGTACAAATGATAGCACCGTACCAAGCCTGGTAACAGTTTTTATGAGTACAGTGATATATTCCGTCTCTTTCAGCGTAGGTACAGTTGTACTCGTCACAACCGCTCCACCAACCTGATCCGGTGCAATTTAAGTTTGTTGTATTTTTGCTGTATGATACACAACGGTACAAAGCACCAAAGTGCGTTGATCCATGTGGCCAATTGATCACCGACCGAGATATGTCATCGCGGTTCATTTCCGTTTCGTTGCCTGGCATGCAATAAACACCGTGCCAACGATCCAAGTCTGAGCATTTTATTGGAGTGCCATGTTCCAAGAACCCTCCGCCAGGCCTCTCGCAATAATAAGTTGTGGCATTTATTGAGGTACAGTTTATATTTCTGTATTTACTAGTAGGTTCTCGACAGCGTATTTTAGGTCCATTAATAAGAATATTTTCTTCGCTGGTTGTATTCTCTATTGATCCGTAGTCAGAAACTTTGCTTAAATCGCTCGGGTCGAGACGTTCTTTATACTGTTAAAAAAAATTACATGACAATGTTACTACATGATATTTAGGTACTATCTAAATAGCGCTATAGGTGAGAATTTTGAGAATTTTTCAACTTGCAACCTTATATCCCATTAATAAATAATAATAAATATCATGGGACACATTGACACCAATTGACCTAGTCCCAAGCTAGGCAAAGCCTGTACTATGGGTACTAGACAACGGATAAACATACTTATATAGATAAACACATACTTATATACATATTAAACATCCAAGACCCGAGAACAAACATTCGTATTCATCATACAAACATCTGCCCCGACCGGGATTCGAACCCGGGACCTCAAACTTCATAATCATGGTCTCTAACCACTAGGCTATTCGGTCGTCAAATTATAAGTCTAACGGATAAAAGCGGACAGTCAAAAGCTGTTGCCCAAGCACCTGGTTGTATGTGAAAGGGTTACATAGAAGTCAATTTGTTTTCATCGGCCAACCTACTGATAACCAGGATATTACGTGTATGGATGAAGCTAAAAACGCCTGGCTCTCGACCTGCCCACCCAGTACACAGTTACTCCTGTCATTAAAATCGCAAAAACTTTGGGACGAGCCACACAGCGTGGTAGAGTTTAAGGTGCTCCTTGACGCTGCTCAAAACCCAGCAGAATGTGCTAGCCTTTTGGCTGTATCTCAAAATGAATCGGGACTTTGGCTACATGCACTTCCATCCAAAAACCATTGGAACTCTTTTGGATAAGACCACCCTCACCCTTTCCATTAGTCTGCGACTAGGTATAAAAAGTAACGAAGTAAGTACATCACTGTCGCTGCGGCTCTAAGGTCGACATCTTAGGCCACCACGGCCTCTCCTGCCAAAGAAGCGCCGACCGCCTGTCCCGTCATGCTTCCCTGAACGACGTCATCTGGAGGGCCCTTGCCACTGTCAACGTGCCGGCCATTTTAGAGCCGAACGTGACGATGGCAAGCGGCCGAACGGCATGACACTCATTCCGTGGAAGCAAGGCAGGACACTATAGTCTAGGACGCCACGTGCGGGGACACCCTCGCGGCATCACACGTTCCGGCCACTTGCAGAAAGGCCGGCACTGCGGCAGCAAATGCAGAGCAACTCGAACGTCGCAAATATGCAGGTTATGCGGCGTTTGGTGTAGAAACCCTGGGACCGCCAAGGTATCCACGTGCTTGATAGATCTTTCCGGTGACCAGCGGGCTGGCAGCTATACTGGGAAAATAATTAGCCTCACCATACAACGCGGCAACGCAGCCGCCCGTACAGCTTGCACTGTACTGTACAGTCTAGCTGGTTCACCTGGCACATGATGCGATTGATCCACCAGCTGAAGACGCCGACCTTGATGAAGACGCTCGGGGACGCTTCGCTGCGCCGCGTGCAGTCCAGGCTCAGCAGCCCGTATAGCTTGTTTTTCAAGATGGCCAGGTTACCCGGACTATCGTCCTGACGGGAACGTTCATGTGAAGCTTTGGTTCCGGTGACGCCATTACGTGTTATGACGCAAATTCATGTAAGTACAGGATGCTTTTATTTAACTACATTGCAACAACTCAATGAGCCAATCGGTTAAGTTCTTATTCTCCAACTTTTCAAATGTTTTTGCTATGGTATTGCTTGCTTCTGCTAACTGCTAACTTTGCGGACAGCATGAGCAATATTTTTCTCTGTATATTTATTTTTATCTCAGGTTATGTTTTTACAATATTCATATGAAAATTAATAAAACAATATTAATACAAAATATAAAAACATTATAAAAACCTAAGCTACCGGTGGTCAGGGCGACAGAGAGAGGAACCTCCTCACTACCCGCGCCGTGTCCAGGAGTACCGCCTTCTGTATCTGACCCTTGACCCAACCACCTAGCCAGAGCCTTTATTATTAATTATTTGCTATGACAATTAATTACGATCTTTGTAAGTAGGCCGTTTTCAAATACGGGTAAACTAAAGATGCTAAATAATTGTTAGTGACAAAATATATTATGTATAGGTAATCTAGACAAAAACAGTCTGTATGTAGCTTGACGTCATTCGCCTCCAAAGTTTCTCTCAATGACCATCAGCGTAGTACTTGCACTTGCCCGGTTTTTATTTTTGAGGTTTAGATTTGTAAAAGAAAAATTTTATGAAAATGTTGAATACACTTACACCCCAACGGTTTGTATCCAGGCAACTGTGAAGCCGTGAGAGATTGAAAGATGTTCTGTAAAAAAACAATCGTAGTAAGTATTATTTCAAAGCTGTTTATCGTCAAATTGTATTGTTTTATTTATTTTTTATTGAAAAAGGGAGGAAAACGAGCTAGCGGTCACCGCCACCCATGAGAACCAGCAACCCCAAGAGTTATGCCGTTGCCGGTCTTCAAGGAGGAAAAGGGATAGAGGAAATGTCAAACGTTAGTGTCAAAGTGCGCTAGCAGCCGTTCCTATGTTCAATCTATCTCCGGTCTTGATCTACTGACGAGTTTCTTGAATAAACTTACAAATAATTTGCTATCTGTTGATGGGTCGATGGCGGGCCATCTACAGATAGCAAATTATTCGTAAGTTTAGTCAAGAAACTCGTCAGTAGATCAAGACCGGAGATAGATTGAATATAGGAACGGCTAAACTTACGAATAATTTGCTATCTGTAGATGGCCCGCCATCGACCCATCAACAGAAAGCAAGCAAGATCACAACTCATCTCATACCGTGAAAAATTATTCCGACATTCTCTGAACCAAATCTTGTCCAACACCTCAGCCCGTAAAAGCACAGGCGGTACTCTTCTTGGCCCATCTCTGGGCACAGGCTAGAAGAAAAAAGAAACTAGCTGAATTTTGTTAACCCAAAATGTCACCGACATTAAAACAAAAGCCTCTGTTGATTTCAAAACCCATGAAATTTTTGGATAAAAAAAAACAAAACACTTCATAAATGTTTTTAATCCATACTTATAAACAGTACCGTTACTGACTGACTGACAGACAAGGCACAGCCTAAACCACTGGACCTAGATACTTGAAATGTGATAAACCTTAATAACGACAATGAACCTTGATACTTGGAACTGTGATAATGTGTGAACCTTGGGTATGGGTATCCTAGATAGAGGTGCACTAGGAAGGCATTTTTCTAAATTCCCACGGGATAGGGAACTAGCCCATTTTGAAATATTTCACGGGGGCAAAGCCGCGGGGCATAAGCTAATAGAATTACATTTCAAAACGAAGGGTCAATTATTTTATGAAGATTTGATGGCTGCCAGTATAATAATATAATACAGCCTGTTTGAATGAGAATGAGAGGACTGGGCTGTAGAGTGTCCACGCGGGCCTCATGCTGATTACAAGTGTAATTTTGCAAATAAATTCCGAAAATCTCAGGGGTGTGAACTAGGGTTCGAACGCACGACCCTCTGCCTGAGAGGCCATAGGTCAAACCACTAGGCTATCATGGATTTTTTTCTCCTAAGTGGTACCTTCCCTGTTTTATAAAAACAGCGTGAACTTACGCAATGTGTGCCCCAGCCGACAACATGGAGTTTTTTGTATTTGCTTTTCAGCACGCGGTGCCTGCTGACGCGGATGCCCCCTACTTCCCCTTGAGCGAACTCCAATTTGTGCTTCAGCACCAGGATCACCAGGTTGAAATTGGCGGTCTCCCGCTTGAAGTAACGGTGGTAGTGGAAGCCGACGACGGGGATCATCAGCCCGCTTGTGTACACGTCGCTGCCTACTCCCACTTCTACGTTGGTGTTGAAAGTAAACTTCCTGCGCGTTAGGGTGCCTTCGTTGAGAAAGTCGAACCTTCAAAGGAGGAAATGATTTCAGTTGTCACAGTGCTAGTCACCGCGGGCCGGTCACGAAAGTCTGGAACTAACAAGGGGACGTTACCATGTAACCGGCTAGCCCGTCGGAGAGAATTAAGACAACAAGGCGAGGTTGTACAAAAAATACAATACAGTATAAAAATTAAAACTATATACAAATTGCGTCAGTCAGTACTTCTCTTGAAAATAACGTTTAAGCACTGGCCTTAAGACAGCAGGATAGGTAGGAAGGCAGGGCACCTTCGGAGCTTCCAGTAGGCTTCAGTCTTCAGCGGCGGTCTGCTCCGAGGCAGTAGGGCGAGTGGGGAGTAGGGGCGCTAGGAGTAGTAGTAGGGGGACTAGGGGTGGAAGAGAAGCAAATGTGGAGCGGGTAAGGTAGGGCGTTAGTGGCAGCCCTTTTATATTACAAGTAAATCGCCGATAAAATAGTAAGATTAATAGAGAGAAAACCTAATAAGCGGCTTACGCCTTGCCAAATAATTTTCAAGTCCCGTGAAAAAACAAAAGCCAATCGGTAATTTAGAATATTGAATTTAGTTCGAATTGTAAGCGGCCAGTTGCGCGCTAAAGAGGTTGGCCATGTTGCAACCATGCCACCACCACGAAGACCTGATAAAGCTGAAGGCTGAAGGCTGAAGAGTGGTGCGTGTCTTGATAAATGGTACATCCTGTCTATAGTCACTTTATGACAGTTTTCTTACGGTTCAAGACAAGAGGCCACCGTGATGACCAGTTCTCTGCGAAGGATGGCCCCGGTACAAACGAACTTCTTCTTTACAAAGACGGCGGCTACGTAGGGGTACTTCCTGATCTGCAATCGATTAGAATACCAACAGTTCAGGCTAGGGACGATGGTAAAAGGCCCGACGGTCTGACACTGGTTCCTTGGCGGATGGGTCGGCCTTTAGTATGGGACGCCACTTGTGTGGATACCCTCGCACCGACCCATCTTTCAAGGACCCAAAATGTTGCTGGCTCTGCCGCGGCCTCAGCAGGAGACCTTAAACGCCGCAAATATAGTTCCCTTGGAGCTAGTTACATGGCGTTTGGGGTCAAAACTCTGGGGCCTTGGGGGCCTAGCGCTCGCCTTTTATAATAAAGATCTCTCGGCGCGCCTTATAGAGGCCTCCCGTGACCAGAGGGCTGGCCAATACTTCGCTCAGCGAATCAGCATTGCCATACAACGTGGCAATGCTGCCAGCCTTCTGGGCACCCTTCCCATTGGCGGCGATAAGGGAGAGATTTTTTACCTTTAGTTTAGTTTTAGTTAGTAAGTATTCAGTATTTTAAATTTTAAGTTTTATAATGTACCTACCTCATTATAATTTATTTACTTTTTTTGAATAAAATTACACAGTTCAATATTTCAAAGTGAATCATTTATGTCATTTAACGTGAAGCTGCCGTGAGATTGAATCATAGTGCGATAGATGGATGACTAACGCATATTATTACAATAGTCCTACCGAGTAGCTTTACAATATTAATGCAAGAGTTCGGGGCGAAAAACTAACGCGCGAGTCTGACTAGCTTTTAACTGATTTTTTTATTACATTTAAGACTATGACTCGTCTGTTTAACGTACTTTTCTTCCATCAGCTCCAATCTGCTCCAGTCCACCCTGAAAAAAAGAAAGAATAAATACACTTATTTCACCACCTCTACCCCGCTCGCACGTTTTCGATTGAATCTCAGGAGTCAAGACAAATTGAATAACATTTATCTGTAGGTACATTTAGATAGGTTTTAATTTATATATTCTTTAGCTTTGAACCTCAGTTAATTTTAGTTAGTTTTTAAGGTTTTTGGAATTATGATTATGTCAATATGTATGAAATAGGGTACATTTTAAATTCTGAGCTTTTTATTGCGGTAGGCAAATGTGAAAACTAAATAATTAAGTACCCTTTGGTCAGGGTCGTCAACTGTCTCATTGGTCAGCGGAATCTGAAAAAAAAAACAATAAATTTAAATTAATTGATCGGAATTTTCCCCTTTAATAGAGAAAGTCCAAGTCTGGCCCTTATTTCACCAACTTTACAATTGTCGGTTTGTCATGACAATTCGAACTACATTCCTTGGCCAGTGTGAAGCGCGATAAAACAAAAGCTCTTCAAGTCAGCAATTGACAACGAATTGTCATTGAAAACTGACTTTGAAAAGTTGGTGAAATAGGGGCCAGGGATTTCTTGTTCTGAATTATTTGATTTCATGTTTATTAATTATATGTACAGTCAGCAACCATGATAGCCTAGTAGTTTGACCCATCGCCTCTGAAGCAGAGGGTCGAGGGTTCCAACCCCAGCTCGCACCTCGTGAGTTTATCGAAATTTATGTGCGAAATCACATTTGTAATTTATCATGAGCTTTTTCGGTACAGGAAAAACATCGTGAGGAAACCTGCACACTCCTGCGAAGCAATTCAATGGTGTGTGTGTGAAGTTCCAATCCGCACTGGGCCGGCGTGGGAACTATAGCCCAAGCCCTCTCATTCAGAGAGGAGGCCTGTGCCCAGCAGTGGGACGTAAATAGGCTGATGATGATGATGACAGTCAGCAACAATAGTTGCTAAGCACAGCACAATGATCTGCACATGCTCTTAAGTATGTCTAGCCGACCATTCTAAGGATCATTGTGAGCGCTTCGGTTGCTTAGCAACTATTGCTTCTGACTGTACTCACTGAAACATGAATGCACAGAAAACCAAAAAAGATATACCCTGGCCTATATGACCCTGTGGCCATAGCATACCTTGCAGAACAGCTTGTCAATCCATCGGGCGTATCTGGAAATCTTCGTGAAGACCGTGGGCGAGTTGCTGGCGCCGCAGCGGGAAGGGCCAAAGCTGACCACGCCCTCTAGCCGGGCCATGACGACGCCTGGCCCGCCCACATCGTACTTAAAAAAAAGATTGATGTCATCTATAAGTCAGAGAGTGCGTAACGTTACGGTTATCGTATCGAGATCGAGAAACCTCATACTAAATTTTAGCTCCAAATACGCTCACGGGCGGGCGCTGTTCCAAACGTCATACAAACTCGACAACGTTTACCATTCGTTTTTACGTGACGCAGGATTCGAAAAGTCGTGCTCGACCCACTGGCCTTGGAGTCCCTTGAATCGTCGACAAACGTTTTGTGACTGTTTCATTTCATGAACTAAAAAACAATTACTTTGCTCACCCGCGACCACTCTGACTGCGCTTTGTGGTCGCGGGTGAGCAAAGTAATTGTTTTTTAGTTCATAAATATGGACCTCCGCAAAGTAACGCCTGATTCAATAAATTATTCAATAAATTGTTTCATTTCATCGCATTTTCATTTGATCGAAAGCTATTTTCTGCTAAAATCAGGATGATTTCACGATAATTTTATTGTTTGTTAGGTTAGGTTAGTTTTTAAATCAAAAGCTTTCGATGAAATTAAAGAGCTCTGAAACGTGTGTCGGCAATTTGATGATAAAACATCTGGTCTAGTGGTGGCCTAGTGGTTTGCCCTGTGGTAATACAATTCTATGAAAGTGATGCGATGACCAACTATGTATGCCAACCTTGCAGGCTCCACTGCCGCCTCCGCGTGCGCCCGCGCAGAAGTTTTTACCGGTGATCGTGGAACTGAAACATTCAAATGCCGAAGGGCCGGGTACGTGTTTATTAATTTTCAGGCTTGTAGGTTATACTTGCAAATTTATATAGAAAACTAAAAAAATATGACACTATTTTCCATTACCAACTTCCGCTAGCGGCTAGCCCCAATATTTTAATTTAAATAATCAATATCTCAACAACGGCTATACCGATTTTTATGAAACTTACCTTAGAACCATCTCAGTTAAACTAGCTTTCGATTTGAAAAAGCCGCGCTCAAATCCTAATCCTAACTAATATTATGAATGTGAAAGTAACTCTGTCTCTCTGTCTGTTTGTTTGTTACCTCTTCACGGAAAACCACTGCACCAATCAAGATGAAATTTGGTAAGAAGATAGTTTGAATATTGAGGAATAACATAGGCTACTTTTATTCGGGAAAATTGTATAGTAAATAAGTAAACACTTTACACACTTCACAATCAAATTTGAGTACAAAGGCGGACTTATCCCTTTAAGAAAGGGATAGGGATATAGTTCCCGCGGGATAGCGATAGCCGAAATCCACGCGGACGAAGTCGCGGGCAACAGCAGTATGTTCATAAGTTTAGGAGCTGCGATGCCGCAGATATACAGATACACCCATACAAAAGGTCAAACTCATAACACCTCTCTTTGAGTCGGGTGCTCATAAACCTACTTGGGATAGACGTCTTTGCAGTCGTGGATGCGGTACCCCTCCAGGACCGAGTGCAGCAGCCGCCGGTCTTCAAAGTGCATACCATCAGATTCATGTTCACCGAAGTTCCTGCGATTATCTTTCTTCTTCTTTTTTTTATCCTCATATTCCGGCAGCTCAGACTATAGTATACATTTTATTTATGAAAACTAAAATTGAACTCAGCTAGAAACTGTACTTAATAAAACCTTTACGGAACTAAAATAAAACTAGATATAATATTCTTTGAATATATTTTGCGGGTGGTAGGACCTTGCGCGAGGTCCGTCCGTATCGCTACCACCATCTTACTTGCTAATCCTGCCGCTAAGCAGCAGTGCTTGCACTGTTGTGTTCCGGTATGGAGAGTAAGACAGCCGGTGTAATTACGGGCACAAGAGGCATTTCATCTTAGCTCTCTGGGTTGGCCACGCATTTTGTCCATGGGCAGTGGTGATCACTTACCATCAGGTGACCCGCTGCTCGTTTGCCTTCCTCGTTGTATAAAAAATATATATTATAATGTATTAGATAACAAAAGCAATTTACAATGACATTAATTCTAAGCTAAAACTACATAAACTAAAACTTAAAACTAAATTAAATCTAAATATGGCCCCCGTGGCATGGTGCCCAAAAGGCTGGCAACGTTGCCTCGCTGAATAGCGATGCTGATTTTTTGAGAATTAAAAGTACTTTAAACAAAGCTAAATCTAAATATGGCTCCCATGGCATGGTGTTCAAAAGACTGGCAGGGTTCCCCCGTTGAACAGCTATGCTGATTCGCTGGAGAAATAGCTGCCAGCCCGTTGATCACCAGTAGCGTCATAGAACAATGATGTTAATATGTAAGACGTCTTAATGTATGCTCACAAAACAATAAAAAAAATGTTCCGAACATTTTGACATTTGCGTGCAAGTTTGAACCTTATCCGAGAGCGACTGAGGCCAAAGAGGCTACAATTGTAGCCTTTTCTGCGCTAATTTTCGGCAAACTAACTTTGCAAACAAACTTGGCACAAAGTCATTTTTTCTAAAAACAAGTTACATTAGCTATTACAATACGTAACCACAGATAAATTACACAAAGAAACCTCACTCTGTCATTAAAAAATTAAGAGAGAAAAAAGAATTTCGTATTTTAGAAACAAGTGTAAAAACTAATTATTAGAACAGCAAAACCAGAACACTTTACTTTACTGGCACGTTTTAATTGAGCAGGAGATGTGTAGGGTCTCCAGAAGTCTTTATCATTGTCACAGAATAACTAATAAGTAAGCGTCGACCAGGCCCCTGTTTCACCAACATTTTTGTTAGTTAACAATGAAAATTCGAAGTACATTTCTTTGCCAATATGAAGCGCGCTAAAAGAAAACCTCTTAAAGTCAGCAATTGACAATGCATTGTCATTGAAAACTGACAATTGTAAAGTCGGTTAAATAGGGGCCAGGCCCTCTCTTTTGAGAGGAGGCTTGTGCCCAGCAGTGGGACGTAAAAAAGGCCAGTGATGATGACGATGATAAATTATATTACTGTGAAGTTTCATCAAAATCTGTTCAGTAGTTTTTGCGAGAAAGAGTTACGAACATCCAAACCTCCACTCATTTTCACAAACTTTCGCCTTTATTATTATTGTTGGAACTAATTCAGCCTATCTACGTTCCAATGCTGGGCACAGGCGTCCTGTCAGACTGAGATGTAGTTTTGTCGTCAGGTAGTTAAGCAGATTCTAAGTTATTTGATGGGAACTGTAAAACTTACCACTCTTATAAATTCTGGCGACTCTTGTACAGACTCTTCCTCATACTAGAATAAAGACCAATAAAACCATTAGAGCAAGAATGTACTTACAGAAAAAAACCGGACAAGTGCGAGTCGGACAAGGTAATCGTGAGTAACGGATTAAATTAATTTGCTCCTCCGCGAAGTAGTACAGTATAGTCATGCAGAATAGCCTCGTCTGCGCTGAGTATTTATTTTCATGCACTAATTTTCCCGCCCTCCCTCCGCAAATTAAAACTTCGTTTTCTTCGACTGACGGCCGGGGTGTCAACATCGACGACGTCCGCTGAGGATGCCTCGGAGAGAGGCGAAACACGTGTCCGGTACTGTTTTACTGGTGGTGATAGTTTTGGTTGTGGGCTTAGTAGCGTTTGCGTTGATTATTTTATTTGTAATTTGCGGAGGGAGGGCGGGAAAATTAGTGCATGAAAATAAATACTCAGCGCAGACGAGGCTATTCTGCATGACTATACTGCACTACTTCGCGGAGGAGCAAATTAATTTAATCCGTTACTTGTAACATGGACTTCCGCAAAGTTACGCCTGAATCAATACAATATTTAAGGTAATCGCGGTCAACATCCCATTTTACTTAATTTTAAAAGAAATCAAACACAAATGTGTGTTGTGTTACCCACGTGCCGGTTTCCCCAGCCTATGATGTTCACTGCCTTATAATTTGTGCTTTTCCTCGCATACTTGATGGGCTGGATCTGCCGATGCTTCAGGATCAGCTTCAGTTTCAGCTGGACCACGACTAAATTGTTGCTTCTGTTCTGGACGTCGAACTTCGGGTGGAAATGCAGCATGATCGCTCGAGACTGCACCCCTCCCTTGTTGTAATAATGGCTGCCAGCGCGTATCCAGATGTTGTTTTTGAACTTTTTTTTCAGCTTCTTCTTGTAGAATCTGGACAGTGTAATTAACAATACAAAAGTGTTGTTAACAAAGTACAAAGAAGACTGACAAACAAGGAGGCTAGTAGTCCGGTTGTTAAACAGGATGGCGGCGCGGAGAGAATTGCATCTGGCCATCCAGAATGCAGTGTAATTTGTCATACAAGAAAAGTCTCGATCGCGTTCGCGCTAACGTGTTAAAAATACTACGAGGGTATTGCGCTGAGAATATGTGCCGCTAGAGACACTGCTGATTTGCGAACGTGATCAAAACACAAATGTAAGGGATTCAGGTCTGAGCTGCACGTTGATGATGACCATATTCGTCTCTTACCTCTTGAAGCAGGTGGCTGCGGATACAATTAAGTCTTCCCTGATGAGGGAGCCGGCGCACGCGAACTTCCCACCGATCTGGACGCTGACGATGAACGGCCACTTTCGTATATTAGTTTCCACGCCTCTATATATCCTTCTGGTCTCAGGTCTTCTAGCGATTTCAGTGTCTTTAATCCGTATATAAAGAAATACATAAAACTTAAATCAACACCAATGCTAACTAAAGGTAAAAATTCTGTCTCAGACCTCCAAACCACAGGGTGCCTAGAAGGCTGGCAGCCACGTTGTATGTATGGCAATGCTGATCCGTTGAGCGAAGTATCTTTATAAATATGTACATGCCGCGCCGGAGCCCCCGAGGCCCCATAGTTTCGACCCCAAGCCCCTAGAGCGCCCAAGCCTGTAACTATTGATAGCGTCGAGATAGCTATTTTGAGGTGTTTGAGGTTATCTGCTGAGGCTGCGGCAGACCAACCCCGGGGGGTTTGCAGTTGCGTGGTGCCAACCTAGAGAGCTAAGATGCCCGTAATAACATCGGCTGTCTTACTCTCCACACCGGAACACACCAATGCAAGCACTGCTGCTTAGTGGCAAGATTAGCGAGTAAGTAAGAAATGTAGATCGAATTGTCATTGTAAACTGACATTTTTAACCTTGGTGAAATAATGGCCTGGAGTGAGTGTGGTCAAACGCGAGCCATAATTTTCCGTTGATCGTACGTCAATTTGGTAAAAATGTAACCAAACCTAATCGGAGAAAAAAATCTAGATCGAGAGGTTTCCGCCGTTATTCAAAATCGTATCGAGTTAGGTACTTTAATAGCTCGTAAATGAATGCGTTTGTTTCTTACCATTTCATATTTGTGACTCACCTTTGACGGGTGTAATACTGTTACTTAAGTTTAAATTTAATCGCAATTGCTTCGCCATGTTAACGAAGTCATTCAACGCGTCATCACTGGGAATGGAAACAAGCTCAGTGTACTCCTTGGTAAAATATAGGTCAGTAGTAGCTTTATATTCTCTTATCATTTCTCCAATCGCTTTGTTGATAACAGAAACGTAATAAGTCGCCTTATCGCAAGGCGCTACTTTAGTGAGGTTGTACAGTTCTTTATATTTCTTATTTCTGTTTTCCACCGCGTCTTGTATATAATTGTGGATCGACATATACTCGGGCACGGTTTTATATCTTTGGAAGTTTTCGCTGATTCTCAACGTGATGAAAACGTCGTCAATAACTCCAAGTATTTTGTCGTTGGCGAGGTGGAGGTCGTCTGCTGAGCTCGGGACCGTGATCTGATGGTTTGCGACAATTTTGAAGAAAATGAAGAACGAAACGACGAAGCTGATCATGTCTTCAAAAATATTATAGCTTCTGACAGTTTTATGAAAATGCTTAATGACGCGATTTATTTTAGTTAAAAAAATGTTTTCAGAAATACGTCTTACGATAAAGAAATAAAAACTTAAACAAAACTTTTTTACTATCTGCAACAAATAAAACCAATGCAAATCACATAAAACGAATTGAATATATTTATAGCACCTTTTCATGAAATCACAAACTTTTCATGAAAATACGTGGAAAATACTTACAACAAATGTTGCGAAATACCTCTAAAACATAAACTTTACCACTTTCATTAAATTGTATGCCATTTAGTAGCACACACACAATGTAATTAAACTGGACTTAACACTAAATATGATTTCGATAAGTTGAAACTATAAATAATAAATAACACCTACTTCAGAAACCTCTTTTTTATAAAGAAACGAATGCTAAAGAAAACAACTACACAGTGGAATGAAACAAACTTACTTACGGATATTTTACTTGATTTATTAAATAAAAAATCCTGCCTGTTATCTTAGAGCAGGAAAGGAATGGAGATGTTAACGCGCGATTTCCCCTCTGCTCTGCCAAATCTCTAACATTAAGTCTGATCAAAATGATCAGGGTCATTGGATTGGGTCAGGGATCATTGTTACCTACTTGCATGCCAAATTTGAATTATAGTTACGGAGATAGAGTCACTTTGATTCGAAAATATAAATCCCAATTATTCTCTATCCCATGGGAATTTCGAAAAATCCTTCCTTAGTACACCTTTATACTCTAGGTACATTTATGCCAAATTTCAAGTCTCTAGGACTAGTAGTAAATTTCCTTTATTGTTTAGGGATCATAACTCCTATATAATTATTGCGTTTAATATTGTCTTAAATGTACGTAGGTTTCTTTCAAGTTTTCTTTCAAGTGAGACTATTTAACCATCTTCCAAATCTGAAAGAATAAACTTTCTCGATATTCGATACTCTCTTGAAAAACTTGAAACACGATTTGCTTACCACAACTCTCAAAAAGTCCGGTTCATTTTCTATACTCAAATGGTTACATTCGTAAAATCACAAGAAAATAAATTTTCTATCAAAGTACGTACCTATTCAAACAATCAAAGTAAGAGTCCAGCAATTGCTATTTATTGCAATATATTACATCCGAGTCATTATTAATATATTTTACTTAATTAAATACTCAATAACTAACTAAATTCATTAATTTCCTTACCCCTATTTTGTAATAGTTTTACAACGACTAAAATTTTTCCATTAAAATTTATACTAAGTTTGCTTTAGTTAATAGTTAGTTCTCCTCTTATTTTCATCATGGTGGAATACAACAAATGATCACTATTTTGTTACTAAAAGCTATTAAATTAATATCATTTAGGTACATCACTTTAAATAAATCGAAACTTAGTGCGTTATTGTTATTTACAGTATTTACATATTCCCGCCGTTTTTTTTTTATTAAAAAGTATATTTTTTCTTTTTAATACTACCAAGCTATTTAAGACATTGATAAAAATGTTAAATTTCGAATAGAACGCCTGCATACAGCCACCGATTTGGCTGAATGAGACATGTCACTTAATGTTTCCATGGTCTATTTTACTTTTTAAAAAGTTAGTAAAGTAGTGTGCTGATAATGTGAGCTTGGCCTAATGAAAAAAAAAAATCAATGGTGTGACAGCCATGACAGCTGAATCAGCTGTGATGTCTATGGTCAGTTTCAATTATAAAAAAATATGTACTTAAGTAAATTTAAACAATAAAAAATGAATTTGGCGGGAAACCGATGAGAGTGGATCGTGTTGTTAATTGAATTTTAGTAGCCCAGCAAATGAAGAATTCAAGTGAAAACGCGTATTCCCTCTGTTTGTGACCCCCAAATATCCACCGGCTGCTGCTCGCCGTAGCTCGCCGTAAAGTACACTATCGCTTTACGGAAGGCATGAGCAGTTGACAGGACGTGACTAGGACAGACTGACACAACCCTGACGATGACAGGACTTTAATATACAGAAATTTAAATAATTTATTGAATCAGGCGTTACTTTGCGGAGGTCCATATTTATGAACTAAAAACAACATGGGGTCTAAAAAAATTAAAATAATCGATTTATTGATTATTTTTGTTTTTATTTTTATGAAACATTCATAGAATGAAATTCAACATTTCCTTCATTTTCTTTGCATTGTCATTGTATGTTTAACATGGGGTCTATTATTAATGAACAAGTTAGTTTGGTTTCTTCGCCTTTGTTACGACTTGGTTCTAATTTTAATAATGTGTCATAGTAATAATGAGAACATGACTTCTCTTTTTACCGTACTCGGATAAAAATAACGGGGTACCTGGCGTAAATTAAAAATAAAAATAAAAAGGGTAGTTTGGAATTCATTTCTTAAAAAATTTAATAATTAAATACTAATAATAATGTTTGTTTCATGTGCATCCCGGCCACCTCGACCTCTTTCCACGCCGGCCTGAGTCCCCGCGACTCCCGCACGCGCCGCTCTTGGCGGAGCCCCGTCAGTGCAGTTTTGTCGCGGCTGTCAGACTATTTTTCTATTTAGTTTTCCGTTGTGTTGTGTTTTTATGCCCTTAGATCATATGCAGAATGCAACGCAACCCGTAGATGGTACGTCACATGTATGCCCAATATGCAGTAGAACATTTAGTAGTAGTAGAGGTTTGAATATTCACAAATCCAAATTGCACAAATGTTTAAGTCAGAATGCCCCCCCCTTGTACATAAATCCTGTCTCCCCAAATACAAACCGTACTCCTACTAATCAACCCACTATTCCCTTCCATCTGCATTTGAGCCACTTAAAAAACAATGTTAAGGTGGTAAAAAGAATTCCCCGTGGCGCCCGGATCTCCGTCGCTACTCATTTGGCTCAACTTATAACGAAATGTTTGGACAATAATAGCTATGCGGACTGGCAGAATTTGTTACTTTTCCCATTTAATACACTTCACGTTAAAGACGATAAATCGTCTAAGATTTCTCTTACCCAAAAAATAAAAAACAATTGTTCCAATTATTCACCGCCTTGCCTTACAGTTTTTAGTACAGGCAAAAATAGCAATCAAAATTATTTTAAAAACAAAGTGGAATCTAAAGTTAGCGACGGAGACCTGAAGGGGGCCGCGCGGTTACTTTTTTCCAGTGACGTACTATCTCCAGATAATAGCGACACACTCTCGGCCTTACAAACTAAACACCCTCGAGCTCCTACAAACGCATACTTTTTGGACCCGCCTACGTCGCCCGATGTTTGTTTAAACATTCACGAGAAAGACACAGTGAATGCAATCTATTCATTTAAAACCGGTTCTGCAGCAGGTCTTGACGGACTTGCTCCCCAACACCTAAAAGACCTTACCTCTCACTGTGTGGGCGACGCAGGCAAACATTTAATCCTCGCTTTAACAAAATTAATAAACCTCATGCTGTCTGGCAATGTTAATCCCGAAATAGTTCCCGTTCTTTATGGAGCCAACCTAATTGCGCTCACTAAAAAAGACGGAGGTGTCAGACCCATTGCGGTCGGCTCTACATTTCGGCGATTAACTTCTAAAATTTCAGTTCGTCACATAGTTTCAAAATTGCAACCTCAGTTTGAACCAATTCAATTAGGTTTCGGTACTAAAGGTGGGTGCGAAGCGGCAGTCCATGCCCTGCGCACCTACCTTAATAACGATCAGTGTGAGGTTTTACTCAAAATTGACGTCAAAAATGCATTTAATTCGGTAAACAGGGACACCTTGCTCACAGAAATTAGGAATAATATTCCGGAAATTTATAATTACCTACTTAACTGTTATCATGAACCTTCTAAATTAATGTACAAAAGCAACGAATTATCTTCTGAAGTCGGCTGTCAGCAGGGTGATCCCCTCGGACCAGCCATTTTCAGTTTAGCCATTAACCCCATCATTCAAAATTTAAAGTCCAAATTTAACGTATGGTATCTTGATGATGGTTCCCTAGGAGGTGATGCAGTTACGGTACTTTCAGATCTCTCAGAAATTATAAATAAATTTAAGGCCATTGGTTTAGATCTAAACTTTAATAAATGCGAACTGTTCATAAACAACGCGATCCGATCCGATCTCTTCCAACATTTTAATTTACTTTGTCCAAATATCAAAATTGTCGATAAGCAAAACTTAAGCCTCCTAGGGTCACCAATCTTCGACGATGCCATTCCAGATTTAATCGCAAAAACTGTTTCAAAATTTCAAAATTCTGCAGACCGGCTGCTGGAAATCAGTGCTCACACTGCTATCACTATTCTAAAATTTTGCCTTTTTGTGCCAAAATTTACTTATTTGCTTCGTTGTTGTCCCTTTTGGAAACATCAAAATTCTCTGACCTTAATTGATTCCCTTATGAAAACTTCTTTGGAATCTATACTTAACTTACAATTCAATGGGCAATCTTGGACCCAGGCTTCCCTTCCTATCAGATATGGTGGGCTAGGTATCCGCAAAATTTCTAGTGTTGCTTTACCAGCGTTCCTATCATCTGTCCACAGCACGTCCACCCTCGTAGGTAAAATCCTAATGGATTGTCCTTCAAACTACGAGACGACGGGTTTGGTCGATGCTAGGAATGCTTGGCTAATGGCTTGTCCGGGTGAAAATCCTCCCGCTTATCCAAATTTCCAACGGAGCTGGGATGACACACTATCCAAATTAACTTATTCTAATATTCTCAGTTCCAGTTCAGGCCCAGACCGCGCAAGGCTTTTGGCTGTGGCAAGAAAGGAATCCGGTGACTGGCTTCATGCTTATCCTTCCGTTAACACCGGAACCTTTCTTGAGCCTGAAACACTGAGAATTGCAGTCGGGCTAAGACTGGGTGTTGCGCTGTGTTCACCACACCGTTGCCTCTGTGGCACCAATGTGGACGAAACGGGACACCATGGTCTTTCCTGTCAAAAGAGCGCCGGCCGTTTCTCCCGTCATGCCGCGCTCAATGACATAATCCGCCGGGCTCTTGCCTCTGCGAACGTGCCGGCCATTTTGGAGCCAAGCGGCATTGCCCGCGACGATGGCAAAAGGCCGGACGGTATGTCTCTGATTCCCTGGAGAATGGGTAGGGTTCTGGTTTGGGATGCAACCTGTGTCGATACAGTAGCACCCTCACATCTCCAGGGAACCACACAAAAAGCTGGTGCGGCGGCAGAAACGGCTGAAAATAGAAAAAATTCTAAGTATCAATCTCTCGGTCCGAATTATAATTTTGTTCCTGTCGGGTTTGAAACTTTGGGTCCATGGGGTCCCAGCGCTTACAAGCTTATTTCTGAGTTACAAAAGCGCTTAGTTGATGCAACTTGTGACCAAAGGGCTGGCAGTTTTCTCTCTCAAAGAATCAGCATCGCTATTCAGCGAGGCAACGCTGCCAGCCTTTTGGGCACTATGCCACGGGGGCCTTATTTAGATTTAATTTAGTTTTAAGTTGTAGTTTATTTAGTTTAAGCTTAGATTTAATGTCATTGTAAATTGCTTTTATTATGTTAATTAAATTTTCTTAAAAAAGGGTAGTTAAGGACTTACATAAAAGGGTAGTTTGGAATTTATAAAATATTAGTGGGTACGTTGGTTTTGTCATTAACTAAGTTGAGTACATGGTTTACATATGTCAGTAGTGGAAGTGGTGGCATGTTGAGCGGTTGTTGTTGTGCTTCGTAAATGGCCTCGTGGAGAGTGCCGAAACGCGTCAGCGTTTAGTATAGTGGTGGTGGTGATAGTTGGGTCTGTGTGGCATGTGTTGATTCGTGTAGCAGTGGAGGCGGAGGTGTTGCATGGAAACATACATTTGCCGCACAGATATAACTATTTGTCATTAGTGGTCGCGGGTGAGCAAAGTAATTTTTTTAGTTCATACAGAAATTTACAAAACACATCAGACGTGGCTGTATGGACTTCCTTTGCCTATCCCTTATGGGATGAATTAAAAAAAAAATTAAACAATAATTTAGGTAAAAAACATGAAATGGAACGGGATGAAAAGTATCCTGTATATTATTCCAGGGCCGTGTTTTATAAAAGCTACAAGTTACAATTTACAAGCGGAAGTCTCGTTCTATCACTTCCGCTTGTAAATTATAACTTGTAGTTTTATAAAACACGGCCCAGGTTGTAAACTATTACCATGTCAAATTTAATTTCAATCTGTCGAGTGGTTTTTGCGTGATGCCTCCACAAACAAACATACAAACAGACAAACAGACAAAAAAATTGAAAAAAAACAGTTTTGTGTTCTATTAATTATTCCACGCGACCAAAATTTTTTTTATATAAATATCTTCAATGTACAGACGCGCCGGGTCTACGATTTTATTACATGTATAGATTTTGTCCTATTATTGTCTGATTGACAACTATACGGAATACTGCTTGTTTTCCACTCTTCGTTCACTTTATAGTGTCTGATTTAAAGTAAAGTAACATTTCAAAGCAGATTAGATTGTCAAGGATGCCAACAACTTCACATACTTTCACATTCAGTTACAATATTTGTATTAGTGGTATATCCTCTTCTATATTTTCTTAATTTTTATCATTTCTGGAACCAATAAATTATGTTTGATCTATCACCTCAGCTGTATACTCCTCCGGGTCATCTCCGTTTTCCACGGGTAATCTAGTAGACTTTTTAAAGTAAAGTAACATTTCAAAGCAGATTAGATTGTCAAGGATGCCAACAACTTCACATACTTTCACATTCAGTTACAATATTTGTATTAGTGGGTATATCCTCTTCTATATTTTCTTAATTTTTATCATTTCTGGAACCAATAAATTATGTTTGATCCATCACCTCAGCTGTATACTCCTCCGGGTCATCTCCGTTTTCCACGGGTACTCTAGTAGACTTTTTAAAGTAAAGTAACATTACAAAGCAGATTAGATTGTCAAGGATGCCAACAACTTCACATACTTTCACATTCAGTTACAATATTTGTATAAGTGGTATATCCTCTTCTATATTTTCTTAATTTTTATCATTTCTGGAACCAATAAATTATGTTTGATCCATCACCTCAGCTGTATACTCCTCCGGGTCATCTCCGTTTTCCACGGGTACTCTAGTAGACTTTTTACCTGCATCCACATCGATTTCATGCCCATCATCATTTTCTGCAATTCTATTAGTTTTGTTGCACTTCTTCGCATTGGGAGCTTTGATGTTGATAATCTTATTAGTCTTCTTATTGTAAGGACTGTAATCGGATATGTATTTGCTATCTGGTTCGCCGAATTCCAAGACAATATCTGGTAAATATGTAGCGGTTGCTTTTCCTGTCTTCGGCTTTTTTCTCGATGCCAAATTTGCTAACGTCACTCTGGAGTTAAATGATGTTTGGATTAAAATAGCTATCGAAACTTGAGTCAGTATTAGCAAACATTCTTGCAATTGCATTATTTTAACGAGAAGAACGAGAGGCAAGGTAGGTATAAATTAGGGTGTTTTGCAATTTTATTTGCGTCAATTGTATGCATGTTTATTGATAAAGGCGATTGCTATTTCTCAAGGACTTTAAATAAATCAATTTCTGAGGACCATAAAACATTGCGACATTTCGATTTGGAACAAAAATAAGAGTTGGAAATAAAACGAAGCATAAAACGAAAACATTATTTTGGTAACCTTCTGAAGCTGTTATATTTCACAATATATTTGATCTCACAAACAGCTTCATTGTCTTAATTAAATTAAACAAGAGCTCTTCATGTCCATCTTAAGTATAGTCTGTCATCTGTTCGCTTTGTGTTTCTTTAATTCGTATCACGCTCTGGAGCAGCTCCCCAAAGACACAGCACCGACTGAAGAGATCCGAGGAGTGGTAAATCAGATATTTTCTGGTCTCAAACTAAAAAGAAAACAAGATTCGAAGTTAGGTGAATACTCAACGATCCACAAACACTTCGTGGGTTTGACTCAGCTGGAGAACGACAGTTGGAAAAGAATGACAAAGTTAACGACGATCGATAGCAAAATCGACAACGGCACTACCGATTTAACGACCATCATAAATGAGATATTGAACGAAGAAAATAATACAGTAGAAACAAACGGAACGCCATATGATGACGACGTCAATGAGTATATTGACAGTTTTCTCAGTACACTGGCACGACTCAAAGAGCTCTATCTTGTTAACGATACCTATAGCTCAATAAATACTGGCGTTTTAGAGCATTTCTACAGAAACAGTGTCAGTGGGGTGGACGAAATCAACTCAACAGAAAGCCACAACAGTACTGATGAACTTGAATTTTGGAGTAAGATTTTGACACCTGATTTAATTGAACGTTACTTATTAGTTCGTTATTAATATTGTAGGTATCTGTATACATGTAATTGTATAACTCTCAAATCAATTGACCTCAACGTTACAATTTAGTGATATGTGTTTCCTTATGACGAACTAATGAACTAATTAATTATCAACATAGATAGATACCTACATCATGCTTAAGTTTGTTTCGCCCATCTTGTCATGAGCAAGAGAAGAGTAATTGGACATAATCTAATACTTAATCCTTTTTCATCGTTGCTGCTGTTGCTCCTAATTTAAACAGTAACAGTTTTTAATGATTCGCGGTTAATAACATTGTACATATTAATAACTGGATGTTAACCGCGATTTCCTTGCTAAGTTTTGAAGGGCTTCAGATTTTTCGACGCAGTTGCATGCATCATAATCACGGGTAGACTGACGAAACGCTGGTGGATGTTAACGGGCTCTGTATACCTGCATACTTGCGCGGCGAGCGTCAGTATCGCAATCTCTTCTAAACTTAATACTGGGTAAGGTAATTGCCTTCAATATCACGTAATTAAGTAATAAGCATTTTCCAGCGCCGACCGAAACTCGCCGTATCTACAGAGGGAAGAAGACCAAGATCAAGTACTTCCCGTTCCTGGCCAGCGTCCACATATTCGACCAGTTCACCTGCGCCGGATCCCTCATTCAGTCCAGCCTCGTCGTCACTGCTGCTTCTTGCCTACAATTGTATGTAATCTTCATCTTTATCAGCAGTTTTATTACATAGAATTTCGTCTGATGGCCGATGGGGTCAGAAGGTTCTCGAATGGCGTCCACGGACCGGGAGACGAGCTGTCGGTAGGCTTCCAACAAGATGGAGCGACGACCTAGTAAAGATTGCGGGACCGCGGTGGATGCAGAAAGCACAAGACCGGTCCGAGTGGAGAGCCGCGGGGGAGGCCTATGTCCAGCAGTGGACGGCAATCGGCTGACATGGCGATGATGATCATGATGAATTTCATCATTGTCATGCATATAATATTTTAACCACCTTTTCTTAATTGGGTTGATGACTGATGTCAAAATCCAACTCTCTTCCTTTGGACTTCCGGCCCAGGGGGCTAATAGATAGGGGGATTCTAATAGAGAGATATCTCACCAGGCAGATGTTATGCCAATGGCATATGAGATATCTCTATAGAATCTTTAAGCTCCTTTAATCGCAATGGTTCTTATCTAAGTTTTATTAAAATCGTATGAGCAGCTTTCGAAATGTTACAGTTTCATTTAAATAGGTTGGAGGTTTGTCTACTTTTCGAAGTTGCAATTTTCTCTTTGCCTTTAGGGCCTACAACAACCGCTTCTTCCGTGAAAACCCCGCTTTCCTCGCCGTGCGGATCGGGAGCCCCTTCTTCAACGCGGGGGGCGAGCGGATCTCCGTCCTCGAGGTCTACTTTTACCCCACCTACACCCCCCGCACCCTAAAAGACAACATCGCCGTCATGAGGCTGGAGAAGATCATCAAGTTTAGAAGGGGCAAGAGGAACGTGAAGAAGATACAGATCGATAGAAGCGATTGGAACCTGCCAGTTAACAGCAGGGGAGTCATCATCGCTGGATGGGGAGCCAGGACTGTAAGTGTACGGGGTGTGACAAAATAACCTAACCAACTTCAAATTAAAAACAGGAAACCCGGGAAACTGAAAATCCGGGAAACAATATACCCTATGTCACCGAATACGTTTAACGACGTTCTAGACTTTTGTCACACCTGTATTTTGAGGTAACGGGCATAGTATTTATTCAAATTCAAATTCAAAAACATTTAAGATTCAGACCGTGTCCATAAAGTGTTAGTTTACAATTACCTTATCCTATGTTAGTTTAATCTAAATCTAGGTTTACATAATATTATAAACTAAGTCTCTGGACCCTATATGCACGGAATCCCAGTGTTTCTAGAAAGCGCAAGCAGGAGACTCCAGGACCGTTTTCACGAGGCTGTTGGTGCTTCCACGCACACGACGCATCAGAGAGGCAGTTCTGTTTCTAATTATTGACCTGAAACAGCCAGTCCGCGCATCTGCAAAGATACCTGATGCACTACAAAAGCGTGATTTATGATGCAATATTTTTTGTATAGACTAACAACAAGATAAAGGATCCGTGGTCGAACAAGGTGTCCATGGCCCACCTGCCCATTTACCCTTTAGAAGACTGCCAAGACATCTATTCGAAGTAAGCGAAACATGAATAGAGGTATTTCTGTCTTAGAGCGAGCGCTAGAGAGTAAATAGTGAATGCGTAAAATAATTATGAAGACATTATTTCACCAACGGTTACTAGTAGAGGAGATAGAGAGAGAGAGAGAGAGAGCGAGAGAGAAGAAATAAAGAATTCAAAGAATGAGTATGTGTATGTAATGGATTTTGCCGCCAAAGATTTTGGTTGATTTCTTTTGGAGTCTGTCTCGTAGTATTACTTAAACTATAGAATATCAAAGGAGTGCTTGCTTGGAAGTGTCATTCTAATGATGACTTTAGACATAATTTGTAATGTATTCCTCTGAAGAATTAGAGGTTAATAAGAAAAATATGGTCTAAATAAAACAATATTAACACCAATATTGACCTAGTCCCAAACTAGGCAAAGCCTGTACTATGGATACTAGACAACGGATAAACATACTTATGTAGATAAATATATACGATACCTATTCACGGTTAATTATGGCATTAAACACATTTACGTACTAACTACGATACGAAGGGTTTTAGGAAAATAAATGCAACATTGCCAGCTAAGCAGGAATAAACGCTCGTATTGTTAATGATTTCAGAGAATACGTCACTAGGAAGAACTTCTGCGCAGGATTCTTTTCCAAAGGTGGAGGAGCGTGTAATGTAAGTCTCTGTTGGTAGTTGTCATATAACAGTTCAGATTCAGTCGTCAATTTCACAGAAGCATGTTAGTTAATTCATGGCCATGGGTTCAAACCCCGGCTCGCACCTCTGAGTTTTTCGGAATTTATGTGCGAAATTACATTTGTATCATATCATGAGCTTTTCTAAACCTGCACACTCCTGCGAAGCAATTCAATGGTGTGTGTGAAGTTCCCAATCCGCACTGGGCCAGCGTGGGATCTATAGTCCAAGCCCTCTCATTCTGAGAGGAGGCCTGTGCCCAGCAGTGGGACGTCAATAGGCTGATGATGATGATAATGATGATGATGATGATGTTAGTTAATTTACATAGTCCTGAGGTAGATGGTCTTGAGTTTTCTTAGCAGAAACCTGAGGCAACTTTGGCAAACAGTACGAAACACCTCAGAAAAGTTGAAAACTCCCCCGCATTTTCATTCCAAAGTACTACATACAATTACTATGTGAAAATAGGCTGAACTGATTTTTACGAAACTTAGCTAAGAACCACCTCGATTAAATTATCTATGATATCACAGACACAACAGATATATACGCCAAACTTATAACACCCCATTTCTTCCGTCGGGAGCTGAAAAACCTGGTGCTTCATCGTTGTCTTGTTTCTCCAGCGGGACGTGGGCGCCCCCGGGGTGGCGAACGGGCTCCTGATGGGGATCGCCAGCTTCGGAGCCCCCTCCTGTGGCACCGTCGACGCCCCCACTGTCTTCACCAAGGTCGGATACTACTACGATTGGATCGAAACCATTATGGAACAGGTCAGTTCTTCAGTTCATGAACTAAAAACAATTAATTGGCTCACCCGCGACCTCACCTACTACCTACCTAAAACAAACAAACAAACAAACAAAATGCGACAAACGTATGTTTATATGCAACAACTCTACCTCCACTACTACACGAATCACTAATACACATTCACACAGACTCAGCTATCACCACCGCCATTACACTATAGGCTGACGCGTTTCGATGCTCCGAGCAGGAATACTTCATTAGATCTCAACTACTTTTGAATGTTTCCAGGATATACCTCACCTCAAGATTAGGACGACTACCCGGTCATACCTGATCGAGCAAAATGTCATACCATTTGTAGTAAATGAACCCAAACAATTCAAGATAGTTCCCATAGTTCCAGAAGACATGAAAAAAATTGTAGACAGTAGAAACATAAATAGACTTCGAATGGATGAAGGGAATAGAGGTGACCAAAACTCGAAATTCGAAAATTTCCTTGGTACTATGTTCAACGCTAAAGATCAAAAAGACCACAAAGATGAAACACCAAGCGTCAAAAGACAGAAGCCAACGGCTGACGAATATAAAAATGAAAATGCAAATAAAATATATAAAGAATTACTTACAACACCCTCTAGGGCTGATGAAGGAAATTTCGATCCGGTAAAATACGTAACTAACATCGACGCATTTGATCCAGAAGCAATAACATCACAAGAAACAGATTTAGACGTAGGCATGAACCTTACTGAGTTGGAGAAAATAGCTCAAGTAGATGAAGTTGATGATGATAAACTAGAAGCTTCAGAAAAAAGAGGTAAGACAACTCCAATCTTAGAAGAATATGGTTTAAGTATTGAACTGTCAGACAAATCAAAAGAAGAAAAACAGCATTATAGTTCTAATTACGATAGCGAATGCAAACATCAAATAGAGAAATCAGATGAAGCTGAAAAATATACGTCTGATAGCACTAAGTTTAACCGAAATCCTAATTTCCAAATTCAGGAACAAAATGAATCAAAGAAAGATACTAATTATGATACTTTAAAACATGACTTTCATCCTGAATTTAATACAAAATCCAAAAATCAAGCAGCGGAACCAGATCGATCTTTTGAGGATATCCACCAGTTAAACAAAAAACGTCAAGACCAGCTCAAGGAACTAGAGAAACTCATAAATGACGAAAATGAAAACAATAAGGAAATAGCTCAACAAATGAGAGTCCCAGACGAGCCCTTAAAAGATAATTTGGATATTCATACTAATAGAGTACAAAAACTACAAAGGCCAGTTGGCGCATCTGTAGCGGATTTGGCTGCTAGTGATAATTTTGTTAAGAAACTTCCTTATCAAGTAATGAAACTAAAGGAATCTAAAGATATAAATGACAACACACAATTCAATAAACAACCGAAGCTCCAGGTTGAGTTCCCTGATGAATCTGTAAAATATAAAGACGTTATAGATCAGTTGAATAAAGAACATCAGCAATATCAAGCAGAAGAAACTCAATTAAATAATGACCAAGAAGATGATATAGATGCAATTGCAAGAGATATAATCCAAGATTACACTCAACTTAATGATAAACTACTTAAGGAATCTAATCACCAAGTAGAGGCGCCATATGTACGTGAAATACACTATGATGCCAAAACACAAACGGAACCTAAGCAACAAGCCGGTGAACTAGATACAAGAGAAATTAACCGCAAACATACAAGATGGCAGCACCATGCAAAGAAACCAGGGAAAATTATGAAAGAATTTAAGAACCAAGGAATGGAACCTGATCTTTCTGAAGGATATGCGAATGCTAATAATAAAACTAAAAAAATGCATGATAATCAAGTTACGAAACGAGATGATACTTCACCGAATATTGATGTCTCTCCATTAATAAATCGTGGACTCCAAGTTAATGAACAATACGTATTTGAAAGGAACTCTCGCCCTCAATTTGATACGAAACTAGTACACGGAATTAAGGCACCAGAAAAAAAAATGCAGCATAGTGATATTAAAGATAGCAAACAGCAAGTAAGACATGACGTTGTTCACAATCAGTTTAAAAATAAGAGTGAAAATCTAAATCAGAAACTAAACGAGTCGAAAAACGAAAACATCGATAAAAAGTTAGATGAACAAATTGATCAGTTACTTAAAAACTTAGATGTTGAAAATAATATCGGCTCTGGTTTGATTGAGAACTCACACGACAAGAAGGTTATTGAAGATGACACTCTGCTAACTTTTCTTTTAATGACAGACAATGACCGTTATAGAAATGAAACAATAGAAGAAATAGGGGACTCCGATGAAGAATCAGAGTATTATGGAAGAGAAGGAATGATTATAGACGGGGAACATTACGAAGAATTGACGCATAGAACCAATGCTACGGATGAGAGCTACAAAATCATGTCTAAAAGCGATATGTACGATATTTTAGTTGATGCCGTTCAAGCTGACGATGCGGCTGTTTAAAAAATAAAAGTTGTTATCTGAAATGTACGATATTTTAGTTGATGCCGTTCAAGCTGACGATGCGGCTGTTTAAAAAATAAAAGTTGTTATCTGAAATGTACGATATTTTAGTTGATGCCGTTCAAGCTGACGATGCGGCTGTTTAAAAAATAAAAGTTGTTATCTGAAATGTACGATATTTTAGTTGATGCCGTTCAAGCTGACGATGCGGCTGTTTAAAAAATAAAAGTTGTTAACTGAAATGTACGATATTTTAGTTGATGCCGTTCAAGCTGACGATGCGGCTGTTTAAAAAATAAAAGTTGTTATCTGAAATGTACGATATTTTAGTTGATGCCGTTCAAGCTGACGATGCGGTTGTTTAAAAAATAAAAGTTGTTGTCTGCGGTGAAAAACTAAGTAGGTATAGTGTTTTATTTAATGTTAGCCCCTATAGTATGTGACAGACTCTTCGAAACTGTCAGAATTGCTAAGAAGCAATCGCGCCACAATTACTAGTGGCTCTAGTAGCTATTTGTAGACCTCGCAACCTAACTTTTGGTCATTTTTCGTTTTCTTTTTCTTGAAAAAGGAATCCAATATACGAATCGGTAAAAAACTTTCAATATAATTATCGAACTTGATCACAAATTTATAGAAGATCAGGTAATTTTTGAAATTTTCTGTTTTTTTAAGGAATCCAAAAACTAATTGACAAAAAGCTTCTAGGTATACCTGATCGAAACTGAATACAAAATTTCACAATGATCGGGTAATTTTGGAACATTTTTCGTTTTTTTTTTAAATTGCAAAAAAATTCAACAGTCAAAGTCAAAGTGATTCAAAAAACGAATCTACAAAAAAAAAACTATTTTGCGAACCCGCTCACAAAATTTCACCAGAATCGGTTGAGAAATGCGACCTGCGCCGTGTTTTATAAAGCTACAAGTTACAATTTACCAGCGGAAGTCTCTTTCTAACCACTCAATTGCTTTTTGCAACTAGAGCTACCTGTCAACGCTCATATTTTGTTATAAATAGAGTTCAACTCAAAATTCAAAGCAAGTGAGTGGCTAACAAAAGGTGATAGAATGAGTCTTCCGCTTGTAAATTGTAACTTGTAGCTTTATAAAACACGGCCCAGAAAGGAGAGTCACATTTTTCGAGTGCACGCTGTATAATCATGTACACTTATTATCATTTTATTGCATTTTGAGAGATCTTCACAAACTAGGTACAGTCAAGGAAATTAATTCCTGACCCACCATAGAACATTTACATAGTAAACGTCATAACGATTTTCCTTGTCAAGCTATCCGATGTCACTATGACGTTTACTGTGAAAAGGTTTCATGGTGGGTAAAGAATTAATTTCCTCGACCGTACCTAGTATGTGAAGATCTCTCAAAATGCAATAAAATGATAATAAGTGTACATGATTATACAGCGTGCACTCGAAAAATGTGACTCTCCTTTCTGGGCCGTGTTTTATAAAGCTACAAGTTACAAATTACAAGCGGAAGTCTCATTCTATCACCTTTTGTTAGAAAGAGACTTCCGCTTGTAAATTACAATTTGTAGTTTTATAAAACACGACCCTGCTATTAAACTTGTCTTGTTATGCCGTATGCGTGAACGTGAAACGAAACGCAACCACTTCCCAAAAACTCCGCCAGATGTCACTGAGTTTTTTCAGTCATATCGGGCGGTGATAAAATAATTCACGTGAAAAGAAACTAGAATTTCCAGGTAATATCTTTAGATTTTTCCACATTTACCCTCACGCTAAGTGTTGTGTGTATATTTTGAGTATTTCCGATTTCCGTGGCAAAAAATATTACAGGTGGTAAGTACGTAACCAAATTTGACACTCGACAAGTGCCGATCTAAATCGGAATTTAACTTAATTTGTGTGAGTTAGTGGCCTTCTCTTGTTTTCTTAACTAAGTAAGATCACGTTTTATTTTATAATACACGTTATTCTTCGATCCTACGTAGTTTTCTATGGATTTTTTCGATCGATTCCAGTTATGTAACTCGTGGATGTGATCAATTGTCATATCGTAACCTTATCTTTTAGTAAATATTTTATCAATAACCTAGTTGATCGTGATCACAATCTTTTAAACGCACTGAAGCAAAAATCCAGACCCACTTATTGTTAGTTGGAATGAGGTAAATTGTGTCACAAGTTGTTTTAATAAGGTTTTCCTTGTGCCTATTTGCAGCTTTAAAAATATGCGTTTAACAATTTATCATGAGTGCACTCGGCGTTATAAATAAGTTAACAAATGACCTCGTCATCTTAAACTAACATAGTTAGTGTCACATCTGGCACTCCATAATAGTAAACAATTTTTCTTTGTGACCAAATAATTATACTAGTTCCATTATTATTATACATAAGTACAGCAAAACAATTTTACACTGGATCGGTTGACAGCGAATCAATTGCCTACTTTTGTAGTGTCACAATGCCTGCTTCCAGCCTTTTTGGGCCAATTTAGATTAAGGTTAGTTTGTAGTAATTATAGCTAGTTTTTGAATTGATTTGTGTTTCTGGGCTATTAATATAAATATTGAGACAATTATAAAAAAAAAATCATAACCTATATTATACAATGTTTCATATTTCAAGATCAGCTGATCCGATTTTATATAAGGACCATTTAAATTACTCTCTATTTCAAAAGAATAAGGATTATGATATTGATGATGGTTGTTGTCTTTCCGCAGCATGGCAAACTTCCTGATGCGCCGAGCGCTGCTAGATGCAGTCCGCATTCCTGCCGGCGTCCGCTCCATGAGCGAGCTTGCCAAGGTAAGCACCTGCCATAGTAGCTGAAATAGATGATTGAACTTTGCTCTAGCTGGTCGGACAAATCCTTAGGATATGATGAAATAGGAGTGAGTCGGGGCAGATGTTTTTATGATGAATATGAATGTTAGTTTTCGGGTCTTGGATGTTTGTTGTCTAGTACCCGTAGTACATTACCTAGTTTGGTGTCAATTGTCTCATGATATTTATTTATTTATTACTTATTTACCACACTTGGGACAAGTACAGTTGAAGTTTTATTGGTATGATGGCATTGTGCAAGTCATGTTATAACATTATATGTATGCACTCAGATCGGCAACCGCGAGTGGGTGGGCTATGGCTTCAACGGACAGCCCAACTACGTGGACAGGTCGGACTTCCCGCTACCCGCTGTGCGCTTCCGCCCTGACACACCCGACATCAAGGTAGGTACCTAATTTTTTTTTTTAATTCTGTATCTCAAAAGGAAAAAAAATATTAAGTTTTGCGGATGGTAGGACCTCTTACAAGGTCCGTCTGGATCGCTACCATCTTAGTCGCTAATCCTGCCGCTAAGCAGCAGTGCTTGCACTGTTGTGTTCCGGTGTGGAGAGAAAGACAGCCGGTGTAATTACAGGCAAAAGAGGCATTTCATCTTAGTTCTCTCTAGCATCTGCAAACCCCTTTGGTTATCACTTACCATCAGGTGACCCACTTGCTTGTTTGCCTTCCTTGTCATATAAAAAAAAACCTACATGTCATGCTTAAACTTTCGTGTCTTGTGGCTCATCATAAACATGACATGGCTGCATGGTTCCACAGAAGAACGAATATAATACAGCTAACTGAACTTCACATACCAACCAACTTAGAAAAGTTGAAAAACCCCCGACATTGTCATTTCAAAGTCAGGTGAACCGATTTGAATGACACTTAGCTAAGAACCATCTTGATTAAACTAGCTTTCGATTAAACAAAGCGGCATCGAAATCGGTCCATCCATTTGGGAGCTATGATGCCACAGAATACACAGATACAATGTCAAACTTATAACACCTCTCTGTTGTGGGGGGTTAAAAAGAAATGTTTTCCTTCACCGCAAAGCTGATAACAAACATTTCGCACATAAATTCAGAAAAACACCGAGGTGCGAACCCACGACCCTCTGAGAAGCCATAGGTCAAACCGCTAGGCCATCACTGCTAAGTTGGTCACTGATTATTTCCAGGTTCTTCGGGAGAAGGAAAAGGCAGACTGGCGTAAGCTGACCATTGAGGAGAAGAAAGCGCTGTACCGCGCCTCCTTCTGCCAGACCTTCGCCGAGTTCCAGGCGCCCAGCGGCGAGTGGAAGGGGGTGGTGGGCTGGAGCCTGATCCTCGCCTCCCTCTCCGTCTGGATCTACATGGGCATGAAGCTGTTTGGTGAGTCGCAGCACGTACTTTCATCATCATCCTATTTATGTCCCACTGCTGGGCACAGGCTTCCTCTCAGAATGGGAGGGTTTGGGCTATAGTTCCCACGCGGGCCCAGTGCAAATTGGGAACTTCACACACAGTGTGCAGGTTTCCTCACGATGTTTTTTCTTCACCGAAAAGCTCATGATAAATTACAAATGTAAAAAAACTCAGAGGTGCGAGCCGGGGTTGGAACCCACAACCCTCTGCTCGAGAGGCGATAGGTGAAACCACTAGGCTATCACGGCTTCTTTTTTACATGTTACATTTTATTTTATTTATTTATTATTTACTAGCTGTTGCCCGTGACTTCGTGTAGATTTCGGTTATCGCTATCCCGCTGGAACTACAATTTTCCCGAATAAAAAGTAGCCTATGTTATTCCTCAATATTCAAATTATGTTCTTACCAAATTTCATCTACATTGGTGCAGCGGTTTTTCCGTGAAGAGGTAACAAACATATAAAGGTATACAGAGAGACAGAGTTATTTTCGCATTTATAATATTAGTTAGGACAAGGAGGATAGTATACGGAGTGTCAAAGCCCATACTTCGAATAGTTCCCCGCGGTTATTTTTAAATTCAGGCAATTTCTAGATGGCGCCAAGGTCGTAGCCAGCGGGTCAAATAATAACAAAACAGCGGTTCTAATGTGTCACTCAAGCAAGGTAGATGGCGCTGAATGTAAATAAGAACGATTCAAAGTATGGGCTTCGTCAATCCGTTTACTTGCCATGATCCTTGGTTAGGATTAGGATTTAATTGCACAGTACATAAACTTAAGTTAATTTAGGTACTACCCTGTAAGGATGTAGCAAAAATAATCCTCTGAAGCCATCAGATGAACAGGTATTCCACTCTCACCGCACCAACTTCATGTTAATGATAGTGGTAGGCCATAAAACTGTGGGCTTTTTTTTTTTAATTCTTATATTTTATTGAGGCTTTGGTACACCTGGTGAGACCATGTCAGCCTCATGGGGAGACTACGTATTAATAGTTTACGGAGCACTGCCTCCAGTGCTAGATTCCCTAGCACTGATAGGGCTCTCTACAAATTTGTAGATTTGGACAGCGTTTTTTTTTTTTATACGACGAGGAAGGCAAACGAGGAAGTGGGTCACCTGATGGTAAGTGATTACCACTGCTCATAGACACCCGCAACCCCGGAGGGTTCGCACATGCGTTGCCAACCTAGAAAGCTAAGATGAAATGCCTCTTGTGCCCGTAATTACACCGGCTGTCTTACTCTTCACACCGGAACACAACAGTGCAAGCACTGCTGCTTAGCGGCAGGATTAGCGAGTAAGATGGTGGTAGCGATCCGGACGGACCTCGCACAAGGTCCTACCACCCGCAAAGCGTTGGACACTCGCGTCTCCGGACAAAGGGTTGGCAACACAACGTTAATCCCTCCATTACTCAGGTCCGCACCCCAAACCTTTGGCTTTAGAGGATTATTTTTTGTGTTTTCGAAGGTGGGTCTACTTTTTTGTTGAGATATTTTTTATTCTAATCCCTACGTGTCCTTGTGCCGGCAGTGTACAGCCCTCTGCCGGAGTCCATGAGCGAGGAGAACCAGAAGGCGCAGCTCAAGCGCATGCTGGACCTCAAGGTCAACCCCGTGGACGGGCTGGCCTCCAAGTGGGACTACGAGAACAACCGCTGGAAGTAGACCTCACAGGTAAACAACAGATACGTCTTTACTACACCTGCTCAAAAAGTGGCATTTTTTGTGGTTATATATCGTGCGGAAAGTTGGATTTTTCGCACTAGTGCTTTTTAACCCCCGACCCAAAGAGGTGTTATACCTGTGTATCTGTCCGTGGCATCGTGGCTGCTAAACGGATGAACGAAATCGGACGCGGCTTTTTTTAATGGAAAGCTAGTTTAATCAAGATGTATCTTAACTAAGTTTAATAAAAAATCGCTTCACCCGTTTTTGAAATATTGAACTTTGAAACGACAATATCGAGGGTTTTTCGATTACTAAAGACCGCATCGAAATCGGTCCATCCGTTTTGGAGCTATGATGCCGCCGACAGATACACAGATACCTACACAGGCCAAACTTATAACACCCCTCTTTTTGGGTTAGGGGTTAAAAACCTCGTCAAGTATAACTTTTAGTACTATCTGATATTTGCTTAGACCTTACGCTACACCAGCGCCTCTAGCGGCGAATTTACGCGCGACAGCCTTCATTGTGCCCGTGAGTATAGTTTTGCGTTTGATTGCAGGCGCTGGGTTGGTGCTAAGCGGCGGGCGGCTTGGGCTAGAGTAGACAAATATAATATAAGCGAACTATCTCTGTAAGATAATAAATTGTGATTCCAATCAACACGAATCTCTCATTTTTAACCGACTTAAAAAAAAAGGAGGTTCTACGTTCCACTGTAGGTATGTTTTTTTAAAAAATGTATGTACAGTCACCAGCAATAATAATATATGATTATGGACAGCACTGCAAAAATATCTGATCATGGTAGAAGACAAAAATATATGACGACATTCGACGGCAATAAGATCTGATATGTTGCGACCGGCATAAATATCGTTCTTAGGTAACGGCATAAGTATCGGACACAGAGTCGCTTAAAAATATCTGATACTTGACGAAATCAAAAATATGTGATCAATCAGCAAACATTAACTTAATTCAGTAGTATTACGAATCTAATTTGAATGCAGCGATCTGACGCTTCTCGAAAACAGTGCATACTTGTCACAGTATATGTCTGTCTCATGTTTTGTTTTATCTAAATCCAACAAATTCAGTTCTTCGTTTCTAATATGACATACCCTGTTGACGTATTATTTTTTCCATATACTTTACCAAGGTTTAGTTTAATCGCTAATAAAAAAAACTTCAAGCACAAAAATACTGCTCTTATTTTAAAAGCTAAGAAACGTGAGATAGACATACGTAGTGATAAGTATGCACTGTTTTCAAGAAGCGTCAGATCGCTGCATTCAAATTAGATTCACATATTTTTGATTTTGTAACATGTGAGATATTTGTGCGGTCCGTGTGATTTGATGTTTTTGCTTCCAAAGTGAATACATATTTATGCTGGTGACGAGTCACTTAATTTTGATTTTGTATAGTATCAGATATTTTTAAGCGACTCAGTGTCCGATATTTATGCCCTAAACCAAGAACGATATTTATGCCGGCCGCAACCCATTAGATCTTTATGCCGTCGAGTGTCGTCATATACTTTTGCCTTCCACCGTGATCAGATATTTTTGCAGCGCTGTCCATAATCATATATTATTGCTGGTGACTGTACATCGATTGCTCCGTCAATTTTTGACCGATTTTCAAAATTCTTATTTTTATACTCCTGAGGTGGTCCCATTGTCACCAAGTCATGAGATGATGGGATCCCAGGGAAATCGAGGGTAAATCCTCAAATTTTATAAGCGCGTATTATGTGTTTCATATATTTTCTAAGGCTATTCTAGTATTTGCGTCTGGTAGTCATCATCTCATGATGAGCTGATGATGGAAGGTACAACTCCTTAACGGTTAGGAGTTGCAGGACTTCATTCGAAGAATATTCCGCTCGCAAAGCACTGACTTCATATTTCAGCTAGAGCTAGGCCATAAAAATCATGGCTTTTGAGGATTATTTCATGTTTTTTTCGTAAGGTTTTTTTGCTACAGGCTTTTATCTAGGTAGTATACACAAATCATAAGTCCTCTATAATGCGTTCAGAAACCGTAGGTAATGATCAGCATTACGACAATCAGTTTTCATCTTCAAAACAAATACTACAACAAAAACGAAACGTAGCTATATCAGATTTTCCTTTCGACTTTTTTTAATACTATAAGGAGGTCAAACGAACAAGTAAGTGGTCACCACTGTCCATAGACACCCGCAACCCCGGGGGGTTTTCAGATGCATTGCTATCCTAGAGGGCTAAGATGAAATGCCTCTTGTGCCTGTGGTTTCCACGGCTATCTTACTATCCACACCGGAACACAACAGTGCAAGCACTGCTGCTTAGCGGCAGGATTAGCGAGTAAGATGGTGGTAGCGATCCGGACGGTCCTATCATCCGTAAAACGTATATATGTGAGTGATCCGTGGTTAAATCTCACGGTAGTTTCATGATGAAAATATTGTGGAAAAACTTAGTCACCATCATCATGTCAGTTGAAAGACGTCCACTGCTGGCCGGCGGCCTCCCCCGCGGCTCTCCCCTCAGGCCGGTCTCGTGCTGTCCGCATCCCCCGCGGTCCCGTAATCTTTCCGCATCCCCCGCGGTCCCGTAATCTTTCCGCATCCCCCGCGGTCCCGTAATCTTTCCGCATCCCCCGCGGTCCCGTAATCTTTCCGCATCCCCCGCGGTCCCGTAATCTTTCCGCATCCCCCGCGGTCCCGTAATCTTTCAGCATCCCCCGCGGTCCCGTAATCTTTCCGCATCCCCCGCGGTCCCGTAATCTTTCCGCATCCCCCGCGGTCCCGTAATCTTTCCGCATCCCCCGCGGTCCCGTAATCTTTCCGCATCCCCCGCGGTCCCGTAATCTTTCCGCATCCCCCGCGGTCCCGTAATCTTTACCAGGTCGTCGCTCCATCTTGATGGAGGAGTTCGCGGACGCCATTCGCAAAACGTACTTGCACATTTTCCACTAAGTAAGATATGATGTATTTGGGTTGTGTAAAGAAATAGAGTTTGGGAACAACTTTTTTATTGTTTTCTACAAAACAACAATGTAACATAAGTTTAAACAATGTATCCACTGAGCGTTTTTAGACATAACACGTATGTATCACTTTATGTTTCTATACGCTAGACAATGGATTTCTCTTTTTAACTGAAATACGTCAGAAGTCAAATGAATAACGAAGTTTTGTTATTGCATTACAAAAATACACTTGATTATTTTTTAAATAAACAAAAGACGACTGAAAAATATCATTAAGTATATTTAACTTCTAAAATGTAAAAAAAAATACGTTTAAGTATTTAAATAAAATAAAATGACTAGATGTAGATTGGTAGGACTAGTTTAGCCAAGGTATAAGGTATAAGGTAGGTGTAGTATTAACAATTGCCAATAAACTCTTTAGGCGCCTTAACTATTAGAAGATAAACAAAGCTTTATTAAACAAGTACATTCAACAAAGATATTGAAAAAAAAACGAAATACCACTTTAAAAAAATAAATAAAAAAAAGGTAAACATTATTTGTGTTAAATGGCAACGAAATGGTTTTACCTACAAATACAGAATCATTTAAGCAATTATAAATTAAAACCAAGACATTTTTTATCAAATTTAAGTAAGTAGTTATGAATTTGTATAGGTACTTCCTGCATGACGTTTTGCAATATGACTTCAATACGCAGTTAGATTTTTCATGATCAAAATTGCCCCATCTTGGGGCAAAATGATTTCCTATTTTTGCAGAGCGCGTTAGTTTGACTACTTTGTATATTTAATGCTGTTAATCACTCACAGTCACTATTATAATGCTCGCAATGAAGTCATTTTATAATGTGTAATAATGATTCTTTCATTTAGGTACATAAGTTAGGATTTAGGGGACTTTACTATATTTAAAGCTATTTTTACGATGACATTGAAAGCGACATAGAAATATGTAGGTATAGATAAAGACTTTGATACGTTACACGATAAAATATAGAATTCCATCCTTATTATAATCATAAGAAAATTTTCAGGGGCCGTGTGGCCCTTCGTCAAGTCCGTGAACAATGAAATCTATGATCATGACAACAGGGTTTTAATTTAATCGATTATATCAGTTGTTCACAAACTTGACATTGAATTACACATTTAATAAAATACTACATTTATTCTCTTTAAATATATATTTTAACTGTCGTACTTTATTTATTGTTTCACAATAAAGTGTAACATTAGGCTTTAAAAGGTTCAGGTTCATTCATACACTTCATAACAAAAACAAAGATCATTTTAATCTAGGTAGTTACAGTAATTTGGGTCTTAAAAAAAAAAACGGTTTACTAATAAAATGTTAAACAGCCATTGATATCATATCTTACATATTTATCACTCAAATACTTACCAACCAACTTCTGGAAGTTACTATTTGCTTAGGTATATACTTTCTGTTTACTTTTAACCAAAGATGTCATTTGGGTCAAACAACTTTTCAGTGTTGCTCGATGCTATGGTGACGTCTCCTCGGTCACTCATTAAAGGAACGATTTTCTAGGGTACAAACGTACCAAAAGTTAGGTGTTGTAACAGTTATAAGCCTATTTCTTCATGCCTTATCTCCTAAGCATGCTAGCTAGTGCTCTAGCATACACAACTGTATCACTGTTGTCTCCTGAGTGACGTGACATAATATCAAGACTAAAAAGTTTATTGACCCATTTAAAAAACCAAATATTTCTCCCTTTGGATCATTTTGGTCCACATTCCAAATGAAAACAACTGAAAATCGTCAAAAATCTACCGTATACCAAATAAGACTGACATCTTTGGTGACGCCTACACCTCTAGGTCTTACGAATATAGCACAAATGCAACTCTAGCACGTCTATGTGACTACATAATTATTCTGACCAATCAAATGTACATATGTAAAGTTTTTCGTAAGCCTCTTGCCGTCGGCAACATGACACTCTTAAGTATATAAGAACCATTAATACCTAACCAAGTTATCTCATGACTTCTCTAGAGACTATATTTTAAGGATTTATATACTTTTATATTATACAGCTTTAGGTACTACAGGTTCCTATTTACCAAGCTCCGTATTCAGCAAGTTGTGCTAGGTGATGTCGCTTTTAGGAATGAATATTAGTTACCTACCTACTTTTAAGCCCAGTAAATAGATTTAGGGAATCTCATTTTAACATCGTACAGTCGAGGAAATTGGTTTCTGTCCCACCATAGAACATTTTGAGTAAACGTCATATCATAACGATTTTCCTTGACAAGCAATGCGATGTCTCTATGACGTTTACTGTGAAAAGGTTCCATGGTGGGTCAGGAATTAATTTCCTCGACTGTACCTACACAAAGTTACGTACATTCATTAAATTGGTCAGGCCCCCTCTTTTCTGGAACTAAGTCCATTAAGTTTCAGTAAGACACAATTTCTAAATTTATCTAGATACGGCTTTCGAAAAACTTAGGTATTTTGTAATGTGTGTTATATATAAAATGATAGCGCTGTATATGCCTTAATTGTCTAGGTTTTAGGGAACGGAGATCAAACCTACAGTAAACTATGTAGGTACATTAAATCCCCAATAAATTTGATTTTTAATTTTAGATTACCAATGAACACGTATTTACTAATTTTAGTGACATATAGATATAGAAGTCGACAGAAATTACCGGAAACGTGGAACTAGAATCAATCCCAATTCAAATATTTAAAAAAAACGGGACCTTTAAAAACATTACGAGTCGATAAATCACATATTTATTATTGTGAATCGTTTAGCCCCAATCAGGGGAATAATTGTACATTCGTGGGGGTATTTACATCTGAATTCCAATCGCAAGTCATCCCCTTGTACAAGAAATAGTTTACCTTGAAATTAACAAACCTGTAGACTTTTATATTATTTCCCGCTCCCACAAAAGACGAGAACTGAAAACTAGGGGCGTTTCGATTCTACCGACAGGTTTTCCCGAACCAGGTGCGCTTCTAGGTCGATCCAATTTCTGGGGGAGTGCTATCCCCACAGGGGCACCCCTAATCCCTGAAGGGGAACAGTCCCCCCACCCCGCTGACGTCCCAGTCCGCGACCTCTACGGGGCCGAAACACTCATCGAAGAATTGCTCCATGGATTTGTGGAGATGAATGTTAGAGCGCTCGAAGTTGTGACCTTCGTCAGGATAGATCTGTAAACAAGATAATCAAATAAATTCAAGTAGCGGAAAAGAAAAGCGTTATTGTGTAGCATGAAGTACTTAACTAACTTTTCTCGCCAAGTTTGCTGAAGTTCCTACCTACTTAGAACAATTTCGATTTTGGTGGAGGGTTTTTACCTGCTCTGGTGTACAGGGCCGGATTAGCCTAGGCGTCCCTTATCGGCTAGGGGGCCCCGAACTTCACTTTTTTGCTTAGGGGGTTTAATGAGTAATAACCCCCAAAGGGGTAAAACTGTTTCTTGAGCGGTACATAATGAACAAGATACCATCAAAGATGGAGACGGACTGAATGAGGGAGTCACAGAGTCACACTGTTCTTACTTTAAAGGGGTTGTCAGATTTTTTTTTTCGTTTCTAGGGATAGGGATAAGGATAAAGTACAATCAAGTTCACCAATATACTGTATACACCACAGAGTCCCAAAAATATGTATACAGACCTTATTGTTAATACTGCAACGGTAAGGTTGATGTATACATAATCTTTGCAACTTTGACTGTACAAGAAGGTTAGGAACTACTGGTCTAGATGAAGAGTGCTCACTTGGTGGGTGTAGACTGCGCCTGCGCGGATGAGTGCTTTGGCGAGCGCGAGCGCGTGGTCCTGCGGCGCGGCGAGGTCGGCCGTGGCGTGCGCTAGTAGCAGCCGGCGCGGCGGCAGGTTGCCTGCCTTCCGCCACACTGCGCTGGCGCCGAGGGTTCCGGCCCAGTGCGCGCCGTAACCGCCGTAACGCTCGGTCCAGAAGGAGTCTGGAAGAGGAAACAAAAAGTGTTAGGTGTCCTATCTCGTTTAAGGCTGGTTAGGTGACAATTTAGTTTTATGAACTAAAAACAATTACTTTGCTCACTCGCGACCACAAGTGATAAAATAGTTATATCTGTGCGGCAAATGTATGTTTCCATGCAACACGTCCGCCTCCACTGCTCCACTCCCGTCTGTCTCTGGCGCCCCACGTTGGGCGCCAGTGTCACGATGTGACCAGGGAGAAGAGCAGGCGATGATAGAAAAGGATATGGTTTTGCTGATATTTAAATTTATTAAGGGATATACAGAAGGCACGTTAGTGCCCTCTAAGAGTTTTATGGAAGAACTGCAGATGATGACACGGAACTGGTGATGAAAAAGGTAACTGGGCTGAACTGAACTGGACTGGAGAACTGTTTGTACGAACGTGTGTTTGTTTGAAGAAAGTATCACACGCGTGCGTTTAGCGAGGCAGCTGAGTCGAGATTGAATTTTGAAACAAACAATAAGCTGAAGCGAAAGGGAAAAGGAATTTTCGAACTTTAAAATTGTACGTAAAGCAAGCATGAAATTTAGAATGTAGGCCGAAAACAAACAAGACTGGACATAGCCGTTACAGCTTTATGGACTCTCAAAGTGACTCACTGTAATGCCTCAAGTCGGTGACGGGCGCGACGGCGGCGAGGCAGCGCGTGACGTTGCGCGCGTCGCCCGCCAGCAGCGCGGCGGCGGCGCCCGCGCCGTAGCCGCGCCCCCACACGCCCACGCGGCTCCCGTCCACCATCTTCAGGTTGTCGCGCAGGTAGCTGCGGGCGGAGTACAGAGCGGCCTCACATATCAGCACCACCTTATATTTTAAATAGCACTATCTTTTTTTATACGACAAGGAAAGCAAACGAGCAAGTGGGTCACCTGGGCCCCGGCGTTTCTCGAAGCTTATTAGACTAATAATATTTGTGTTCTGCTTCATTTTGTCTTGTAAGCTTCGAGAAGCGGGGCCCTGATGTAAGTGATCACTGCTGCCCATAGATTCTCGCAACCCCGGGGAGTTTGCAGAAGCGTTGCCAACCTGGAGAGCTAAGATGAAATGCCTCTTGTGCCCGTAATTACACCGGCTGTCTTACTCTCCACACCGAAACACAACAGTGCAAGCATTGCTGCTCAGCGGTCGGATTAGCTACTCAGTATTGAGACTCAGTATTGCTCGTGATACCTACATGAGTTCTAAAATGGTGTTGCGAAAACTCATCCACTAATTACACTAATAATTGTTTTCGTGATTGCGTAGTGCTTTTTCGTGAGTGCATTAATAGCAAGTGGAAGGGAAAAGTGACTACATTTATTCTGGATGGAAATACAAACGACAGCATTTATTTCCTCGTTTTATTAGTTCTTTGGTACAGTCGAGGAAATTAATTCCTGACCGACCATAGAACATTTTCATAGTAAACGTCATAACGATTTTCCTTGTCAAGCAATGCAATGTCTCTATGACGTTTACTGTGAAAAGGTTCCATGGTGGGTCAGGAATTAATTTCCTCGACCGTACCTATAATGCTATGTTCTGTAACGCAGCAAATAATTACTCACGATAGTACTGCAATTTGGTCTTCGACGTCTACTGATAACAGCTTGTGGTAAATTTCAGTTCTCAGTTCTTCCCCCTGAAAATAACAATTTACTAAATAAGATATTCGATCTCAGAATTCAATTGCTCATCTGATGTTAAAATATCACTTAATCAGAATGCCGTCCTAAGGTCAAGAGGCTTAGGGAACTTAATACCCATACTACGTGATACGTGATCCATTTTTAACAGTTTTTTAGAACCACAAAAAAATGACGTGTAAAACAGCATTTACAGTTTTTTTTTAACTGACCTGTCCGCCGGAGCCCCGGGCGTCGATCTCGGCGACGATGAAGTTCCGCGCCGCGGCCAGGTACCAGCCCCAGCCGGGCCGCCAGCGCTCCGTCACCAGCTGCCCGCCCGGCTCCGCAGACCTGACACAGCACCAACATTACTTGGACGCTGTCAAGTGCTAAAATGTGTATCGAATTTATCTACCACAACCTTAATTCGTCGACATGGCTCTTAAGTCATGGGACATATTTTTGAGTAGGTAAGTTGTATGCACCCATATTTTTGCACTTGACTGTATACAGAAAATAAAGAGACAACGACAAGTTAGTTCATGACTATGGACATCCGCTAAGTAACGCCTGATTTAATCAATGACGATGTAGTTGTGCCGTGATAGCTTAGTGGTTTGACCTATCGCCTCTCAAGCAGAGGGTTGTGGGTTCAAACCCCTGCTCGCACCTCTGAGTTTTTCGGAATTTATGTGCGAAATTACATTTGTAATTTATCATGAGCTTTTCGGTGAAGGAAAAACATCATGAGGAAACCTGCACACTCCTGCGAAGAAATTCAATGGTGTGTGTGAAGTTCCCAATCCGCACTGGGCCCTCATGAGAACTATATAGCCCAAGCCCTCTCATTCTGAGAGGAGGCCTGTGCCCAGCAGTAGGACGTAAATAGGTTTATGATGATGATGATGTAGTTGTTGATTAAGTACTTACACATGCAATACGAGTGGCAGCGGAAGATCATCAGTCTCCCTAAACCCTGGTGGGAGATACAGGCGCACGCGAGCTTCCCTGTCAGCTTGTACCTGAAAATACAAAAAAAAAGTTACCTGTATTAAAATTGCTGTTTGAATCATACGGCCCCAAACTACCCCAACGGATATACATTAGACTAGAAATTACACAGATAAGCCACACATGCATGTATAATAAGAGAAGCCAATGAATACGTAGAATTAAGCTTATAAACTAAATATCTATGCAAAGCATTTATTGAAATTGGTGTCGCTATTAAATCCAAATGCCGACTGGATGATCGAATCTGTAACCCATCAAAATTATGAATGATTGTTTTGCCGCTTTGAGAAGGAACACCATTGCTGTCAAAAAACAGCGTTGAGCCTATACACTACATAGGTTTTCTTTTAACGACATTGAGTAGCCCTATTTTTTCTTAGTAAATCATTGAGCCTTAACCCCAAGTAGACGTCAGCTAAACCCATCCTTATAATTTGGGGCAAAATAATCAACAGGGACACCATATTCCTAACCAATAGATAATTTTGCCCCATCCCCAAACTGGTCTTATATGTACCTCTTTGCCCCATCCCCAAACTGGGGCGAACGAATCTCACCTCGACTCTGAACACTTTGGCCTGGGGCACGGCGAGCGCTGCAAACTTCTGCCGAAGCGGCGCCCCGTCCCACAACACGGCGCGCCGCTCGCCGGTCGCGGCGCACAGGAAGATCGTGGGGGGGCCGGGGCCCAGGCACTCCTGAAACATTTTTTTTAATACAAAGGTAAACAAGGCAAGCATATGTTTTGTCAACTTGTGCCAGTAATTTCCCCACTAAGGTCTTCTCACTGAGTTAACATTTGAAGAGACCATTGTTATTAATCAGGACCACCACCCTTGTTTTAGGTCCCACTGCTGGGCACAGGCCTCCTCACAGAATGAAAGGGCTTGGGCTATAGTTCCCACGCGGGCCCAATGCGGATCGGGAACTTCATACACACCATTAGATTGCTTCGCAGGAGCTTCCTCACCATGTTTTCATTCACCAAAAAGCTAGTGATAAATTACAAATTTAATAAACACACATAATTTTCTCAAAACCCAGAGGTGCCAGCCGGGGCTCGAACCCACGCCCCTCTGCTTGAGAGGCCATAGGTCAAACCACTAGGCTGTTTTGGACGCAAACTGCTCACCTGCACAAAGTAAGAGAAGTTCTTGCTGAACAGGACATGGTTATAGAGGCAGTCTGTGGGCAGCGAGTCGTTCTCCTCTGCCACGTGCGGCAGCACCGTCGACGTGGGCCACGCGGGCAGCGGTGACGTCGCGTTCTCTGACTCCTGGCCAAGGAGAGCTTGAATTAACCCTTGGGAACCCACTGTCGTATTACAATAAACTTCAATTTAGAATTTTACTACCGATATTTCAAAGACACATATACCTAGTTTATATTGATGAACGAAATGTTAAAACTGGAACTGATTTCTAGACTATTATTGCGGACGACGAGTTTTTTTTTACATGAGAGAGGAGCAGGCGGGTCACCTGATGGAAAGCAATCACTACCGCCCAGGATGCCAGCTACACGAGGGGAGTCACAGGTGCGTTGCCATCTATTTAAGGAATATGTAAGCTCGTTTTTAAAGCAAGTACAAGTATCCACTAATTTCGGATTATTCACCCACTGGTTAGAATGATAATAATTATGTGTCGGCATTATGTCCGTAATAAATACACAATATTAAAATGTCACGTAATTATTGTTTCTATAATACTGTGATGCATTTTCATTTTGTATGTTTTATTGAGTTTTCTTATAATTCATTTTGATTTGTGATTAAGTATTGAGCCACTGTAACGTGTTTTTAAAAAAAAACGACTTTATGCCAAGTTTCTTGCGGCGCATTTTTTTTGGTAATCATGGTCTTTCCGAAAGCGCTGATAGACTCAATAATGCCTTGTAAAAGAGCATCTGATTTTGATTTTGACATACACAGGAATACCTTCATTTCAGTTCTCCTGAACGCTGTTACCCTTAAGTGGGGCAAATGTATCTATATACATATTAGAATAGGTAGGTACATATTTGCCGTAAATGTATGTGTGTCACCTGGGGCTCCTCGCTGGTGGGCGGCGGCGGCGCGTCGGGCGGCAGCGGCGCGGCGCCGGGGCACGTGAGGCAGTGCGCGGCCGGCGCGGCGCCCTCGTCCGTCGGCACCCGGTACAGGTGCCGCTCCCCCGCGCGCTCCGGCGCCGTGCCCAGCACGTAGCTGTGCACAGGGGAACGAACGTACTTAGTGAGGTCAATTGTAACTTGGGGACAAAGGTGCAATGGGGTAATCGTAACACTCAGTGCTAGATTATGGGGCAAATGCGTTTGCAGGGAAACCATACTTCGTTTTTTTAGCATTAGAAAGAAGGTAAACAATCTCGACATGTCTTGAAAAACAGTTTTTAAAAATAAGTAACCACTAGCTACGTATAAAACCGTAACAATATAAACAATTAAATTTCATCGTTATTTAATTGTTACTTGATGTTCCTGTAAAAATTAAAGTAGCTACGGCAGGCTTACTATTTTAACCATTTCAACGCCAACGACGCCAACGACGCAAAAGACTTGATGACAACTGTTGTCATCCACACGCCAAGTTGGCATATCGTCGGCGCGGACTTAAACCTTAAGCATACGTTCGTAAGTCGCATTTGCACTGTGCAGCCGGACGCAAAGCGTTGGTGGCGTCGTAAGCACATCGGCCCATGACGCGTTTAAGCGTCCTTGGCGTAGAAAAGGTTAAAAGAGGGTTTATGGTCCTTTCTGACACGTACCTACTATTCTAAATAGTTTAAGGACAGCACTTGCAGCAGCGAGCTGTCGGTAGGGCTCCAACAAGATGGTGCGTCGACCTGGTAAAGATCGCGGGACTGCGGTGGATGCGGAAAGCACAAGACCGGTCTGAGTGGAAGGCCTATGTCCAGCAGTGGACGTATTTTGGCTGACATGATGATGATGATGACTTACAGCAGCTTCCGCCCCTCGTCCCAACCCAGCAGCTGCGTGACCTCGAAAGCTCCTTGCGTCACGCTGGTCTTGCCGTCAGCGCCGACACGCACGGCGTGCCGCCACGAGCCGCCCCTGTCGAGCACTGGCGCGCTGGTGTACAGGCCGCCCCGGCCGCCCACTAGCGCCGCGCCGCCGCACCACCCGCACTCCGGTTCCGGCTCAGCGCCGAGACCGGACCAGCGGGAGCCGTCCGACTCGTCGCGGATTATCTAAAACAAATAAATAATATATCATGCCACAATTGACATCAATTGACCTAGTCCCAAACTAGGCAAAGCCTGTACTATGGGTACTAGACGACGGATAAATATACTTAATATACATATTAAACATCCAAGACCCGAGAACAAACATTCTGTGGGAAGGGCCACAAAGAGATCTCTCTCCAGGCAGATGTTATGCCTGGGGACCGAAGTCCAATGGAAGAGAGTTGGAAGTTGTATAAATTTAAGCAACCGACTTGAGAAACTTCGTCAGCGTGACGTAGAACAGAAAACTGCGAAGAACGTTCGATGACAAGATGGCGCTAGGAGTCGTTAGAAAGTCGTAAGTTGGTACACTCCTATTGGATGACAGATGGCGCCAGGCCGCCACAATTCGTATTCATTATACAAACATCGGCCCCAGCCGGGGATTGAACCCGGGACCTCAAGCTTCACAGTCAGGTTCTCTAATCACTTGGCTATCCGGTCGTCAAGTCTGGTCATTTACGAAGATTTAGGAGAGACATTCGCACACATTCGACACATTAAGAAAAATAAAACAGTACATTTAGAAGATTCGTGGTTAATCCACCGCCAGCTTTGTTTTACGTCTCACTGGTGGGCGCAGGCCTCCTCTCAGAATGAGAGGGCTTGGGCTATATAGTTCCCAGCCGGGCCCAGTGGGGATTGGGAACTTCACACCCAAAGTCCATGGCATTAGTAAGTCAATGACTGTGGGTCGAGCACGACTTTACGAATGCTGCGTAACGTTACGGTTATCGTATCGAGATCGAGAAACCTCATACAAAATTTTAGTTCCAAATACGCTCACGGGCGGGCGCTGTTCCAAACGTCATACAAATTTCTCGATAACGTTTACTATTGTACTCTTACGTTACGCAGGATTCGAATGTTCGTATTCGGGCCTCCCTCCTCTCAGAGCTAGAAGACTTGGGCGGATTGGGAATTTCCAACTAATAAGCTCGCCTTTGTATTCGAATTTCATTGTTGTAACTTTTTTTTTATCTTGTTTTTTTTCCAAATGTCATAAAAACTCGACAACGTTTACTATTCGATTTTACGTGACGCCGGTTTCCAAAAGTCGTGCTCGACCCTCTGATGATAATCAGTAGTTACACTCCCTAAACAGCAACGTTTTACTCGGTTACAAGACTCGAGTTTTATTAAACCCAGTCTCTTTAAAAATGGTCGGTGGTGACAAAGCTAACGCCATTAATCAGGCGCGCGCTGATGTGGAAATTATAATTCAGTCGTCAGGCCAGTGTTGCCTGACGGGGTTTTAAAAAATCGACAAATTGTTGCTAGAAAATGCTGCTGCAAATTAGATCTTTGATCTGTTACACGTAGTCGGCTTTGAAGAGTTTAGATTTATTTGAAGCATATTCCGCCTTTTATAATGTTATCAAACAGATCCATTTCCAACAAAAATGTACAAAGTATACTACTTTAACTAAATGTTTATAAACGTACCTAGTTGACAGTTAAAGAAGAAAAATCCACGTCTAAAGTAAAACCGAATGCCCTAATAAAAACCAAATATTTATTCGTGCAGAAATATTAGAAGACTGGTTTTGTTTTGTGTTTCCAAAAACGCAGTTTTTCTCATTCCAAAAAATAACGGGTGTCATCAAAAGGCAAAATTGTATAGGAAATTTATCCATAAGGCAAACTCATTCTAAGCGACGCATGTTGCTGATGATGGTTTGTGATTTAGGTTAAGCGAGTTGACGTGGCCTGTTGCTGATGATGGTTTGTGATTTAGGTTAAGCGAGTTGACGTGGCCTGTTGCTGATGATGGTTTGTGATTTAGGTTAAGCGAGTTGACGTGGCCTGTTGCTGATGATGGTTTGTGATTTAGGTTAAGCGAGTTGACGTGGCCTGTTGCTGATGATGGTTTGTGATTTAGGTTAAGCGAGTTGAGGTGGCCTGTTGCTGATGATGGTTTGTGATTTAGGTTAAGCGAGTTGACGTGGCCTGTTGCTGATGATGGTTTGTGATTTAGGTTAAGCGAGTTGACGTGGCCTGTTGCTGATGATGGTTTGTGATTTAGGTTAAGCGAGTTGAGGTGGCCTGTTGCTGATGATGGTTTGTGATTTAGGTTAAGCGAGTTGAGGTGGCCTGTTGCTGATGTTACCTACTTCAATGCAAATTTTCTTATTTTACATTGTACCTTCAATTAATTATTTAATTTAATGAGAACAAATATTCAATATTAAGAGCTCTTCAGGATAAATACCAAACTTTCTCAAGTAAAAATCCGTATCGTTTCCCCGTTAAACGTCAACAATCTACGGCATTCCTCGTCCGTGTGGCAGCTTTGCCTCGTCGCCAACCGCCTTATCGTTTCAAGAGCGCTGCATCACCATTACTCTTCGTAACGTTCTGATTTTTGTACAAAATTGTTCGTTCGTGAACAAACACAGCACACTTCAAGTTTTGGTGTTGACTTTTTACAATTTTACAGCCATTACAAAAAATTTAGGTAGACTTTCAACTGTTCGGCTCCGGTTTGATTTATTTTAATGTATGTTAGAGAGTAGTCTAAAATAACGGACACGTATTTTTTTTTAGCTGCTTAAACTCAACCTATTCGGAGAAATTGTCCTCCAAAGTACTAAAAAAGTGACCAAACCCTCTAACTTTTAGAGAGTTTTGTTAAAGCAAATTGCTAGTTAATTACTGGCTTGATTATATTATTCCTAGCTGACATATAATCTTATCTGTGCCATCTGTCAATGTATTTATTATACTTACGCTAGCTTCTAGTTAATTAAAGCAAAGTTTCTATTGGTATTTCGTTTCCATGTATCAATTTAATTAACTAGAAAAATGCCGGACCCGAAGAAAGAATTTGAAGAAACTGAATCACATCAGCGGTTTGACGTCGAACCTACGGCTCCTGGAGCCGGAGATAAATGGTCACATTGGTTGCGCACCTTCACAAATTTCCTCGCCGAACATGCTCCTCCCGCTGACATTACAGATAGTATAAAACTAAAATTACTAGCGAATTATTTGACAACCAGCGTTTTCGTACTAATCAAAGAGTGTCAAAGCTATGATACCACCATCACTCTTCTAAACCAAACGTACGTTAAGCCCCAAAACGAAGTACTATCCCGCCGCCTCCTTGGTACACGAAAACAAAGGCAAGACGAAACCATTTCTGATTATTGCCGTGCTTTGCACCTTCTCGCGCAGCAGTGCAGCTTCAAGTCTGTCTCAGCTGACGAACATAAAGACCAAGCTATACGGAGCGCATTTATAGCCGGTATCCTGTCGCCTAAAATAAGAGAACGCTTATTAGAAAAATCATCGCTATCAATGGACGAAGCTTATAATCAGGCCGTCTCTCTCGAAACCGCCGAGAAGGACTCTGACACAGTGGGCGTGAACGTCCGAAATTCATTGAACGCCTTGCCAATGTCAGCTCCACAAGAAGCACCAAAACCCATCGTACCGAGTCAACATAATGCTGCAGTTCCTCCGCCACTATCATCAACAAGGCGCTGTTTCTTTTGCGGTGGTAAAGTACATCAAAGAATCAAGTGTCCCGCTTTTCACGCCTACTGTCAACTTTGTACTAAGAAGGGCCACTTTGCCTCAGTCTGTCGTTCCCGTGGCAATCCTCCTACAAGCAACGCTATCCCAAGCCCCATCGCAAATGTCGAACTCTCACCACATCCTACGAACAAGTTAGCACCGTTTATTCTGCAGCATCTCCTTCAAGCCTAGGAAAAGCTACAATTGCAATTACTGTTAATAACACTCGTGCCGACGCATTAATCGATACTGGGAGCTCAGTAAGCTTCATTGATAGAGACATAGCAAGAATGACGAAACTGCAGCAACGCCCATACAAACAGACAATAAACCTGGCATCTCTAAGCCACACATCAAAAGTAGAAGAGGTCTGTTTCGCTACGCTTGAAATCAATAATCATATTTACAAGCAACGTCCCCTACTCATTATTGACAACTTATGCGCGGACATCATAGTCGGTCACGACATACCAAAGAACCATTCCAAGCTGGAATTTCAATTCGGCCTTTGCAAGTTTGCGTAATGGAAGCCTCAGTTCCACCAGCATCAATCTTTACACACCTATCTGCAGACATTACTCCTATCGCTATCAAATCAAAAGTTTTATCCAAACCGAAATATCGAATCTTTTAAAAGATGGGATTATTGAACCGAGCGTTTCGCCTTGGCGCGCCCAGGTACTTGTTGTTGGTGGTGAAGCTCGTCGAAAGAGACTCGTCATCGACTACTCCAGAACTCTCAATAAGTTTACATATCTAGACGCATATCCATTGCCCAACATTGAGTTGATAGTTTCCAAAGTGGCTAAATTCAATCACTTTAGCCAAATTGATTTGAAGAGCGCTTATCACCAGGTACCTATCCTAGACCGAGAAAAAAAAATACAGCATTGGAAGCCTCTGGCAAACTATGGCAGTTCAAGCGCATCCCTTTTGGTGTCACTAACGGAGTAGCCGCCTTTCAACGTACTCTCGAACATATTATCGAAAAAGAACAACTTCATGGAACCTTTACTTATCTCCATGACGTCACAGTGTGCGGTAAGAACAAAGAAGAACACGATAAAAACTTACAGAAATTCTTGTCTGCTGCAAAAAGTACCAGCTCACATTAAACGAGCAAAAGTGTAATTTCAGCAAAAGTTCCATTAGCCTCCTTGGATACACTGTCAAAAACAACGTAATTGAACCTGACAAAGACCGCCTTGAACCACTTATAAAACTACCGCTACCACGCAATACCACCGAATTGAAGCGAGCTTTTGGGCTATTCGCACATTACGCTAGATGGGTTCATAATTTCTCGTCAAAGGTTCAACCATTAATCAACAACAATAAATTTCCATTAAACGAAAATGGACAGCGTAGTTTTCAACTTTTGAAGTCTGAAATCCAAAAAGCAGCATTGGTAGCTATTGACGACAAAGAAACCTTGACGGTAGAGACCGACGCGTCGGAGTTCGCTGTAGCTGCAACATTATCCCAGAATGGCCGCCCGGTTGCATTCTTCTCAAGAACTTTGTCGGACGCGAACGCAAACATGCTTCCGTGGAAAAAGAAGCATGCGCTATTGTAGAGAGCCTTAGAAAATGTTGCCACTACCTAATTCACAGACACTTTCTTCTTATTACTGATCAGAAATCCGTAAGCTATATTTTCAACCAGAATCATACAAGCAAAATTAAAAATGACAAAATTGAAAGGTGGAGACTAGAACTGTCATGCTATAAGTACGACATTATTTACAGACCAGGAATTGAGAATACCGCGGCCGACGCTCTTTCCAGGGTTTGCGCGTTTATGAGTAACAGTAAATTGTACGAACTGCACGATGCTCTTTCTCATCCTGGAATTACCAGAATGTACCATTGGATTAAGTTGAAGAATCTCCCTTACTCTATAAACGATATCAAACAGATGTCAGCTTCGTGCCGCGTATGCGCGGAAATCAAACCACGTTTTGCTAAAGCAAATGGGACTTTAACTAAAGCGTTATCGCCCTTCGAGAGACTGAACATTGATTTCAAGGGACCCTTACCTCCAAACACTAACAACAAATATATACTTACATTAATCGATGAATTTTCGTGATATCCATTCGCATACCCTTGTCCTGACACATCTTCTGCGACTGTAATTAAGTGTCTAAGAGAACTTTTTTATGAATACAGTCAGCCTTTATATATACACAGTGACAGAGGATCCTCTTTTAAGTCGGAAGAAATACAAACTTTCCTCAAAAATTGTAACATCGCTACTACTCGCACAACTCCGTACAATCCCCAGGGCAACGGGCAAGTGGAAAAACTTAACGGCACTATACAGCTGACTCTGAGATCCAAGAACCTGCCCATCGAGAACTGGGAACAAGTCCTGAAACCTGCCCTCCACTGCGTGCGATCACTTCTATGCACTTCGATAAATGCTACGCCTCACGAGAAGCTATTCAATTTTCGCCGCAGGACTCCAGTTGGCGAATCTCTCCCATCCTGGCTCGTTCCGGGACCCGTTCTACTAAAGAAATTTGTTCTGTCGAAAACTGACCCTTACGTTGAAGAAGTTGAGCTACTTCATACTAATCCAACCTACTCCTACGTACGACGACGTAATGGCCAAGAGTGTCTAACAGACATTTAGCTCCGCTACCTGTATCAGACGAAGAAGATTTGCTCTCTGATAGCACAGCTCCAACATTAGATGACGAAAGCAACGAATCATCTAATCAAGAAGAAGAGGTCTATGGAACTCCGCCGCAACACGCCCGGCCTTCGCAGGTCTTTCGGAGATCCACGAGATCTAGGAGAACTCCGCAACATCTCGATGACTACATCCTTGACGAAGAACCCATAGAGGGGGAGAATGACATATAATCTTATCTGTGCCATCTGTCAATGTAATTATTATACTTACGCTAGCTTCCAGTTAATTAAATCCAAGTTTCTATTGGTATTTCGTTTCCATGTATCACTAGCGTATGCCCAGCGGCTTTGCCCCCGTGTAATATTTCAAAATGGGCTAGTTCCCTATGCCGTGGGATTTTCGAAAAACCCCTTCTTAGTACGCCTCTATAGGATACTCAAGGTATATGTTTGCCAAATTTCAAGTCTCTAGGTCCAGTGGTTTAGGCTGTGCGTTGTCTGACAGATGTTGGAGAACATGAAAAAATAACGGACCGGCGTGTTGTTATTTCGGCTCAAACTTATATTTTCCCAAAAAAAACACCCTTTAAATTAACCATAATATTTATTGAAAACGCGACTTGCTTCAAAAATATTTTGTCAGGTTCTATAGCTATAGATTCACACATATAGCAGCTATAGATTCTATAGCTGCTATTCATTCGGTGGTGGTACCCCCACTAAATGGGGCCTTATTGGTCTCTACTCACATCCTGGCAGTTATAGTTGGCAGCGCTGCAAACGCTGACGACGGAGACGTTCTGCGCGCGGTTCAGCAGCAGCACGGCTAGCTGCCGCTCCGACATCCATCCAGTCCAGCGGACGTACCAGTCTGGAAGGAGATGAGAATTGAAGGTTAGCACACCAGCACACTAATCACCAAGGAGTGGAATAGTTCATAGCAGAAATCAAACTTCACGAGGGATTGAACTAGCGATGGGCGAGTCGAGTTGTCTGATTCGAATCACTCGAATCAGACACTATGTGAGTTGATTCGAATCAAGTTCCTTCGCAACTCGAATCGACTCGGCTTGATACGAATGCGAATGCGAGTGACGCGAGTTATGCGAGTCGCCAACTCGGCGACTCGTATGCGCCAACTCGAATACGCCGAATTCGACTCGACTCGCCGACTCGCGGACTGGCGAACGCCATCCGGTTGATCCGAGTCGAGTCAACTCGTATTCTGATTCGAATCAACGTTCCGAATCAACTGGAGTTATCCGAGTTGGAAAACGGTCGACTCGTAACATCGCTAGATTGAACATAAATTTTATCGACTATTCAAGTTATCGATGTTATCGAATCGACTCTCCGCTTGCTATCGACTTTTAACATTATTTTGCGGGTGGTATCTTACTCGCTAATCCTGCCGCTAAGCAGCAGTGCTTGCACTGTTGTGTTCCAATGTGGAGAGTATGACAGCCGGTGTAATTACGGGCACGAGAGGCATTTCATCTTAGCTCTCCAGGTTGGCAACGCATCTGTAAACCCCGCTAAATTAAGTATTTACTGAATTTCTATGTACCTTTGTCAATTTGTTGTGTAAACTGTATTGCGTGCGGGAACAAGAACTTGGGCGTCTTCAGGCTGACCACAAAGACCGTAGCCACCGGATTGTTGGTGTTCACCTGAAACAATAGTTCATTCATTATGCCATCTTGTATGGGACCAGTGTCGCACCATGTTTTGTAAGCAACTGTAACGAATGGAGTTAACGAGACAGGCTCAGCCTAGTGTGCTGAGGGTCGAGAACGACTTTTCGAAACCTGCGTAACGTAAAATCGAATAGTAAACGTTGTCGACTTTGTATGACGTTTGGAACAGCGCCCGCCCGTGAACGTATTTGGAACTAAAATTTAGTATGAGGTTTCTCGATCTCGATACGATAACCGTAACGTTACGCAGCATTCGTAAAGTCGTGCTCGACCCTCTGGTCATAGGTAATCAGCTCCAATTATGTGAAACTGTTTGGCAAATAAACTATATTTTATTATATTTTTCTATTTACAGACAGATAAACCGTGCCCGGTTTTTGTTCGCTTCCTAGGCTACTCCTGTTGTCAACTTCTAATTTATTTTATGAATAAATAATAAAAAAAATATAAAATATTATGACGACTGGATAGCCCAGTGGTCAGAGATCCAGACTAAGAACTTGAGGCCCCGGGTTTGATCCCTAGATATTTTGAAGCAGTGTATTCAACGCGTTTCATGACGAAAAACCCCCAGTTAGAATGAACCCTCCATAGGGTGACGCGAAATCAATTTTCACGTTTTCTCCCGTGTTTTTAGAAATTACTCAAAATGTCTATGAGTGGGATACTGCTCTGCTTAGCCTATTGCCTTAAAAGGTATGACGTTTACTGGTCAGGATTCAATTTGTGCGGTTGAACACGATTTCCTGGATACAATATACAATCTGGGCTGAATATGTCTCAATGAACTTTTTGCTTCTCATTGTTCCCTATTTTTAATCAACCATTTTGTAAATTAGGCAGAAGGTACTTAGCTGATTAACATGACGATCGTCTATTGCTTTTATCAGTTATACCTACGTTTAGCTAAATAGAAAACACACATCGGCAAACGGCAGCCGCCTTGAATTATTTTGACCACGACTTGTCATCCTGTAGGCGCCCGGGCACCTTAATCTTCTCCAGGTCAAAGTTATCTTTGGTAGAACATTTTAACCCTTCGAATGGCAGGTCCTGATTGTCACAAGGCCATTTAACGGCTGAAATGTCATCGACCGTCTAACGGTTTCCGCCACTTGCGGCAGCGACCGCCACTCGAAGGACGTACTTCGCTATCCTTTCATTTTACACATCACACAACGTTGAGGGACAGAACCGCTGGAGTAAGAAACATGGCTGTTGCCTACATTCTTACTTTGGGGTACCTCAGCGTCAGAATAGCGGGATAAGTGGGGCCTAGTCATCAGTCGTCATTCTCATACTCGTCGTCATTATCAGGAATATCATCAGCCCAGGGTTTTGTTTTTGCTTGATCAATTGTATACTACCACACTCCTTGAAATTGTCAAAGCGCAAAATTGTCAGTCTTACCTTGGGGTACCTCAGAGTCCGTATGGCGGGGTAGGGGGGCGGCTCCTGGTCGTCCAGCCCGTACCACGGGTACTGGTGCCGGTGCACGAGGCTGTCGTTGTAGCTGACGTACAGCAGCGTCTGCGCATCCGGGCTGAACCAGAGGGCGCGGTCCAGGCGCAGCACCTGCGTCTCGTAGAGGAAGTCTGGGACGCCGTTGAAGATTGTTCCGGGAACGCCTAAGAAAGGAATCCAATGTCATCAAATATCGTCTCATAAATCGCCGGATGTTGTGAGTGTTGTGTGTCGGACTAGTGGCAACCCTAGTGAAGAAACTAATAAAAAAGACCAAGTGCGGGTAGTTCGAGGAACCCGTGCGGCTAGGAGATGTTGATACCCGCCTCTTCAGTCCCTTCGAGACCATGGACGCAACGTCGCGTCCGAAACGTCGAGGTATTTAAATTCAAATTTAAATATATGTTTTTTACGCGATTAAGTCCCGAGTATCATGATAATGAACATACATTAAATCTAGCATTAGCTCCATTTACGTCTCGGGGACCGCAAGAAACTTTACTCCAGTATTTTTTTCTAAAAACAAGTCAAATTATCCCTCGCAATACAAATAACTACAAATGGATACAGGACTCATTCACGCAACCGGTCAAAAATTATGTTCGAGCGGTGGTTATGTAGTACAGAATAGAGTGCAAAATAGGCCACTAAAAAAGAAAACTATGCCATTGCAAAGTGCATAATGACACCGCAAAGTGCAAAACAAACCATGATTTGGCCAGGGCCTGTTTAACCACTAGCCGATAAATGTCCTGATAGCTACTCTATCAGATAGGGATTTCTATTTGTTTTATGTATTCCTGAAATACTGGACAGAAAAAATATCGGGAGGATTTTTCCCGCATACATTATTATTGTATCTGCCAGCTAACTATCAGGCACTCTATCAACATGTGGCAAAACTAGCCTTAAGTCCCCCCCACCCCCACTAATAGTTTCTAGGTATAATCCATGCAGCCCTAATAGGCCATCTGGTGTATTCAAAGAGTTTGTTATTTCAGTACCACACGTATTCAGCCCAACTTTTACAATCGTAACAATTACCATTAAGAGGTAAGCGGCTTACCTAGCGCAGGTGTTCACGTGCCCACGTCTCCTCGGAGAGCCAGTTTTCCACGCCATTGCGCCCCCGGGCATTCAGAGCTCAAGTATTATTCCGAAGTAGGTTGCTCAACCACAATAATTACTTCTTGCGTACGAATGGTGCCGGATATCAAAGCTGGCTACGTGTGAATGCCTTAACTCGGTTATATTACTATTCTACTGAAATTTCAGTAATTTGATAAGCTGGATTTGCAAGTGAGAATTCTCGAAAATATTATTTTAAGAATGGAGAAACTTCTGGTTAGATATTGCATATTGGGATATCGCTAACATGCGCCCGTTTTGCAGTCCGGAGCGTCAGTCTCAGTAGTCTCTCGCCCATGTCAGCCGAAAGATGTCCACTGCTGGACATAGGCCTCCCCCAAGGCTCTCCACTCTGAACGGTCTTTCCGCATCCACCGCGGTCCCGCGATCTTTACTAGGTCGTCGCTCCATCTTGTTGGAGGCCTACCGACAGCTCGTCTCCCGGTCCGTGGACGCCATTCGGGAACCTTCTGACCCTATCGGCCATCAGTTCTGCGAGCTATGTGCCCAGTCCCTTGCCCGCCATTATGTAATTACGTAAGTACACAAAAGTGAATAAATGGAGTTTTACCAGCAGAAAATTTATCATTAGGACCTGATTTCTATGCATATTACCCCTAAAGCTATATATTCGAAAAACGTGGTAAAATGGTAGTCGTAAACTCGACTTAAATACCTGAGTTATCCTTTTATTTTTAACCGACTTCAAAAAAAGGGGAGGTTCTACGTTTCACTGTATGTATTTATTTTTAATTTTTTTCTTTATGTATGTTCATTGATTAATCCGTCAATTGTAGACCGATTTTCAAAATTCTTTTTTACTACGATACCTTATGTGCTTTAATATCCCTCTTGACTTTGTCTGGTAAAGAATAAAGATGGCTTATTGTCAATACTGCCCTTCTGAAGAGGTGACGTCTTCAGGCTTTATATTGATCAACTATCCTAAATAAATAGTGATTGCAAAGAAAATACTTATCTAATGAACTGCCACAGGATATTGCATCTTCAGATTTCCTGGCGATTCATACCGTGGGCAATCACCGCCTCTTTACATTTCCGGCCTTTCAGAAATGGGTAGTGGGGAGGGGAATCCATGGGGAATCACACAAAAAGGCAGAAAGATCACTGCTGCCTTGCTTTAATGTTCGGCGAGCGTAGAGGTTCTATTATAATATAACCTAACCAACTAACAAAGGTTGAAAAACCCTCGACATTGCCATTTCAAAGTTCAATTCATAAACGGGTGAACCACCTTTTTTATTTATTTTTTATACGACAAGGAAGGCAAACGAGCACCTGATGGTAAGTGGTCACCACTGCCCAAAGACAGTCATCCGTAACCCCGGGTGGTTTGCAAACGCGTTGTCAACCTAAAGAGCTAAGATGAAGTGCCTCTTGTGCCCGTAATTACACCGGCTGTCTTACTCTCCACACAGGAACACAACAGTGCAAGCACTGCTGCTTAGCAACAGGATTAGCGAGTAAGATTGACAATGATTCTCATCTCTGCCGCTTGATAGCGCCACCGCACTCGTTACAATATGGCTGTAATTGAAAGTGCCATGAAAAAAAAAAAAGAAGAATACCGTATCTTTAGGTCAATCGTTCAATTTTGTGTAATCAAGGTTAGCAGTTCAACCACGAATACCTACGTATGCGTGTATCGGAGCAGTGACTAATGGCTGTTGTCACTCAATGTTGAGTGCAGCGAGTGCAATATGCAAGGTCGTCCCAGGAAGGAACGTAGTAGGATGCTTTTAAGCTGATGGAGTCTTGACGGAGTAAGATTAACTACTCAAGAGATGAAGAGTAATTTTCATCCAACTGCCGAAGGAGGGTTATGTTTTGCGAGCGTATGTGTGTATGTTATGTTATGTATGGCCACGTATGGCTAACTCTTTGGCACGCTCTAAAGTATAAGAAGTCATTTATATTCCGTCTCAGTTGTGGGACTGACTTAGGGTAGGTATATTGTTTCCCGGAATTGAATTCTGTTTTTAATTTTAAGTATGTTTTCAATTCGTATCTGGGTGGATTTTCAACCTCTGGTGTAATTTGTGTGGCACTTGTTTCAATACAAAAATACAGCCACGCAAATAACTCCAGTGGTCGCCAGTTTCAAAATCCACCCCTCTGTGTTTTTGCTGTAGCTTCGAAGTGGTCCTTCAATTTGAAATTCACAACTCTGATGAGTTATTTTTACAGTGCTTCTTTCTCGCAATGAAGGTCTTTTCGAATCGATCAAATAGTACTTTTTCGGTGTGTTAACAGGAATAAAAAAAAAATGGCTTGTAGCACAAGCTAGCACAACCCTAGCACAACCGTAGCACAACCTAGCACGATTGCGTCATATTGGGGGACATTTAATTGTCGTTACAGTATTCGTTGCTTCGCCAATGAATCAATAACACCTGCTTCACGAGATTCATAATTCACAATTCATTTGTGGTTATTGTAAGAGCAATTTGTAACTTGTTTTTAGAAAAAAATTGTTTGTGTCATGTTTCTTACGGCATATTCTTGGCAATCACGGTCTTTCCGAAAGCGCTGGTAGACTCAAAAAATTACTTTTAAAATAGCATTTCAAAATTTATACTGAAGTCAATTTTGATTCTGTTTTTGAACCACCTGACAAGAAGTCTTCTGGACTTACCATTGTTGGTGATCCGGCAGACCAGCGTCTTAAGCACACGCGGCTTATAGTATATGTCATTGTCATGGACGAAGACCAGGCTGGAACCGATGGGTGACCACTCTGCGTACTGGAGCAGGGGCGCGGTGCGGTCGTCTTCTACTGGTGATATGGGTATCTTGTTCCTGAAGAAAGGCGGCGTTGGAATTGTCTTTGCTTTAGTTTTAGCATTCTGGGAAGACCCTGTTTGGGTTCTCGCAGCGAGATACGACTCGGGTGAATCGAACGGACAATAGAACAAGGATCTTTAAGGATTGATAACACGCGTGTCAGAACATATCATGGTATTGCAAGCTATTTAGGTGGCGATAGTTCCTCACTAATATGCGATAATATGCTTATTTTACAGCTACGTACACGGTGTTAAAAACTCGACCGCTACCATTCAATGGTATACTGTTTTGATTTTTTCCTTACTTATTCTTGTCAGATTTGAATACTTGGCTTCTGTTTCCGACAGAATTTTCATAAAACACTCGCTACTCGCTGGAACTAGGTCTTACGTTCTTACCTATTGATGACGTCATAGACGTGATATCGGGCGAGACGCGCATGCCGCCACCCCGGTCGCACGTCTGACACCAGGAGTACGAACTTAAGGTCCGCTGACACCTTGAAGTCCACAGCATTTAGCTCTCTCTGGAACAAAGAAGGAGCTTCATCGTCATCTTCATCATCATCTCCAGCCTGGTGATGTCCCACTGCTGGGCACAGGCCTCATCTCAGGATGAGAGGCCTTGGGCTATGCAAAGAAAGGAACAGTTTAAATAACAAATGAAAAGAAAACCTTGACCGATTGAGGGCTTTTGTGACGTCGAGGAAAGACAAGGAGTTTCAATTAATCATGTTAGGCTGGGAAAGGGGGAGGGGCTTGGGAAAATCGTGTGTCTATCTGTGTATCGGTGTGTGTGTGTATGGCACAGGAGTAGATAAACGGAACAGAGTTAAATGTTCTTAAGAGTGTGCAAAATTGTTACCTACTTTGGTAGGGTTGTCACAATAGGTTAACCCAAATTAAACAAAACTTTGTTATTCAGTATGAAAGAATACTTTAAAAATTACTTACCCTAGTAATTTTCTTTTCATAACTTTCGTTTTTTAATAATTTATATGCATATAGTTTTTTCAAGTAATCTAACGAGAAACACTCACAGGGCATATCAAATTTACAATATTTAATACGTTTAAATATTTCGTTACCAACATTGACAATATTTATTTCAAGATCGAAATATTCGCGAAACTTGCTTGAGCAATTCAACAAATGCGATAAAATTATCAGGAGGTATAATTAAAAAACCAATTTGTACTTTACCATCATTAAAATGAAATATTACGTTTTTACATCAAAATATTCAAACTTGCACTAACAAAACAAACAACGTGCCTCGCACCGACCCTGAGATTGTCCACTGGCTGTGCCAGCGTCAACCGGTTTTGCCGCGTACGCGACAAGCGGCCAGTGGTCACGCACACATACCCCGCGTGCTTGTAGTAGTGCAACCAATTCGCGCGGTTGTATGAACATTATTCTCTGTTCCGTTTATTTACTCCTGTGGTATGGGTGTATCTGTCTGTGCCACCATAGCCCCAAACTTATGGACTGACGGATGGATTTTTCTTTAATCGAAAGCTAGTTTAATCGGGATGGTTCCTAGCTAAGTTTTAACGTTTTAACAGGTTCGACAGACTGGATTGAAAAGCAAATTTGACCACACTTTACGAGACGTCAAGTAACCTAAAAATTATTGACTGTTGATAAAAGCACGAAACGTAAATTTCAAACCCGGAGCTGTGCCCTAAGCACGACTTGTCGAATCCTGCGTCACGTAAAATCGAATAGTAAACTATAGCGAGTTTGTATGACGTTTGGAACAGCGCCCGCCCGTGAGCGTATTTGGAATTAAAATTTAGTATGAGATTTCTCGATCTCGATACGATAACCGTAACGTAACGCAGGATTCGACAAGTCGTGCTTAGGGCACAGCCACAGTCACAAATCACTGTTGACCGACTTTAGGCAGCAAATATAAAGGCAACCCCAAAACAATCTGTGGTGAAAAAACCGTTCGATCAGCGGTCAGTTAATCCCGGAAAAAAACAAAACGTACTTATAGTTCCCGCGGGATAAAACGGACGCAAAAGGGGAATCGAACGCATATAAAAGAATTGGACAACTGAATATTTTACATCGGAATATAGAACACACCAGAGATTCAAGTTTAGTAACGTTTTAATGTTTTAAAGTTTTGATAGTGTTTTTATAGATACCATATACATACATGAAGGGTAAACGGGAAGAACACGTCTAGTCACTTTTTCAAAAGAGATTTTAATATCAAAATGTAGAACACTTAATAGACGAAGAATGGGTCTTTATTGACAACAACAATTACTAAAATTAACAAATAAAGATTCTAGTGTAATCTTTAGCAAAAAATACGTTTACGTTAAAGCGTCCAATATGATGTCTATCGACAGCAAGCAGTTCTTTTATTTATACTGTTCTGTGCCACTATTAGTGGCGCTGCTAATGTGCCCATTGCAATTTAAACGTAAACGCGAACGTGATAGAGATTTTACGTATTTTCGGCCGTTGAATACACTAGACGCTCTGTGCCCCTAGTGTAACCAAAAAGCACAAAATACGTCTCGATCGCGTTTGCGTTAAACTGTCAAATAGTATGAGAATTGTTAAACGCGAACGCGATCGAGACGTATTTATTGGCCTGGTCGGCGATTACACTAGGCGCTCTGGATTGTTCTGTATTCTGTGTATTTTACTCCCTGAGGCGAGGGTGACTTCAGGGTTTAAAAAGGGAAAATGTATATTATTATGTCCATTATTTTTTTTTGTATAAAAAATGGCTTGACGGACAGGTTGTCCTGTTTTGATTTAGGAATTTATTTATTATTTATTCGGTGCTGGTATCAAAAGAGTGAGAAGGTATAATGATTTATCAAAATTCGTTGCGTAGGTTAGGTACTTAGGTAGGTACTTATTATCAAAGAAACTGTACCGCTAAATGAATGTCTAATGTCTATGTTAACTTTTGCGCAGTCGGGTGCCGTACCTAAGGAGGGCCTACAAATATAAAAATAACCATCTACAAACCCTCCGGGGTTGCGGGTGTCTATGGGCTGTGGTGATCACTTACCATCAGGGGACCCACTTGCTCGTTTGCCTTCCTTGTAGTACAAAAAACCGGCACCCAATTGCGCAAAAGTTAACATAGCTAGTTCCTAATTAAACTACCAGGCCGAGAAATATTTTATTTTTAATTTTTATAGGTTTTTTTATGTCAGGGGTTTTTTAATTTAATTTTTCTAAGTACTTTTACTGTCTAATGTTTGACTGACGCACGTAATCAACGGTCAGACATTAGGCATATGAACATGATTTTGTTATGGGTAGTAATAAAGCCTTCAAATCGAACCTAACCTAATACTAAATCGCACTGACTGTAATACTAAACGTGCGAAGTCCAAGCCCGACTCATTCGGGAGTTTAGTGTTTTAGTAAGTAAGTTTAGTTTTTCTGTCTACCGGTTCATTATTTCTCTTTTGTTATCCATCTATAGTAAAGCTAAATTAATTTAACCAACAATAATTATATTGTGTCGCAAATTCCTGAGCGCACTGTTCGAGATTGTTTTCGCGCTCTGCTGGCTTTATCGCTCACTATTATATAAATTTAGGTCAAAATATACGGTATTGTGTCCCACTGTATACCTGCTTAGTTTTATGTACAAACGAATTTATTTAAACGTAAATGTTAAAAACGTAGAGGTTATTACCTAACCAACTTAGAAAAGTTGAAAAACCCCCGACATTGTCATTTCAAAGTTCAATATTTCAAAAACCATCTCGATTGAATTAGCTTTCGATTGAAAGAAACCGCATTGAAATCGGTCCACCGTTTGGGAGCTATGGCCACAGACAGATACACAGATACACATGTCAAACTTATAACACCCCTTTGTTTCGTCGGGGGCTAAAAATTATTTATTACCAGAAAAGGAGACACAACTTTGATAATAATTCGGCGACACCCGCTCTAGGCTGGGCCTGTATCGTGGGAGTCATAACATATTTAATTAAACTTAAACAGCTTGAAAGAAACGGAGAAATAATTGAAATAATTTCAGTGTTTTCTAGTACTTTATTGTTTCTATTTATTTGAATTGCTTCGCAGGAGTGCATAAATAAATATAAATAAAGTAGCTGTTGCACGCGACTTCTTCCGCGTAGATTTCGGTTATCGCCGTCCCGCGGGAATTATACAATTTTCCCGAATAAAAAGTAGCATAAGTTATTCCTCAATATACCAAATTTCACCTAGATTGGTGCGGCGGTTTTCCCGTGAAGAGGTAACAAACAAACAGACAGAGGGACAGAGAGACAGAGACACAGAGAGACAGAGTTACTTTCGCATATATTAGCTAGGATAAAAGGATAAATAAATAGTTCTGTGGTATTTACCACATAACTATTTATTTATCCTATTATGGGCATTTGCCCATGGAATACAAATTTTTCAAATTCATCCGAGTCATTCATCCAAAAGCCAAGCCAAGTTGGAACCGTGTCTAATCCTCGCGCTTGTTTGAGCGTGATGCACATGAAATTGGTTTATCTGTTCGCGGACCATTGAGTCCTGACGTCGGTTCTTCGTGTTTTGTTTCTCTTCATTTAAATTTTCTTTGTAATACAACGATTTCCCTGTTTTGTGAATATAATTACCGTCTTATCCGTAGCGTTGATGTTTCGGGGTTTTGATCAAACGGTTTGTACCTGAGTATCTGCATTACACTGGCAGCAGTAACGAAACTGAATTCTGGTTTTGTTTATTTAAAAACGTAGGGTCTAGAACATTAATTAATTAATTATCATAGACATGTTAACATAGTAGATGCCGTTAGCTGTCACTGCCAGTTTCGAGAAGTCACTCAGTGATCGCGTTTACGAATGGGTGGGGGCATTCGTGTTTGATATCATAGGCATGAGAATTGTAGTCACCGGGTGAGTTTCAAAAATCGGTCCCCAGATATTTAAAGTTACTTGCAATCTTATTATTAGATTAAAGAACAAAATGAATAGGTATTCTCCTGAGGCCCTCGGCAAATTTTAACAGTGTGAAATTTGAGACTTGATATTTGATTTAATGAAAAATACAAATTCACTTTTGACACGTCCTATTGAAAGGACTTTGGATCTCCGGAGGGCATACCCAGGGTGTGAAATTAATATCTGTTTCCATTAATAGAATGCCAGCATCTTAATAACTATACTGGCGAGCAAACATAACGGGTCACTTTTAATACGAGCTCGTATGAAAAGTGGCCCTTTAGTTTTGCTTGTCAGTACACAATTGAGATTTCGTTATACAGATAGGTACCTAATTAAAGTTCGAGGGTTAGTTTGATTACAGAATAAATTACTTTTGCAACCCAACTGTTTAAAGCACTAGAAGTGAGTGTTTCTTTGATACGAAAATTTTGTAGCCCAGTGACAAAAGCGACAAAATTTTGTCGCCCAGTGACAAAAGCGACAAAATTTTGTAGCCCAGTGACAAAAGCGACAAAATTTTGTAGCCCAGTGACAAAAGCGACAAAATTTTCATGCTTAAACATTTGTATCTCGCTACTTGCATGCAGGCGGTGGGACAAGTGCCTAATCTTGTCCTCGAAAAACTAAAACGAATGCGATGAACCTTATTAATACATCACAAATTAATTGTCCTTGTTTCATCTGTAGTTTCTTTAATGCTGTCTCGAATCGAGTGCCGATGTCACGTTTCAGAACCAATGGCAACCAATCTGACACTTTCATTTGCGTTGAAAAAGCCGCGAAGACGGTGAACAACTTAGAGCAAGGAAATGAATGGAGATGTTAACGCGCGACTTCCACTCTGCCAAAACTCTAACATTAAGTCTGTGGAAAATGTATAATGCCTATTGTTTGTGTGCTTTTTTTGTCATTTGTGTGATAGTTTTGTTTGACTGTGAGTTTGTAGGAACGTAACCAATTTTGACTGGAGCGTAGACGTGTGCTGAACGTGTCTGTTCCTCGTCTCTCTCAAAAATTGGCAGAAAAATTGTAGTGCATAGACAAGCCAAAGGCGCCTCCCGTCTGTCTGCTTTATGGTGAATAACCTCCGGGAATAAAACCCCGTAGGTATGCCTAAAAATCCTCAACCGAACACATCGAAAAACAATAGCAAAACAGTCGAATAATTCATCCGAAAGAAAACAATAACCAGCCACTTTATATGTCCACGACAGCTTGTCAGCAATGCGCAAAGCAATAAAAACACCTTTTCCAGCCTACAAGCAAATCTATCCCCTAAACCGACGGCATAAAGTTCCGATTCCCCCGAAACTTCGTCACGTAGACGCATTATGCGACGGCTGGCACCGACTGACGGCTATTTATCTTTTTTTTTTGTCGTTTTTCGTGACAAAAAATTGACTCGGATATAAATTTAATGCGCGGAACACTACGGCGATTGCCTCGCTTTATTAAAAAGCAAATTGTTGATCATTACACGGGCTTGGAGCGATAAAAAAGGTGTGTGGAGTGAAAGCTGGTGTTGTGACGAGTTAAGGGGACTTTTGATTTTCTTTTCGCATGCTGTTTGTTAATGGCTGGATAAATCTGAGGAAATTAACCCTTTTTCTAGGAGAAGAAACTGAGTATCATTTCATTTAATTTCATTCATCCCTTGAATCGTTCGACATACGTTTCATAACTATTGAATTTCATTTCATCAAAAGCTATTTTCTGCTAAAGTCAGGATAATTTCAAGATAATTTTAATTACTTTTATTTGATTTTTTTTTACTGTTTGTTGTACTTATAGGTTAGGCTGGGTTAGGTTAGTTTTTAAATCAAAAGGTTAAGAAAATAAGTCAGTAAATAGCTTTAGATGAAATGAAACGTGTGACGGCAATTTGATGATAAACCCATTTCATTTAATTTCCTTTCATTTAATTTAATTTATGAACCAAAAACCAATTAATTTGCTCACCCGCGACCACACGTAAAAAATAGCCATGTCTGTGCGGCAAATGCATGTTTCAATGCAACATCTCCACCTACACTGCCACACAGTCCCGACTATCACCGCTATCTACTATCACTACTAGGTACAGTCAGCAGTAGAAAGTAGCTAAGCAGCCGAAGCGCTCACAATGATCTGCACAAGCTCTTATGTCTATAACAATAGAGCTGAGCTAAGACCATTGTCAACGCGTCCGTTGCTTAGCTACTTTTGCTGCTGACTGTACACTATACGCTGACGCATTTTGGCACTCTCTACGGGGCCATTCTCAAAGCATTAGTTTGATATATAGATGTGCCTGTAAGGCTTCGCATGCCGATTTCTATTTACCTTATCTAGTGCAAACAGAATCGTAATCCGAGTGCAAAGTGAGAGACGTTTTGCAAATGTATTCATTCCCGAGGCGTTATTTGCCCCATAAATCCAGATACGCGTTTGTTCGAGTTTGAAAACGCTTCAGATAACCACGGCTCACACCGATGCGAGCTTTGATACAATATAACTAACGAAACAGCATACAACATTCGCGCCGACACAACCAAGACTTAAAAACAATAACAGTAGTTGTTCAGACCCGAGCCATTTGACGCATTAGACGTAACTTAAAAAAAAACCGGACAAGTGCGAGTCGGACTCGCGCTCGAGATTTCCGTACGAAGATTTTAACGCTTTTCCCCAGTGTTTTAAGAAGTCCAGTGTTAGCAAAGCCCTGCTCCTAAGCAAAATGTACGCAGTGTGGGGTCATCTTATATTGGTCGGTAAAATCTACCGACAGACATAAAAATTTAAGATTTTGAGAATTTTCTGAGTGGTTGTGCTATAAGTGCTATCTTCATACCAAATTTCAAGTTTCTAGGACCCTTTAGGTTTTCAGGCAATTTGTATGGAAACAATCTTTTAATGACGGTATCTTTTGATTGCGTTGACTTAGAAGTTTACTTGATTTTTTCACAGGTTCAAGGGACTGCAGGCTTGAGTATTTGATATTAATTACAGCATGCTACCTCCACGCGTTCCAGAGAAAAAGGGTCTTGACAGACAGACAGACAGACGGACAACAAATTGATCCAATAAGGGTTACGTTTTTTCCTTTTGAGGTACGGAACTCTTAAAATAGATTTTTCATGTCTGTGTGTGTTGCAACAGTGCAAAAGGCGATAGATAATAATGTTATCTTCATTTCCACAGCGAATTCTGGCGCTTAGTGCGGTCCCAAGGCAATATACGGCTGTAATAATTATAGGCTTTTAGTGACAGAATATTAGTCTGTGTTAAAGATTAGGGATGTCATTTTTTTTACATTTGGAAATGCATGCAAAAAACCAGGTCATCGTTTTTACTAATAATTTTACTAATACTTTCTTTACCGGCATCATAGACAACAATTTAAAATTACACATAGAAAGAAATAAAGAAGTCATTTCTTCACTTTCACAAGAAGACACACAAATACAGTAAAATTACATTACACGCAATTTCACAAATTTCATTCTCAAGGAAGTGTGTCCTCGCAAGAGTGAAACACGTAGCTCAAAAGTCTGAAAACAATTTAATTTTAGGCGCGCTCGCGGGTTCTGGTTTGTTCAGAAGGTCGAGCACGAGATTTCGAATCCTGCGTAATGTTACGATTATCGTATTGAGATCAAGAAACCTTATACTAAATTTTACTTCCAAATACGCTCACGGGCGGGCGCTGTTCCAAACGTCATACAAACTCGATAACGTTTACTATTCGATTTTACGTGACGCAGGTTTCGAATATTCGTACCCGGGCCTTTGAGGTGACTGTAAGCTTCCGGTGTGACTGCCACCCCGGCACATTACTTCGAAGATAAAAGAAAGCTCCCTCCGGTGTGACTGCCACCCCGGCACATTACTTCAAAGATAAAAGAAAGCTCCCTCCGGTGTGACTGCCACCCCGGCACATTACTTCAAAGATAAAAGAAAGCTCCCTCCGGTGTGACTGCCACCCCGGCACATTACTTCAAAGATAAAAGAAAGCTCTCCCCGGTGTGACCGCCACCCCGGCACATTACTTCAAAGATAAAAGAATCCCTAAGCGATCCCCGAGACGATCGCCTTATTGCCTGTTTACTGCGAACCGAACGGCCTAACTCCTGCGCAGCGCGACCGGAATATTAATAGGATTGCCATGAGCAATGTTAGCTTTTGACTTTTGCTCTCATAATATGGAGAAAGTTGAGTTAGTTGTTTCAACAAGAATCAGTGTCGAAGTTCGCGCGAACTTCAACTGAACTTTGTATTTGAGCTCCGCACGCAGAGGGTCGAGCACGACCTTTCGAAACCTGCGTCAGGTAAAATCGAATAGTATATAAACGTTGTCGAGTTTGTATGACGTTTGGGACAGCGCCCACCCGTGAGCGTATTTGGAACTAAAATTTTGTAAGAGGTTTCTCGATCTCGATACGATGACCGTGACGTTACGCAGCATTCGTAAAAACGTGCTCGACCCTCAGCACAACACTATTTTATTAGAACACAAATATGGAGTCACAATTCGCGCACTCGTGTCTTTATACGTATCACAAGCGTGCCACTTCTAATATGGAGTCACAATTCGCGCACTCGTGTCTTTATACGTATCACAAGCGTGCCACTTCTAATATGGAGTCACAATTCGCGCACTCGTGTCTTTATACGTATCACAAGTGTGCCACTTCTAATATGGAGTCACAATTCGCGCACTCGTGTCTTTATACGTATCACAAGCGTGCCACTTCTAAAAGTATCCTCATTTTAACCCCCAACGAAAAAGAGGGGTGTTATAATGAAATGAAATGAAATATTTTTATTCCGGAAATGGCTTCCATAGTTAATTGATTACAAAATAAAATAAAATAAAATAAAACAACGAGTAGGTGTTATAAGTATGCGTTGTGTATCTGTGTGTCTGTCTGTAGCATCGTAGCTCCCAAGCGGATGGACCGATTTCGATGCGGTTTTTTAAATCGAAAGCTAGTTTAATCGAGATGGTTCTTAGTTAAGTTTTATTAAAATCGGTTGAACCGTTTTTGAAATATTGAAGTTTGAAATGACAATGTCGGGGGTTTTTCAACTTTTCCAAGTTGCTTATTATTATTATTAGTACTGTGTGATTCTACTTTGAATACTATGCATTTTAATAAACTCAATTTTAGAAGGAAAAATTGAAGGACAGAGACGAAGAGGTCGACCTAGGCGAAGCTACATGGACCAGATAAAAGAGAAGGCCGGTGTCGTGTCGTATCAGGAGGTCAAGGAACTGGCTCATAGGAGAGATGATTGGAAGAAACTTCGCCGACAAGAGTGTAACTCTTAAGTTTGATGACGATGTGATTCTACTTATAGTTAAGATGATGAAGGAACTTACGAATGTGGAATTGTTCATGAGCAGCCTGGTGGTGAAGTTCCGAACGTTGAAGAGCGTGAGCCCGCCCCAGCGGTCACGGAATACCAGCTCCTCGTCTGCAACAACAGATAATACATAATCATCATCATCAGCCTATTTACGTCCCACTGCCAGCAGTGGGACTCTCAGAATGAGAGGGCTTGGCCTAATAGTTCCCACGCAGGCCCAGTGCGGATTGGGAACTTCACACACACCATTGAATTGCTTCGCAGGAGTGTGCAGGCTTCCTCACGATATTTTTCTTCACCGAAAAGCTCATGATAAATTACAAATGTAATTCCGCACATAAATTCCGAAAAACTCAGAGGTGCAAGCCGGGGTTTGAACCCTCGACCCTCTGCTTCAGAGGCGATAGGTCAAACCACTAGGCTATCACGGCTTACCCATTATACATAATAATAATAAATATCATGAGAAAAAAGACAACGGATAATCTTACTTATATAGATAAATACCATACGTAAATACATATTAAACATCCAAGATCCGACAACAAACTTTCGTATTCATCATACAAACATCTGCTCCGACCGGGGTTCGAACCCAGGACCTCAAGCTTCATAGTCAGTGTCTCTAACCACTAGGCTATCCGGACGTCAAACGTTACGTTATCGTATCGAAATCGAGAAACTTCATACTCAATTTTAATTCCAAGTACGCTCACGGGCGGGCGCTATTTCAAACGTAATCACGTAATACAAATTTCTCGATAACGAAAACGATTATACGTTACGCAGGATTCGAAAACATCGTGCTCGACACTCTCACGACTGCACATTTCCACAGATTACCGCATTATTATTATTCGCACTCGAAAAATGTGACTCTCCTTCCTGGGCCGTGTTTTATAAAGCTACAAGTTACAATTTACAAGCGGAAGTTCTAGGAACGTTCTAGGTATTACTAGATAAAAGTGGTGAATGACAGTCAAATGGCGGTCCTCTGATCCCAAGAGCTGCACCACTCGTAGGGCTACTTTCCCGTCAGCTTTTTGTTGCACTCGGTTCATACACTTTTAAACAAATTAAAAGTCACACACACGTATACACGCAAAAAATTGCAGCTATTTGCTTAACTTGAAAATTTATGTTGAAATGTAAATTTATGTTATTTTGGCTTGTCTACTTGATCTTAATGTATTAGATTTTATTTAAGGTACAGACCGCACTACTTTGGTTAATTATTATTATGGTCTTTTGGCTGCCACGATACAGGCCTAGCCTAGTGTGGAGTCATTGGTACATCTTTTTAAATGTAATTGTACTTTTATGGTTAATAAATTTATTTATTATTATTTATTATATAAGTCTCATTTTATCACCTTTTGTTAGAAAGAGACTTCCGCTTGTAAATTGTAGCCTTATAAAATACGGTCCTGGCTTCCTTCGGATATTCCAAAACAACTCTTACATGTTATGTAACCGCTTGAAGCAATCCGGGGTAACATCGATCTATCACGCGGACACAACTCCGCTATTATCCGGGTCCCGGGCCACCCGATACCTCCTCTCCCATTTAAACAACCTTATTTACTATTTAACTTTAGTACAAAGAAAGACAGACATAATTACTGCATATTTTGGCGACCGGATAGCCTAGTGCAGTGTTTTTCAAAGTGTGGTTCGCGACCCCCAGGAGGGTCGCGGCAGTTACACGGGGCGGGGGAGGGGGTCGCGAGGATCAGGGTCGAACACGAATGCTACGTAACGTTACGGTAATCGTATCGAGATCGAGAAACCTCATACTAAATTTTAGTTCCAAATACGCTCACGGGCTGGCGTTGTTCCAAACGTCATACAAACTCGACAACGTTTACTATTCGATTTTACGTTACGCAGCATTCGTAAAGTCGTGCTCGACCCTCGGCTTCAAAAGTCTCGTGCTCGTGACTAAATGGAACTAAAGTTTTTGCAAGGACATGTTAATAAAACAGCAAAATGTATTTTCTTTCAATATCTTTTTTAAATATTAGTAGGTAGGTCGCGAAACAGTAACATTAACATATAGGCTGCGTCAGAACCCATGATTGATTGAATGATAGAAGGGTGCGTTCTAAATAATTATGAATGCTTAAATAATATTTGGGTTCTAAGGTTAATCGCACAAACGGGGTTTTGGGGGGTCGCTAAGGAATTTCGGTGGTCATTAAAGGGCCGTGACACAAAAAAGTTTGAAAAACACTGGCCTAGTGGTCAGAGAGCATGACTAAGAAGCTTGAGGTCCCAGGTTCGATCCCCAGTCGGGGCAAGTGTTTGTATAATTATTGTTTTGTTCTCGGGTCTTGGATGTTTGATATGTATAAAAGTATGTATTTATTTATATAAGTATGTTTATCCGTTGTCTAGTACCCATAGTACAGGCTGCCTAGTTTGGGACTAGGTCGATTGAAGGGTACACGTAAAGAACATTTGTCTAGTCACTTTTTTTTTAAACGAGATTTTAATCTCAAAATGTAGAGCACTCAATAGACTATTGTAGCTGTGTTACCACTCAGTTACAAAGACAAATATTTATGTTTATTAAGAGAAAAAAAAATACATATTTAAAACTCCCTTAAATAGTTGTAACGCTTTTTTTAAATTTTAGTATGTACCATTTTTTTGTATCGTGTAAGCAATTTATGCCGAAAGCTAGGGGTATATAAATATTTTAGGATATTATTTAGTTAAATGATTTCTTATTTGCAGAAAAAATATTCAGTTTTATTATGTTCAATGATTAAATATTCGGTTAACTTCCATTACATATAAGTTATTGTTTTGACTAGAAAAGAGTCGCCCTCTGCCGGGTGTCCAGATTGAAAAGGTCATTCGAGAGCTACACTACTTGAGAATCGTCGAGCGAGCGAGGCATTCAATTCTGGGCAGCCGGAGCAGGAAGACCTTACTCTGTTAGGAGCCTAGGCTATGTTTGTAGAATAATTTAAAGATTTAAATGATTTATTTTCAACAATATAGAAAAATCTAATCACGTCTTGTTTCTATTACCACTCCTCTTGAGGCATTATTTGCGCTATTGGGAAAGATTCTTACAATCGTGTGTTGTTTATATTTAAATTTTATAACGCATTGGCTTTGCTGTAATGCTGTAAAATTGTTCTGATAATAAATAAATAAATAAATATTGTAATATGTAAACATTTATGTAACATGTCTTTTTTATCACTAAGATGTGTACGAAATTATATTGGATAATTATATCGTTCCAAACTTTTCAATCGCGAATATTTTCTAACTGTACTTATAAAGATTACAAAACCAACCAAGTCTGAGTAGGACTCGCTCAAGCAAGGGTTCCATCTATTTGTCTATGGTTCCATACAAATTAGTGGGTACATTCGAGTCTCAATGATTTTTCCCGGTTTTCCAGGGTGTTTTTAGTTTATCAGTGTAAGCAGAGCCTTGATCACTAATTCATAGATATGCCTTCTACGTATTATTACTTACATAAATCTCGTAATAGATAGGTATTTGACGACCGGATGGCCTAGTGGTTAGCGACCCTGACTATGAAGCTTGAGGTCCCGGGTTCGAATCCCGGTCGGGGCAGTTGTTTGTATGATGAATACAAATGTTTGTTCTCGGATCTTGGATGTTTAATATGTATATAAGTATGTTTATCCGTTGTCTAGTGCCCATAGTACAGGCTTTGTCTAGTTTGGGACTAGGTCAATTGGTGTCAATTTGTCCCATGATATTTATTTATTTATTGAGTGGATGATTTAATGTTCAATGCAGGACTGAACCATATTGTTTTGTATCACCATCTTAACTATCTTTTCGCTGTATTTACGTTTTGATGTATAATCTCAAATCTGTTGCTAGCTATGACAATAACTTTGTGCTAATATAAATTAATCGAGTCTGAGCTAACGTTTAATGTCTTAACTTAGGTCCAGAACCAAACTTAAGCCATTATAAAACTTGGAGCGGCTTCTAAGCCTTGTTTTTAGTAGATACAAAATAGGTACCTATAAATATGAGCTTGAGGAAGTACTGTGCCCTAAGCACGACTTGTCGAATCCTGCGTTACGTTACGGTTATCGTATCGAGATCGAGAAATCTCATACTAAATTTTAGTTCCAAATACGCTCACGGGCGGGCGCTGTTCCAAACGTCATACAAACTCGTTATAGGTTACTATTCGAGTTTAGGGTCGTCGTGCTTAGGGCACTGGCTTGACGGTTCCTCTTAATTGGATATTGTGTGTTCTCTAGTTCGTGTATATATGTATTTTATGTAGTATATACTCCTTGATATGTATTTATTTATCGTTATGTTATTGGTATGTACTAGAGTGTATCTGTATTTCTATGTATGTGTATTTTAAATGCTTTAGTTATGTTGGGAAATTTACTTCGATAGCAAAGAGAAATGCAGACACTTACTTGAGGATTCCGCAACGCTGGTTTTGGGGGCCCCCAATTGATGTTAGTCCACAGGAGTTATAGCTGGCGTTCGCTGATGGTGAATGTGTCGTTGCTAAGATTTTGACTTGCTTTTAAAGGTTTTGAATTTGAAGTTTGAGCGGAGCGGTAGCGCTGCACACTGTACGAGATTCGTTACGAGAGAAGAGAGTGAATGTCTCTAAGACGTTGGCAACACTGTACTGGTGTTGCGTTTTGTTAACGCTTTTTGGAAAGCGTTTTGTTCGTATCCACATTCAAATCTGCCATCGATTTGGATAGATTAAAATAATTAAAAACAAATAACAATCTTGTGCCAGCTGAATACTAGGTTTATAGAAGTACGGAACATGCCGCCGACCATAAAATAATGCTTATTTTATTGAGAGATTACTTATGCTAACTTAGTACTAAAACATGCAATGTAATAGTAATGAAATGCCTACTCCACAGGCAATGGGCAGACCTTGACGACAGGTCGCTTGGTTACGGTATTACCGATGCGTACAGTCACGACGCGTGCAACACCGTCGGCGCCCGGGTGCAGCTGCTGCACACGTGCTAGGCGCCACTGTAGCGGCGGTAGCGAGTTGTCGATCAACACGACCACTGAACCCTCGCGGAGGGGTGTGCGAGAGTCATCGTGGAACCATTTACCTCGCTGTTGTAACTGATGGAGGTACTCTACGCTCCAGCGCTTCCAAAAATGTTGAACAGCTTGTTGAATGACCTGCCATCTGACGAGGCGGTTTGGATTATCGTTAGATAAGTCTAATTCTGGGAGTGAGTTCAATGGTTCCCCGATGAGGAAGTGTCCGGGTGTGAGAGGTAACGGATCCGAAGGGTCGTTGCTTAGACTACTGAGCGGTCTTGAGTTGAGAACTGCCTCAATTTGACAAATTAAGGTGTTAAATTCGTCATGGGTAAGAGTAAGTGTACCTATGACGCGATGCAAGTGAACTTTAAGCGATTTTACGGCCGATTCGAAAATTCCACCGAAATGACTAGCGCTAGGCGGATTGAAATGCCATGTAATGGACAGGTCAGTCAGTTGTTTGTTAATGAAAGCTTCATTTAATTCACTCCGTAAGAAAGAGTAGAGTTCGGATAAATAGTTATTACACCCGACGAAGTTTCGACCGTTGTCAGAATAGATATCTGTACATAGCCCTCGACGCGATATGAACCGACGTAGAGCATTTAGAAATGCGTCAGTGGATAAATCAGTAACTAATTCCAGATGAATAGCTTTGGTTGACATGCATACGAAGACGCAAACATAAGATTTGAATATTTTTGCATTTCTAAACGTGCTAGATTTAAGATTAAAGTGTCCGGCGAAATCTATGCCTACATGTAGAAACGGTCGTAAGGCGCGGACTCTGGCGGCCGGTAGTGGAGCCATGGGTGGCTGCGGAGCGACCGGTCGCGCGCGGAAGCAGCGCACGCAGCGGCGAGTGCGCATGCGAACTGCGTCGCGGGCGCACAAGATCCAGTAGGTCTGTGCGAGTATACACTGTAACGTCTGAGGACCCACGTGCAGATTTGTTTTATGATAAAAATCTATGAGCAAGTTGGTAAAATGGTGTCTTTTAGGTAGAATGATTTGATGCCTAGCATTGTACGGAAGATTTGCACGATTTAGTCTGCCGCCGACCCTGAGCAATCCGGCGTCATCTACGAATGGTTTGAGTCTTTGAAGACGTTGAGTACATCTATCATCGTCTTTGAGTCGAGAGATGTCTTCTGAGAAATGTTCCGATTGCACAAGTGTAATAATGCGGTTAAGAGCCTGCTTGGTCTCTGGAACCGTTACATATTTTGCCGAGTACGAGTGCGTCTTTCGGCATTTATGATAGAATCGAAAGATTAGTGCTACGACTCGCAACATCCTAGGTAGAGAGGAAAACCGTTCGAGGAACTCGAGAGTGGGTTCACTTTTGTGAGTGACAAGAATGTGTTTGCGGCGTTCTTCATCAGTGTGACAATTCACGCGAGATATCGGCCAATCTGGTTGCGGCTTAGTAAGCCAAGAGGGTCCATGAAACCATTGTTGATGGTCCAAACGTGAGGGAAGAACCCCTCGGGACGCGGGGTCCGCGGGGTTGTCGGCGGAGCGTACGTGATGCCACTGTGTTGCAGGTACATTGCTGGTAGTCTCTGCGATGCGATTGCAAACGTAGGTTCGCCACTTTTCAGGGGATGAACGCAACCAAGCAAGCGTGATTGAAGAGTCGCACCAAGCGAAGACTTCGTCAAACGATATAATACTGCTGTAGGCAGTGTTTATCCTTTTTATGAGCTTTGATAAAAGCAGAGCACCACACAGTTCCAACCGTGGGATTGAGAGCCGTTTCAAAGGTGCAACTTTTGTCTTGGCAAGAAGAAGATTAGAAGTGATCGCTCCATTGGGGTCAGCGACGCGAATGTAGACGCATGCAGAGTATGCCTTTTCTGATGCGTCCGAAAAACCGTGAAGTTGCACGTTATGATTACTCGGAAGAACGAGACGAGGTAACGCGATATTTTGAAGTAACGGAAGTTCGTCTAGAAATTGATACCACAAATCACAGACACCCTGGGGAGGAGCTTCATCCCATCCTGCACCTGATACCCACAGCAGCTGTATTAAATGTTTTACAAATACAGTTATAGGACTAAGGAAGCCCAACGGATCGTAGATCTTTGCTATTTCTGCAAGCATGAAACGCTTTGTACATTTACGCAGGGGCATGTCAGTTTGATAGGTAAAATTATCTGATTTCGGATTCCATTTGAGTCCGAGTACTTTTACTGAAGTGTCAGTATCAAGCGCTGAAATTATAAGAGATTCGTCTTGGGTCTCGTTATTGTTTAAGACTTCGGTTAAAAATTCGGAACTGTTACTTGTCCACTTGCGCAGTTCGAAAGTTCCCGCTTTGCAAATAGATGTTAGTTGACGTTGAAGAGCTAAAGCTTCGTCTAATGTATCAGCACCTGTAACGATGTCGTCTACAAAGACATTGTTGAGAAGCACCTGCGAGGCAAGTGGGAATGAGGCGGCTTCATCAATAGCTAATTGACGAAGTGTCCGTAAGGCCAGAAATGGCGCAGAGGCAACGCCGAAAGTTACCGTGCACAGGCGGTATTCCTTCACCGGATCAAGAGGCGAGAATCGCCAAAGAATTTGTTGAAAGTTACGATGTTCTTTACAAACGTTTATGAAGCGATACATCATTTTTATGTAAATACAATTTTATGAAGCCTAAATTTTAAAAGAACTTCAGAGAGGTCTTGGTGAAGCTTTTGCCCCGTAAGAAGATTATCGTTAAGAGAACGACTTGAGGTCGTTTTACACGAAGCATCGAACACTATACGTAACTGGGTCGTGACAGCCTTTTTGCGAATGACGAAGTGATGAGGAATGAAATAAGGAGGTTTATCACCCTTTGTTGAATCTGGGACGAGCTCCATGTGGCCCATGTCTAGGTACTCTTGGAAGCACTTGTTGTATTCTGCTCGTAAAGCAGGATCACGTGACAGCCGAGCCTCAATTTTGTGTAAACGTGAGAGCGCAATATCACGAGATTCACCCAAAGGTGGCGCATTCTCCTTAAAGGGAAGAGCAACTGTGTATTTACCTGTTGATTCGCGTTTGTGGTTACTCACGAAAATAGCTTCGCATAAAGCGTCATCTTTGGAAAGCTGAGTCTCTTCTGGAATTGATTCCAGTTCCCAGAACCGTTGCAATTGTGCGTCTAATGAACTGGTGCTCAGGTTCGTGCTAACTCGACCATGATGATTGTGTGAAATTCTACCATTTAGCAGGTAGCCGAAGATACTATTCATAGCTACAGGAGTGCCCTGCGGGCCTATAATATTGTCGTGAAGAAGGATGCTATCGCTATAATCAGACCCTAGAAGGAGCTCAACTGGACGCGCAGAACGTAGTTCTGGGTCCGCTAAGGTAAGACCTTGAAGATGTGTAATTTGTTCAAAGGAACTCGGAATGTTCGGAATGTAACTCGTAATTTTTGGTAAAATGAGCGCTTCTATGTACAATTTTGGTTCTGGTTTGTCGCGGGGTGTAACCTCGCATATCACGTAACCACGCGGTCGTTCGTTGCTGTCGCCGATGCCCGAGACAGTCGTGCTGGTGTGCGCGGGGCGCCGCGGTAGTCCGAGCCGCTGCACGCACGACTCCGTGATGAGCGTGGCTTGCGAGCCTTGGTCATCGAGCGCGCGCACAGGACGCGCCGGGCGGCGGGCGTCATCCGTTGAACGAATATTAACCAGCGCGGTGGTTAGAAGAACCGTACAATTTTTATTATTTTGAGGACCCGAATCACTATGTAATAGAGTGGGTGAAGATGAAGCATCCGCTACCGAGCGCAACTCGGGGGACGTGGAACATTCCGTCGTGAGTGTGACGTTTCTCGCGGGAACTTCCTCATGCAATAAGGAGTGATGCCGCTGAGAGCAAACGCGGCAGCTATGGCGTGATTTGCAGTCCTTTGTTTCGTGACCGATGAATAAGCAATTATAACAAACTTTGTTTTCTGTTATAAAGCGTTTCCGTTCATTTAGATTAAGTTTTTGAAAGTTATCGCATTTATATAATGGGTGAGAATTGTCTTTACAGTACGCGCATTTTACTTTATTTAAATAATCAGCTGCCGTTGCAGCATGAACGCTCATGGTTCGCGCGGGACGCGAAACAAAAGAATCCGGAGAACGCGGCACGTTGTGCTTGTAATATTGCGCATCGGAGTGCGCGCGAGACAACGGTAACGCACGGTGCACAGCCTGCGCGGGGCGCGACGGCGGGCCGACCGGCGCAGGCGGCGGCGCCGCGCTCGTCAGCCGCGCGGACGACATCACCTCGGACGTCGATAGTTCCTTGTTAAGGAAAACTATCAATTCCTTGATATTGGGAATGTCACTTGACGATAATAATGACAGTTCAAAACGTCTACGTATGTTAGGCGTAATTTTGCGCAATAAAATATTTAATAAAGGGAAACTCCAATCCGACACTGGAAACCCTAAAGAATATATGGCGGTAATATTTTCATGGTAGGTATTTAACAAATTACGTAAGCTTGGTTCAATGACTTTATCATTAACTGGTTCAACGTCAAGTATGTTATCTAAATGCTTGGTTGCAATAATACGTTTATTATCGTAACGATTCATTAACACCTGCAAGGCGTTCTCATAGTTTAATTCCGTAACCGGAATGGACTTTATTAAGTTATAAGGTTCACCTTTCAATGAGAGTAGTAAATAACGGAATCGTTCAACGTTCGTTAAAGAATTGTTATCATGTACAAGAGATTTGTATAAATCATAAAAGGAATTCCATTCGGTTAGTTTACCTTCAAATGATTGCAACGATAAAGTAGGTAGCTTGACGTGAATCTTGCTAAGTTCCTGCGTGTCATGCCCGCAGGGTGGTGACACACTGGCGGTACTTTGTCTACGCGTTTCTTTCACTGTATCTAAAATTATTTGCGTTTCGTAGTACAGCGAATCGAATTGATTCCGTGTAGCCAAATGTAGGTCCTTGTTAAATTCTCCGAGTTTAACTGTTAATTTTTCTATTTTAGCTTGTACTTGTAAGAACGTCTTTTTAATTGAATTTAATTCTTTAACCCTAACTCGGAATTCGGAAGGGTTGTTAGCACAATCAACAATACGTTGCATGCTATTGATGGCTAGATCACGCTCAAAGGTTAGTTGATCGATTTCCATCGTTATTGATTAGAATTCGTAAAATTAAATTGAAGGTCGAATTGAAAATAGTTTTACCCGACTGCCGAAGGCGGGTTATGGGTTTTGCAGACTAAACGAGAATATTCAATGTAAATAAGTGAATTTGGGTGTTCGATTTCAAGCATGAAATAAAGGAACAGCTAGAAGTGGGTCATGCACGCAATTAAAATGACCGTTGGAAATGGGCTCGGTACGCAATACCTTAACCGTTAAGAAATATACTTAGCATGAAATACCTCCTAAGTACAAATAGTAATTTGCTACAAATGTACCACTAGCTTAACTGTAAGTATTCCAAACATTGTGTTTCTGCCGTGCCTAGCGAGGCGCCGAACGAGCGCGCGACGTTAGCCACACTTACTACCTACCGCACGACTTTACGAAAAAAATATGCAATATAGTTTCGGAAAAAATCGTTCAAACCTTACGAAACTATATATAATTAGCAAGTTCTTGTTGAGATCTGACTGTACACACCGGTATTATCGCAGAATAATACGCTAAATAATTGGAAAGTCGATGTTAATATTTATGGCTGGCGGTAGATCCCGGCGCTAAGCGCATAAAATTAAATTAATCGTTAGCACAAAACAGTTTAAGCTAATTACCAGATATAATCAAACAATCAGTAGATCCGGTTCGAATGAGATGTTGGGAAATTTACTTCGATAGCAAAGAGAAATGCAGACACTTACTTGAGGATTCCGCAACGCTGGTTTTGGGGGCCCCCAATTGATGTTAGTCCACAGGAGTTATAGCTGGCGTTCGCTGATGGTGAATGTGTCGTTGCTAAGATTTTGACTTGCTTTTAAAGGTTTTGAATTTGAAGTTTGAGCGGAGCGGTAGCGCTGCACACTGTACGAGATTCGTTACGAGAGAAGAGAGTGAATGTCTCTAAGACGTTGGCAACACTGTACTGGTGTTGCGTTTTGTTAACGCCTTTTGGAAAGCGTTTTGTTCGTATCCACATTCAAATCTGCCATCGATTTGGATAGATTAAAATAATTAAAAACAAATAACAATCTTGTGCCAGCTGAATACTAGGTTTATAGAAGTACGGAACAAGTTAGTTAATTAGGTTAATTTCAGTTTCCGGATCCTCTTACTTTTATTTGTATGTCTACTCTTTTTTCTGATGTCCTGTCAATCGCCCGAAGGTTAACTGGTAGAGATCCCTTTAAGGGATAAGTTCGCCTTTGTACATTTGCTTTTGTTCTGTTATCTGTATTTTTTGTTTTATGTGCAATAAATAGATATTCATGCATACATACATACAAATATCGTAGGTAATGGAATATTTTTTTATAAGTACGTAGATTAGATTAGATTAGATTAGATTAGATTATTTATTTCAATATAAAATTACATTAAATTGCACATGTCAAGTCAAAGAATTTAAATATTGAAATCGTCAAAAAATTATTAAGAAATAATATTAAATAAACAAAGAATTAAATGTCAAACAAAATTATACAAAATAAAATAGAATTACAAAGAATGTTCTCCACTAGGGATCGTCAAAATAAATATAATCAATATACATTAACATTATCAATCTATAATTTAACAATATCATGCATGTCAAGGTGAAAAATAATGTCAATAAATACTAATTAAAATTAAAATGTCATATTTAAAAATTCGTTTACAGAATAAAATGGGTTTTTTAACAAAAGGTCTTTCAATCGACGACCAAACGTTTCGTCATGTTGTTCATTTTTAATATCAGAGGGTAGGTGTTCATAATATCTGGGACCAATAACGCGCGGGTTTTTCTCTGCTAGCACCATTCTATGGGGAACTGCCCGTAAGCGACCTGTGTTACGTGTGATTTTACCCTCTACGCCCATTCGACTGAAACTGGAAATGTTGGTCCGCGTATACATAATAACTTGGAACAAATACAGTGAAAATAAGGTCATAATATTGAACTCTGTGAACAGGTTTCGGCATGAATGCCTTTGTTTAACGCCAGCAAGTATCCGTACTGCACGTTTTTGCAAAACCAAGAGACGGCCAGAGTCCGTGGAGTTTCCCCACAGCAAAGTACCATAAGAAAGCAGTGAGTGGAAATATGCAAAATATACCTGCTTTAGTGCACTGTCCGCTATTAATGGCTTTAATTTGCGTAGAGCAAAAGCTGCACTGCTTAACTTACTACAAAGAGACTCCACGTGACTCTTCCAATTCATGTTTGAGTCTAGTGTGAAGCCCAAGAATTTGCATTGCTGACACAGTGATATGGGGAATGTCATTAATGGTGGTGTGACGACAGCCCTACCAGAGAACAACACAACGCTTGATTTTATAAGGTTCATGATAAGTCCATTTGTTGAGAACCAATGTTGCAACTGCCCGCACACTTTATTTATCCTTTCATTCAGTTGGTCATAAGTGGTCGCACATACTACGACTGTAGTGTCATCAGCGAAGAGGACAGTGAGACCGTCAGTGATGACGGATGGCAGATCGTTAATAAACGTCAGGAAAAGTGTATTTCCAAGTGATGAACCCTGAGGTATCCCTATAGTGACGTCACCCGGCTCAGATCGCATCTTTTTTCCGTTTGCCGTCACCACCTCAACTGTCTGCTTACGGTTTTCCAGAAATGACTTAAGCAACTCAAATACGTTATGTCGAACACCGTACATTTTCAGTTTCGTCAGTAAAAGGTCATTATTTATAACGTCAAACGCCTTAGAAAGGTCACAGAATATGCCAGCAACTTTGAATTTACTGTCCAGACTCATGACGATGGAGTCAATTATCTGGTGTGCAGCGTGCGTTGTTGACATATTGCGTCTGTAGGCGAACTGTCTGTCAGTCAGTAAGTCATTTGTCTCTAAATGTGTCATTAAGTGTGATGATATAATATTCTCAGTAACTTTGGAAAAATTTGGAACTATCGTAATTGGTCTGTGTGTGTCAGTTTTTTGTATGTCACCCTTCCCCTTGTACACGGGGCAAACCCTCGCATTCTTTAGGTCATTAGGATAGACGCCGGCTCTGAACATGTCATTTATTAGTGTAACTAATCTGTCAGCCAGTACTGGCCAGACTGACAGAAGAGTATTCACGGAGATGTCGTAGAGGTAAATTGAGTTGGGAAAGTAGGTACCTAATTTCAGAAAAGAATAGGTACGCAGGCCGTCTCGTAGGTACATATAATATCTCCAAAAGATGTATTTACTTAGTAAGATTTTTGCTGAAAATGTTTTTTAATTTCAACTCAAAATTCACTTGCACGTTTTGATGTAAATGAATAAAAATACTTATAGGAAAGTAAGTAAGCAATTGAATAAATAACAGTTTTCGAAATTTGACATCGTCTTAATTTTTTTTTATACGACAAGGAAGGCAAACGAGCAAGTGGGCCACCTGATGGTAAGTGATCACCACTGCCCATAGACATCCGCAACCTCGGGGGGTTTGTAGATGCGTTGCCAACCTAGAGAGCTAAGATGAAATGCCTCTGTGCCCGTTATTACACCGGCTGTCTTACTCTCCACACCGGAACACAACAGTGCAAGCACTGCTAATTTATTAGTGGAACAAATTTAATACCCGTTACACAACAGTAGGTAAGTACATAGCTATTTTAATACAGTTGCTCAAAAAGTGGTATTTTTTGTAGCTACGTATCATGCGGAAAGTTGTATTTTTCGTACTAGTGCTGTTTACTTTTCCAAGGCGCCGGCGGCTCCGGGCCGCCTACACCTTCCTCCTCCTCCACGGCAGGGCAGCCCCGCCGGCTCACCGCCTTTGTTTTAAAAAACCATCGTTTGGTACACGTGCGGAAGTGTCATTTTCACTCGTCCTGAGTCTCGACCCTCGCCTCACGGCTCGGGCCTAGACACCAACAGACTCGTGCATAATGACATACTTTTCGCACTTATATAAAAAAAGTACTATTTCTTAACTTGGTAGTTAATTACAGCACTTTGTGAACTCTCGAAAAACCCTTCCAGGGACTCTCGAGAATTTTTTTTTAACTCACTAAAATATTTTTTCGAACTCTCAAAAACACTTTTTAAAAGTCTCTTCTAATCTAATCCGCGCACGTTCGGTTCGGCATCGTGCTTTTCGCGCCGCTGCAAATTGACTTCCGGTGTGGACGCGCCACTTCCGACGCGCCCGGAAACGCCGCCATATTGCCCAGCAAACCAAAATGGCGGGCATTGGAAATTTAGTAGGTAAATGGGAAGGATTTGGGTTGATGCCTTCAAAAGTTGAAGGCGACTTGATTAATGAATGATCTCACTAATAGATCAATGAACAAGGGTAGCGATTCTTTATAATTAACTGTTATGTCTAGTACAGTCAGCAGCAGAGGTAGCTAAGCAACCGAAGCGGTCACAATGATCTACTCAAGCTCTTACGTCTATAACAATAGAGCCGTGCAGTGAACGCGTCGGTTGCTTAGCTACCTTTGCTGCTGACTGTATCTACTTTCTTTCTCTTTCTTTTTGACTAACTCTTCCTCGCAACTATCTATGTTATCAACACGAAACTACCGTGAGACTCAATCATAGTGAAATAAAACGGATCACTCATGAATCGAGTTTAGCCTGACGTATGAACTAAAAAACAATTACTTTGCTCACCCGCGACCACTAATGACAAATAGTTATATCTGTGCGGCAAATGTATGTTTCCATGCAACACCTCCACCTCCACTGCTACACGAATCAACACATGCCACACAGACCCAACTATCACCACCACCACTATACTAAACGCTGACGCGTTTCGGCACTCTCCACGAGGCCATTTACGAAGCACAACAACAACCGCTCAACATGCCACCACTTCCACTACTGACATATGTAAACCATGTACTCAACTTAGTTAATGACAAAACCAACGTACCCACTAATATTTTATAAATTCCAAACTACCCTTTTATGTAAGTCCTAAACTACCCTTTTTTAAGAAATGAATTCCAAACTACCCTTTTTATTTTTATTTTTAATCTACGCCAGGTACCCCGTTATTCACGCGAGCAGAGGGTCGAGTACGACTTTTCGAATCCTGCGTAACGTTACGGTTATCGCATCGAGATCGAGAAACCTAATATTAAATTTTAGTTCCAAATGCGCTCACGGGCCGGCGCTGTTCCAAACGTCATACAAACTCGATAATGTTTCCTATTCGATTTTACGTGACGAAGGTTTCGATTATTCGTAGTCGGGCCTCTGAGCCGCGGCGCGCAGTGTGCGTCAAGCTGCCGCTGAATCGTGCGCTCCCAGAGGTAGACTTGTGGGTGCGAGCAATTTTACGTGAATGGCGAACGAGTGGACACGTTAATGGATATTTGAATGATAATATTATGATAGACAGTTAGGTACCTGCTGTACAACATACAAACATACAAACAAACAAACAAAAACGGAACGGAAAAACATTCAAATATCCATTAACGTGTCCACTCGTTCACCATTCACGTAAAATTGCTCGCACCCACAAGTGGGAATGCCGGTACAATTAATAAAATGGCCACGGTACAGCTTTCCAATTATTTTCATTGTACGAATAAAAATATTCACGCGCACCCTTACTTTTACTGCAACGGAATTTGTACCTTATAACAAGGGACATAAGAACTGCGAAACAAAAATATGTCAGTTGGCCAATTTCATATTGTTGAAGTTTCAGCTTTATCTAAAAGATAGAGAGCTTATAGAAAGTTTAAGTATATAGCTGGAAGTTGGTTTCGGAGAGAAATTAAAATATTATTATTTATTTATGTTTGGGCATGTAGAGAGAATGAGTGAAAGCAGATTTACAAAAAGGGTGTATTAAGGGAGAGTGGATGGAAAAGTGGGAAGACCTCGGCGAACGTACTCCGATCAAATCGGTGATATTTTGGAAGAAGGACAGGTCAGGAGTACCCGAAATCGAAGAGCATGTATGAAGAATGTTATGAGATTAAGGGAAGCAAAGGTTGTATGTCAGGATCGTAGCAAGTGGAAGCCCATGGTCTCTGCCTACCCCTCCGGGAAACAGGAGTGACTGTATGTATGTATGTATGTAAGAAAATATCGTTGAAATATTTTCAAGCGATGCTAATAAGAGAAAAATCGAACAAAATAAAAGCTTATTTATTACGTTCACAATAAAAAATAACCCTTCAGCCCCCTACGTAGCCGATGCTATGTAACCAGTTACGCGTAAAGAATTATTCTTCTCGCTACGAAACTGGTTACGTACAAAGAAGTTTTTTACATAAGACAAAATTTGTTACGTACGACCGCCTAGGAATCCAATGCTACGAAACAGTAACTTAGTACGTAGCATTGGTTTCGTATGGTGCCAAAAGGGAAAAAAATTCCATGTTAAAATGCTCATAATTTTATAAGTACTCATAAGATAGATAGACAGATAAAACGTTTATTTGACACTGCAATACACATAATCAAGGTTTAAACAATAGGCAAGTTTAACTTTAACTACCTAACTTACTAATAAACAATTTTTAGGGTTCCGTACCTCAAAAGGCAAAAAACGGAACCCTTATAGGATCACTCTGTTGTCCGTCTGTCTGTCTGTCAAGACACTTTTTGTCTAGAACGCGTGGAGGTAGCATGCTGAAATTAATAGAAAATACTCAAGCCTGCGGTCCCTTGAAGCTGTGAAAAAATCAACCCTCTAAGTCAACGCGATCAAAAGATAAAGTAATTAAAAAGGCTATTTCCATACAAATTGCCGAAATCCGAAAACCTAAAGGGTACTTCTAGTTGTCCTAGAAACTTGAAATTTGGTATGAAGGTAGCTCTTATAGCACAACCACTCATAAAAGTCTCAAAATCTAATTTTTTTATGTCTGTCTGTAGATTTCACAGACCAATATAAGTTGACCCCACACTGCGTACATTTTGCTTAGGAGCAGGGCTCTGCTAACACTGGACTTCTTAAAACACTAGGGAGTCCGACTCGCACTTGTCCGGTTTTTTTCATAAGCCCCGTAACATTATAAACTTTAAACACACTCACATTTCGTGTCCTCCAAAGTTAACCAAAGCGTTAATACCTAACCTTTGATTTAACCCTTTGTCTGCGTTGGCAGAAAAATAGGCCATATTGCCACCATCAATTGTACCCGTCTGGGTATAAATTACCTGCCACTTGCCCGGGTCAGACGTTACCCGGTAAATGGGGTTATAACTGGTGTACGGGTAAACCTTATTTCAATACGAATCTTTGTTGTGTCGTATTCAGGAGGAAACATGATTATTGCAAAAAAAAACTTTATTTTTCAAATTTCAAACTGAAACGTAAAAATATACAGGAATACCGGATAAATTAATTCTCGAACTGGGATTCAAAGCCAGACTTCCACCATACCGTGGTGACGCGCTACCAACTACGCGATTTCCCCTATTTTTGACCCCCGACAAAAAAGAGGGGTGTTATAAGTTTGACATGTGTATCTGTGTGTCTGTGTATCTGTCTGTGGCATCATAGCTCCCAAACGGGTGGACCGATTTCGATGCGGCTTTTTTCAGTCGAAGGCTATTTTAATCGAGATGGTTCTTAGCTAAGTTTCGTTAAAATCAGTTCACTCATTTTTGAGATATTGAACTTTGAAATGACAATGTCGGGGGTTTTTCAACTTTTCTAAGCTGGTTAGGTTATTAGGAAAATAGACGGATAATCTCACGTTTCATCTTAACTCTTTATATTGGCAATGCATCTGCATTCTTTCCGGGGTTGCGGGTGTCTATGGTCAGTGGTGATCACTTACCATTAGGTGATACACTTGCTCGTTTACCTTCTTCATGCAACAAATGTATGTTTTCATGCAACACCTCCCCTCCTTTTTTGTTTCTAGTTCCTTATGAGAGGGGCCCTGTGCCTACTGGTAGTGGGACGTAAAATGGGCTGATGATGATGATGATGACGGTAAGGGTATGTATTTTCAAAGTCCATTATTTATCTGTTTCGGCTCTGAGCAGCTTGTTAGAACGAATAGAATACGACTTATCCACAGACAACGTATTTTCGATGTAATTTATGGATGTATTCTACGCAGCCGCAGGTGGTATCCATCCAAAGTAGATATCGTGCTCTTGTTGCCATAATATTTTCACAGGTGTCGAATAATTTCAACAAATTACCATTGAATTGTGTAGCTTGCTTTTGTTAATTTAAATTGTAAATAACCTGTATAGCTGTAACTGTTGCCCAAGCCCTCTCATTCTGAGAGGAGGCCTGTGCCCAGCAGTGGACGTAATAACCTAACCAACTTAAAATTAAAAACTGCAAACCCGACTGAGTATTTTGATCTTTACTCGAAAACTATATTAAACAGTAACCATGTTTTTTATTCATAATTTAAGCCTAATAACGATTTAATTAAGTGGTCAATTTGTTTCACTTTTACCTATGTATTTCAGTATACTTACCGTTTTAAATACGCACGTGATCTCAAAATGCAAACCTTTTTCTCCTTTATTTTTTTTTCTGATTTTTTCTGTGTATTCATGACATGTTTCAGTGAGTATTAAAAAGTATAATACATACATTTTGACGACCGGATAGCCTAGTGGTTAGAGACCCTTACTATGAAGCTTGAGGTCCCTGGTTCAAATCCTGATCGGGGCAGATGTTTGTATGATGAATATGAATGTTTGTTCTCGGGTCTTGGATGTTTAATATGTATAAAAGTATGTATTTATCTATATAAGTATGTTTATTCGTTGTCTAGTACCCATAGTACAGGCTTTGCCTAGTTTGGGACTAGGTCAATTGGTGTCAAATTGTCCCGTGATATTTATTATATTTATTATTTATTATTATACGCTCGAAAACCATAACCCTCTTTGGGCAGTCGAGTAAAAAAGGCTCATGATGACGACGAACCGATCTCATTCTACCTCTACATATTTCTCACCCGGATTAAATAAAACGCTTGTAAAAGCCCCGGGCCTTAGAGGTGCCATCAATTGCGCCCTTTGCCCAGCCCGGGTATAAATATCCGGGCGGTTGCCGGTTGAGCGCGCGGACGGCGGCCCGGCCGGCGGCGAGCGGAGGGTCGAGCACGAAGTTTTCGAATCCTGCGTAACGTAATCGTGTAGTAACGCTGTCGAGAAATTTGTATGACGTTTGGAAGCGCCCGCCCGTGAGCGTATTTGGAACTAAAATTTAGTATGAGATTTCTCGATTTCGATACCGTAACGTAACTCGTACCGATTCGAAAACTCCGTGCTTGGCCTACGGTTTTCAAACCCCGACGCACAAGTTGTGTTATAACTTCGAACTGTGTATCTGTATAGGAGTGCACTCTGAAAAGTGCATTGAAATAGAGGGAGATTATATTAAATTACCTAAACAATACATAGTGAAATAAACGGATCACTCACGTATGTCAGTCGAGTATAGCTCGACTTGTTTCGGACTAATCCGTAGTCCTATAGTCTCAATATTTAGCAATAATTATTAGCCTCCTTCATCTTGGTTTCTGTCATTTCAAAGTTAAATATTTCAAAAACGGGTGAACCGATTTTAATTAAACTTAGCTTTCGATTTAAAAAAACCGCATTGAAAAAAGTCCACCCGTTTGAGAGCTATGATGCCACAGACAGATACACAGGTCAAACAGACAGGATAAACAGGTTGACGACCGGATAGCCTAGTGGTTAGAGACGCTGACTATGAAACTTGAGGTTCCGGGTTCGATCCCCGGTCGGGGCAGATGTTTGTACGATGAATACGAATGTTTGTTCTCGGGTCTTGGATGTTTAATGTGTACATAAGTATGTATTTATCTATATAAGTATGTTTATCCGTTGTCTAGTACCTATAGTACAGGCTTTGCCTAGTTTGGGACTAGGTCAATTGGTGTCTATTGCCCCATGATATTTATTATTTATTATTATTATTTATATCATAACACCTCTCTTTTTCGTCGGGGGTTAAAAAATTACAAAGGTGGAGTCTGCACCTGCACACCTGCACACTCCTGCGAAACAATTTAATGGTGTGTGTGAAGTTCCCAATCCGCACTGGGCCCGCGTGGTAACTTTAGCCCAAACCCTCTCATTCTGAGAGGAAGCCTGTGCTCAGGAGTGTGAAATAAAAAAAGGCTGGTGTGTGGAGTCTGAGGCATAGCTCGCCCTAACGGCGTAACGTCTTCCTAAGCCCTTAGTAATCCGAATCATCATTGTCCTGAGCAAATAGTTCCTGTTTATCCCTAAATCCCTAAATCCTACGACATTTGCTGTAGCCCGATCGCGAACCGAAGAACTTTTAATCCTTCCTTTAAGCTTTCCTTGAAGCAATTGTATCGGTAGCCCAACCGCGCAATTGTGGAGCCTTCGACGATGGGATTTTTCGTAGAAAAAATACAAGCTTTCCTTGCTGACTGATGTTTTTTAACCCCCGACTAATCTAAAAAGAGCTGAGGGTCGAGCACGACTTTACGAATGCTGCGTAACGTTACGGTTATCGTATCGAGAACGAGAAGCCTCATACTAAATTTGAGTTCCAAATACGCTCACGGGCGGGCGCTGTTCCAAACGTCATACAAACTCGATGCGTGACGCAGGTTTCGAATATTCGTATTCGGGCCTCTGTGTTATAAGTTTGACCTGTGTCTGTGTATCTGTCTGTGGCATCATAGCTCCCAAACGGATGGACCAATTTCGATGTTGTTTTTTTAATCGAAAGCTAGTTTAATCGATATGGTTCTTAGCTAAGTTTCATTAAAATCGGTTAACCCATTTTTTAAATTGAACTTTGAAATGACGACGTCGAGGGTTTTTCAACTTTTCTAAGTTAGGCTTTTAATAAAGTACTTATATCTCGAATTGATGCGGTAGGTATAATTTTTGCAAGTGGATCTTTCGATATTAACTCACTATATATTTATTACATCCTTACTCTTCGATTAACAACTTCCAATTCGATTACAAATTGTTTACTAAAAGTATTACAACCGCATGTGAACATGTGTGTGTAATGGGCAAATACAACATCGAACACGCGCCGCCGATTGGTTGCCCGGGAGTGTTCCATTTCAATCAACTTTTAAAAACTGTTCCAATTTCGAATTTCGGATCTCAAAGGGATGTTTGAATAACCGTTGGAATGAGGATGGTGCTATGCATTTATTTATTGGAACCAGTTTTTTTATTTAAGTACTCATTGAAAGGAAAGTAATTATTTTGATAGAGGCTATTTTAACACAGCATTTATTATTGGCTATTAAAAATGTTGGTTGCGCAGAAGCATTAACGAGTACTTCAAACAATTACTTATGAATGACTTAGTTGAAGCAAAGTTTTGATGCGTTACCTATACTTAACTGATTTTGCATTATGTGACTATTAAGGTGTGTGTGTGTGTGTGTATATCTCTTCATTGCACATAAAACAAAAAAATACAGATAACAGAATAAAAGCAAATGTACAAAGGCGAACTTATCCCTTAAAGGGAACTCTACCAGTTAACCTTCGGGCGATTGACAGGACATCAGAAAAAAGAGTAGACATACAAATAAAAGTAAGAGGATCCGGAACCTGACATTAACCTAATTACGGTATTAAGGTATTACAGCAGTTGCAAATAAAATATGACACAATGCGTTGAAAACAGGTCAAGTATGGCTTAATTGGGTGAGCATGGTACGGATTGCCGAGGTTACTGTTTCAAGTTCAGCAGCCTTAGGTACTGTTTTTTCTTTGCATTGTCATTGTATGTTGTGTTACAGCCGTGCCGTTGTACATTTACCTACTTAAATAAGAATGTCTAGCAAAAATTTTTTTTTTTCAAAACTGTGTCTCGAACATTATGTCACAGACTAGATAATAAGAAGATAGTTCACTATAAATAGTTCAGATCCGGGCCAGTGCGGTAAAAGCATTAGCTTAAACGGATTGCGGCATCTTGTCGACACAGACGGGCGGTTGAAACGTGCGTTTTTAAAAGGTATAGGTAATATGATATTGCTTTTTTCCAGACTTATATTTCTTGAGCATCTTTATTTATTATTTTTGTTGCAATATTTTTTTAAATAAAACGTCAGGCCTAGCAACGTGCACTGTCAGGTCAGAGACTGACATATCTCGTTAAAACGATGTGAAATGACGACTAAAAATATATGTAAATAAAGCCATTGCTTGCTCTGAGAGAATTTAGATTTAGAAATTTCGAAAGTCACCAACCAGTGCGTTGTTTTACTAACACTGTCACTTTTCAGTACTAAATGACAGCGAATTTATGATGTTTTGACCCTAAAACAGCCGTGGGTAACTTTACCCCAGAGCGTCTACTGTAATCAACGGTCAAAAAAACGTCTCGAGCACGTTCGCGTTTACGTCTGAATTACTATGGGCACATTAGCAGCGCCACTAGTGGCACGTATCAACATCAAACAATTCTGATACAGTTTGACACCCGTAACGCAAACGCGATCGAGACGTATTTTTGGGTGTTGATTGCACTAGACGCTCTGAATACCCTGCAGTCGCTCTGGTGGCATACAGCGTGAACGCGGCGTTCAAAAACCCGCCCGTCTACATTTTCTTCCATTACACTAACTAGATTGTCAGCGCTTTAGAACCAGCTCTGTAATGTAGCCTTAACCCTGAGTTATGCCCTAGCCTTACTCTTTAATAAGAGATCATGGACTTACTAACACCATGGACTTTGGGTCTAGTACAAAATTCACGAAAAATGTGTCCCAGTACAACACGGCATTTTTCGATGACAGCCATACGTCATAGCGCTGTCGTTCGACCGAATTAAGACTGACTGACGCTCGATTAGTGTTCTTTTGGTTCGGACGTTTTCAAGCGCTAATCCGAAGTCCATGGTATTGGTAAGTCAATGGATATACCGCAAATTCTAGGTTCTATCCGTCTTGCGAGTGACGCCATCTGTTGAGTGCTATCAAAACTAAATAGGGTTGACATAGAGTCATAAGTCATAATTAATTCTACAAATATTAATAAGATGATAGTAATTTGTGTTCGTGTTAATAAATGACGTAATTTTAATTGTGTGTTTAACCATGGAACCATTTCCAGTTATTTTAAAATTTTCATTGTATTTAATTTAAAACGTGCAAGTTTAATGGCTTGTTTGTTGATTGAGGGATAAGATCAAATGCCTCTTGTGCCCGTGATTTCCCCGGCTGTCTTACTCCGCACTGGAACACAACAGTGCAAGCACTGCTGCTTAGCGGCAGGATTAGCGAGTACTCGCACAAGGTTCTAATACCACACACGACGGACGGACGAGGAACACAAACGTACGTACGTTTACGCTTATGTAAAAAATTGTTACGATGCTACAAAATCATACTAAACAAAAATGTCATGCAAATGGCAAAAGTTACACTACTGACATATTAATATTTATCCATACTTATTCCCAAAGGTGCCAACCCTACGGCCTAAATTAAAACGAATCTCACAGCTGGCGTTGATACTTATTCCCAAAGGTGCCAACCCTACGACCCAAATTAAAACGAATTTCACAGCTGGCGTTGATACTTATTCCCAAAGGTGCCAACCCTACGGCCCAAATTAAAACGAATCTCACAGCTGGCGTTGATACTTATTCCCAAAGGTGCCAACCCTACGACCCAAATTAAAACGAATCTCACAGCTGGCGTTGATACTTATGCCCAAAGGTGCCAACCCTACGGCCCAAATTAAAACGAATCTCACAGCTGGCGTTGATACTTATTCCCAAAGGTGCCAACCCTACGACCCAAATTGAAACGAATCTCACAGCTGGTGTTGTTACTTATTCCCAAAGGTGCCAACCCTACGACCCAAATTAAAACGAATCTCACAGCTGGCGTTGATACTTATTCCCAAAGGTGCCAACCCTACGACCCAAATTAAAACGAATCTCACAGCTGGCGTTGATACTTATTCCCAAAGGTGCCAACCCTACGACCCAAATTAAAACGAATCTCACAGCTGGTGTTGATACTTATTCCCAAAGGTGCCAACCCTACGACCCAAATTAAAAGGAATCTCACAGCTGGTGTTGTTACTTATTCCCAAAGGTGCCAACCCTACGACACAAATTAAAAGGAATCTCACAGCTGGCGTTGATACTTATTCCCAAAGGTGCCAACCCTACGACCCAAATTAAAACGAATCTCACAGCTGGCGTTGATACTTATTCCCAAAGGTGCCAACCCTACGACCCAAATTAAAACGAATCTCACAGCTGGCGTTGATACTTATTCCCAAAGGTGCCAACCCTACGACCTAAATTAAAAGGAATCTCACAGCTGGTGTTGTTACTTATTCCCAAAGGTGCCAACCCTACGACCTAAATTAAAAGGAATCTCACAGCTGGTGTTGTTACTTATTCCCAAAGGTGCCAACCCTACGACCCAAATTAAAACGAATCTCACAGCTGGCGTTGATACTTATTCCCAAAGGTGCCAACCCTACGACCCAAATTAAAAGGAATCTCACAGCTGGTGTTGTTACTTATTCCCAAAGGTGCCAACCCTACGACCCAAATTAAAAGGAATCTCACAGCTGGCGTTGATACTTATTCCCAAAGGTGCCAACCCTACGACCCAAATTAAAAGGAATCTCACAGCTGGTGTTGTTACTTATTCCCAAAGGTGCCAACCCTACGACCCAAATTAAAAGGAATCTCACAGCTGGTGTTGTTACTTATTCCCAAAGGTGCCAACCCTACGACCCAAATTAAAACGAATCTCACAGCTGGTGTTGTTACTTATTCCCAAAGGTGCCAACCCTACGACCCAAATTAAAACGAATCTCACAGCTGGTGTTGATACTTATTCCCAAAGGTGCCAACCCTACGACCCAAATTAAAACGAATCTCACAGCTGGTGTTGTTACTTATTCCCAAAGGTGCCAACCCTACGACCCAAATTAAAACGAATCTCACAGCTGGCGTTGATACTTATTCCCAAAGGTGCCAAACCTACGACCCAAATTAAAAGGAATCTCACAGCTGGTGTTGTTACTTATTCCCAAAGGTGCCAACCCTACGACCCAAATTAAAAGGAATCTCACAGCTGGTGTTGTTACTTATTCCCAAAGGTGCCAACCCTACGACCCAAATTAAAAGGAATCTCACAGCTGGTGTTGTTAGTTATTCCCAAAGGTGCCAACCCTACGACCCAAATTAAAAGGAATCTCACAGCTGGTGTTGTTACTTATTCCCAAAGGTGCCAACCCTACGACCCAAATTAAAAGGAATCTCACAGCTGGTGTTGTTACTTATTCCCAAAGGTGCCAACCCTACGACCCAAATTAAAACGAATCTCACAGCTGGTGTTGATACTTATTCCCAAAGGTGCCAACCCTACGACCCAAATTAAAACGAATCTCACAGCTGGCGTTGATACCAAGTTCGGTATGAAAATGTTATTTATTACCACTTACGACTTTATCCGGGACTTATCTGGGAGTTAGGAAGGTTAACTGGTTTCTTATAACGTAACCTGTCGGTGATTTGAAAAGGTAATCTAATAAAAGTTGTTCTTTTTAACTCCCTATGCAAAAAGAGGGGTGTTATAAGTTTATCCGTGTATCTATCTGTGGCATCGTAACTCCTAAACGGATGGACCGATTTGAACGTGTTGTTTTTAGGGTTCCGTACCACAAAAGGAAAAAACGTAACCCATAAAGGATCACTTTGTTGTCCGTCTGCCTGTCTGTCTGTCAAGATCCTTTTTCTCTGGAACGCGTGGAGGTAGCATGCTAAAATTAATATCAAATACTCAAGCCAGCGGTCCCTTGAAGCTATGAAAAAATCGTTCTTCTAAGTCAACGCAATCAAAAGATACAGTAATTAAAAAGGCCATTTCCATACAAATTGTCGATTTCCAAAAACCTAAAGGGTACTTCCAGATGTCCTAGAAACTTGAAATTTGGTATGAAGGTAGCTCTTATAGCACAAACACTCCGAAAAGTCTCAAAATCTTAAATTTTTATGTCTGTGTGTAGATTTCGCAGACCAATATAAGTTGACCCCATACTGCGTACATTTTGCTTAGGAGCAGGGCTCTGCTAACACTGGACTTCTTAAAACACTGAGGAAAAGCGTTAAAATATTTCTACGGAACCCTCGTGTGCGAGTCCGACTCGCACTTGGCCGGTTTTTTAACCGAAAGCTAGTCGAGATGGTTTTTCGCTTCAAAATCGGTTTAACCGAGATTATTGAACTTTGAAATTGAAATGTCGGAAGTTTTTCCAAATTTTCTGAGTTGTTTTGGTTTGTTTATGTTACGAGTACAGTCAGCAGCAGAAGTAGTTAAGCAACCGAAGCGGCCACAATGATCTACACAAACCCTTATAATTATCTTTAACAATAGAGCCGTGCTTAGATCATTGTGAGCGCTTCGGTTGCTTAGCTATACTTCAGTAAGTAGGTCGAGCACGACTTTACGAATGCTGCGTAACGTTACGGTTATCGTATCGAGATCGAGAAACCTCATACTAAATTTTAGTTCCAAATACGCTCACGGGCGGGCGCTGTTCCAAACGTCATACAAATTTCTCGATAACGTTTACTACTCGATTACGTTACGCAGGTTTCGAATATTCGTACTCGGGCCTCTGCTGCTGACTGTTGTAGTGATGCGAAAAAAAAATGGAATGTTTGGGAGATAGACAAGTTGACAATCCAACTTGGGGAGAGTTGATTCGCTACGCTACAGCCTACTGATATAGGTTATCTAAGAATAGAAGGTTGCTCGGACAGGCACAGCGGCTTCCTAATGAACTTTTGTTTCAAGAGCCGTAGCCAGTTTAACTTCTATTGGTGTGGTTAGTGGGAGCGACAGAATGATAAGAAGGCCAATTTAATTGAACATGACATTTATTGTAGGATTCAATTATAAGCCAAGCCGGCACGCTTGGGACTAACTAAACCTTATCTAAACCGGTCGACGCGCACTGAATCTATAACGTGGTGAAAAGTCCACACGCGCGCTGGCCAGCGGTAAAGAAAAATTGTCTGTGCACTCACGGGACTCCTCGGTCTACCTCGGTGTTGGTGTGTCGTATCAGGCTACGGAAGCCGTAGCCGGCACGAGTATGTTCGGAGACCCTCAGGCCGTCAAACCCTACTGGCAACAGCAAGGTGAGGCCCGGGGGACAGTCGGACGTAGCCCCTGGTGGTGCAGACGCGGCACAGCGCGCAGGTGCGCGGGCGGGCGTGGAACCCTTGGCGTCGCAGAATTGCCACAGAGTCCGCCCGCCGGAACTCTGGTCCTACGGGAAAGGCTCGCGCTGTCTCGGCGAGGCGCGTAGTCGATGATGGAGGGCTATTAAACCCTTGGCTTCAGCACGAATGCACTGGGCCGCCCACTGGCCCAGGCCTGCGGGAAATCGGACGCGGTGGCGCACGGCGCGCGGCGTCAAAAACTAGAAGGCTTTGAAGTCCTTGGCATCAGTGCGAGCACACTAAGCCGCCAGCTAGCTTAGGCCTACGGGGAAGGTGAGAACGGCAGCGCTCCTCGATGCACACACGTCACTCCGCGACACATATACGCACTCCTCACAAACCCTACTGACACTGCGTCTCAGAGGACGTCACAAAAATGTTCACAGCCTGCCAATGCATCGGGTCTGGTGCGACGCGCTTACGCGGACGCGTGGGTGGTTGGAATTACATCGCGGTACCGCGTTTGCGCTTATTTACGCGGCGTTTTTACGTCAAATTACGCGCACGAGTGACATGCACCCACCCAGGAAGGGGATCGCCGCCAGACTGTCAGTGTGACAGATCACGGCCAGGGAATTCAGGAACGCGTTTCATTTGACGGGATGTTAAACTCTCGTCAGCCGCTTAGTAACTTCCAAATTTAACAAACTACCACGGCGCTACGCGCAGACATGTTTTAATTGTATACGAGCACGCGGCGGGTGTCCCTGACAATTCGTGGTAAGACGAAGTTTCGAGCTTGTACAACGAGTCGCGGTTAGTGTGCGATGGAACGAAACGTAGGTTCCGCGAAACGGAACGCTCTGACAAGGTGTCAAAGTTTTTCTCTCAAAACAACTACCTACTGTTGTTATAATTAAATTTCTGACGTTTGTGTGACTGAAAGTTGCTGAAATATGCTTTGTCGTGTAAAACCGAGACTACAGGGCGATAGCGTGGCTTTGGGCGGTTAATTTGGTACCTGATATGTGTCTGGGCACGTGTTATTCTAGTGGCAATGTAAGTTTGAAGTTCGACAATAACACATGGTGTTTCCGCTGAAAATACAGCGTCTGTGATTATTGCAGGCCTGAAATGTGCCTGCCGCTCGTTAGATCAGGAGACCAGCTATCCGTGAGTACCCATGTCTTACACCAGAACATGTTATTCATTGAGATATTAACGTGTCAAAGTTGGAGCTAAGAATTAGGTTAGGTTGTAGTGATTCTCACTACAATACCCCCCTTGTTAGGAAAAAGGTTAAGCCGGGCTTAACCGCAACAGCCGGTGTAGCCGGAAGAAAAAAAATTGTGCATGCGAACCGTTGAACTTATGAATAACTTAGGATCCGCTAAAGTTAACCTAACAAGTATACGATCCTATAGGCTAAGCATGCATACCATTTTCTATGGCCCTTAGTAAATAACATTTGGATCTCGAACTATATTATGTCCGGTTCCTGGACTATAAGGTACATTTAATCTAAGCATGCTTGGTTTGCCCCAAAGCATTCCCATTAGTTTTAGTTTGCCTATCTCGATTTTAAACTATGAATTATGAGTTAATGTATTACTATATTATAACTTACTGAATTATATATTATATATATATATACAAGAGGAGTGAGACAGTCGGCGCCAACTGTTACACCCTAGATAGATATATTAGCGCACCTTATCGCGGTGGCTATGGTAAAGTCCTTGTTGTGTGAAGTGATATTGAGACTTCACACAGAGTTTTTAAAGTCGAATAATTGTGGTAGCTACCCACTGTATTGAAGAAAAAAACTTAATTTTAATTTTTTCTCGAAAAGTACCGGTCAGATTTTGATCCGGATTGTACTCCCTGAATCCTAGGGTGGCACAAGTACACAAGTTTTTTTTTTTTTTTTAAAGTAGTTTGACACTTGTCAAAAAAATTACGTGTACTAAAAATTTTGCACAGTCGAGGTTGCGAGTTGGTATACACCTTATGGTACCTTTATGATGTCCTTGGCATGGTATTTTCCCGTTTTACCCGTGTCGACGTCTTGTAGGTCATAAACGACATCTGAGTACTTCTTCGTGACTCTGCTTTTGACGAACCGCGGAGCGAGTTTCGCTGAGAAGAAGTGTGGCGCGCTTGACTGTACAAAGTTACGCCTCCACACGATATCACCCACGCTTAGCCGGAGCTCTCGGCGGCGCAGATTGTATCGGTTTGCGTTCTGTTTGTACGCTTTGGTCAAGGCGTCTGTCACACGGAGGAAAATTTTTGCCAAGTCATTTAGCGTGTCAGCTTTTTCAGGCCGAGTAGCGAGCTGGAGGTCGTCTGGGGAATCTGGTGCGTTGCCGCGTATGCAGTGCAGCGCGCCATCCGCGACGAACTCACGGCCTTTTGCTAAGAAAAATGGTGTATAGCCTGTTGCAATGTTGACTGTGCTATTTAAAGAAGATTGAATATGCGGCAGGTGCTTGGACCACATTCTGTGGTCTTCGCCCACTAAAATTGCTAAGCAGGTTTGCACAGTTTGGTTGTACCGCTCAATAGTATTGGAGTGTGGGGCGTAAAAGGCCCCATAAAATATCTTAGGGATGGAGTGGCTGGAGCAAAAGTTTTTGAATTCGCGACTTTGAAAGATGGTGGCGTTGTCGCATATTAAAACGCATGGTATGCCTTCCTTGGTTAAAATCTCGGACTCTATAAATGATGTAACCGTTTTGGTTGTTGCAGTTCTTAGCGGGTGTAACCAGCAATATTTAGTAAAAACATCTACTACTGACAGTATGTAGACGTGACCAGAGTACGATTTTGCCATGGGGCCGATGATGTCTATTGACAAGGTGTGCATCGGCCTGTCGACCTTCTTCTGGTTGGTCATGTGTCCGTGTGGTGGATTATTGGAGTGTTTGTAAGCTTTACACTTCTCACACGCGGACACGTAATGTTTCACGTCCGCATACATGCCTTTCCAGTAATAATTTTCTTTAATTTTCGAAAATGTCTTGAAAGTACCGGGATGCACTGCATTGACCTCGTGGTTTTCCTTCATGCATTCCGGTATTAATTCACGTGGGATTACTATTTTCCATTCGGTTCCGCTAAGCAATTGCGACGATGGTTTGCTATGTCTTAACAATATTCCGTTCTTTATTTGGTAATTTTTATGGAATATTGGACGTGACTCTACATTTTTAAATAATTTATTATACCAATCGTCGTTAGAACTGCAACCGCCAGTAAAAGCAACCGCCTTGAGTTCAACTCGAGATAGTATATCTGGGACTACGTGGTGTGAGCCTTTTCTGTGTCTAATCTCAAAGTTGAAGCAAGACAGCTGCATCGCCCAGCGTGCTAAACGGCCAGAGGGGTTGTTTAGCGATTTCAGCCATTTGAGGCACATATGGTCTGTGACGACCACAAAATGACTGCCGTCGACATAGGGGCGGAAATGGTTAATAGAGTCCACCACGGCCAACAATTCGCGCTCTGTAGTGCTGTAGTTTCGCTCGGTTTTTGTGAGTAGTCGCGAGTGAAATGCTACGGGGTGTTCTATGCCGTCTATCTCCTGTATGAGGACACTACCGATGCCTACCGACGATGCATCGGTGTGAATTTGGAATGGTAGGGAAAAGTCAGGGCAAGCCAGTATGGGGGCCATGGTGAGGGCGTCTTTGAGCGCTAGGAACGACCTTTCTGCTTCCTCTCCCCAGGCTATGGCCTCTTTACCCTTCTTTTTTCCCACCAATGCTGTCATCGGTGCGACTATAGTCGAGAACTTGTCTACGAACCTGCGGTAGTATGAGCATAGCCCTATAAATGCGCGTAATTGCCTAGCTGTTGTTGGTCGTGGGAAGTTTTCAATACAGTCCAACTTTTGTGGATCTGTTTGTAGCCCTTGGGGACCGATAACGTAACCAAGGTACTTTAGCTCCTCTTTACAAAATTCGCACTTTTTAAAGTTAATTGTCAAACCTGCTTTGCCTAAAGCATCAAAAACGTCGTTAAGTATGTCGAGGTGTTCTCGGAAAGTACTTGTGGCTATTAGCAAGTCGTCGCAATAGCCGAAAATCTTTTCACCGTATTTATGCTGAAACAATGAATCTATCAAACGTTGCAACTCGCAACCGGCGTTTGAGATTCCAAAAGGGAGCCGGCGGAATTCGAAAAGTCCTCTATTTGGCACTACAAAAGCTGTCTTTTGACAAGACGTTCCAGAGTCATCCACGTTGTCTGAGTTACATAATGATATTTGCCAATAAGCGGCTGACAAATCGATCGAGGTCAAATAGCAGGAACCCCGTAAATTATCTAAAATCGAACTTATGTAGGGTAATGGGTATGAGTCTTTAATTGTGACATCGTTTAATTTTCTTGCGTCCAAACAAAATCTTAGCGAACCATCTTTTTTTGGAGTCATGACAACCGGGTTTGACCAAGGTGACTTGGAGGGTGCTATCACGCCTAACTCGAGCATCCGGTCTACTTCTTCGTTTAAAGCATTCAGCTTGACCGGAGAGAGCGGATAATACCGTTGCTTTATTGGTGGGCCGATTGTCAGGATCTTGTGTTCGACTATCGATGTTTTACCTAATCCCTTCTCCTCTGTACTTATGGTTTTGAATTTTGCTATGATTTTATTAATTTCTATCGCTTCTAGGGGAGATAATCGTTGCTTTGGGATTATGGCGCAAACATTAGTGTCACTTTGTGGTTGTGCTGTAATGTCATTGCATATTGTTTTGCATTTTGGGCAGGTACTAGATAGGACCCCTCTCTCTCCGCACTGGAAGCAAACAATGCCAGGCACTGTTCGACATTGCCTGTAAGAGTGGCCTGATTTTTTACATTTTTTACAGGTCACTAAATTATTTGAAATAAATTTTCTATTGTGCTGTGTGTTGACGACAGTCACGTGACTTGATTGTTTAGACGATTTGGATCCCGAACTGACAGTGGATGGGCCGGCGTAAGCGTCAAATCGCTTGCCTAAAGTAATCAAATTTTGGATACTGTTAGTGTCACCGACGGCTAGCAGGTGCGCATATGTTGGCAGGATGTTATGCTTAATGATCTCGATAAGGTTAGCCTCCATTAGTGGGGACACTAACCTCGAATTCATTGTCTGCATTTCTAGTATGTATAAGTGTAACGGCTGGCCTGGTAGTTGTCGGTGGTCTCTAACTTTCTTTTCTAATGTGTAATCACTGTCAATGGGGGTGAAAAAAGTTTTGAATTTAAGTTGTAACTCTGACAAGGTGGTGACGTCATCGCGTATCTGCCTATAATAATCCAAAGCTTTGCCACTTAAGAAGTCGGGAAAACATTTTATGATTTTGCGCTCCGACGCGTCACGACTGCGCATATAATCATCCAACCTAAGAAAAAAGTCTGCGACGTCCGAGTCGCCTGTAAACTTTAAGTTCCATGACCGTAAGCTATCTTCGCGTATCACGTGTATAACGCGTTCGTCCGGATCTGCCGTCGGCGGTTGGTACGGTTCGCGTTTGTACTGAGGTTGATCTAAGATCTTGGACACTAGCTTCGGTGCTTCTAAGTTGGTAATGGGACGATATTGTCCAGTAGTTGCGGTTGGCGCGACGGGTTGGTTAGACGGACCTGGGGTCGGTTCAGGTATGGTTTGATTTCCGCGCGGTCGAGTATTTACGAAAGAAGGCCCCGGCCTTAGGTCGGGGTTCGAGGTCGAAGTCGGTGGAAAGCGCTTTGAAACTTCAATGTCGTGATATATTTCGTCTTCACGATCCGACATGTTGGCAGCTTATTATTGTCTGTGTGGTCCCGAACAAGCACAATAATAATAATAAGGCTTATACTTCTTCTTAACTGAGAAGTTATAATAATAATTTAATTGACTGCTAAAACATCTATTATGATGTGCACTGAAATATTTGGAATTATAATAATGTTGATAAATTTTTTGTTGACACTATGCTAAGTTTCCATAGTGTAACTGAAATGATACATTAAATTTATTTTTACTTGGTCGGGTACACACAGATGCACATACAATAATAACTTATAGACATAGGCAAATTATCAATTTGTGGCACAAAAAGATTCATTTTTCTCAACAATATGGCCATGCTACAGAACAATGTAGGTATCCTTGACAAACAGCTGTCCACCAATCACACCAATTAAGTTTTTGAAAATCGAAGTTTCTAATTTTATGTTGAGTAAATTTATGTCAAAATTTTAATTACTAGCAACTGTTCAAGTTCAATGTTTTATTGAGTTACATTAATGAAGTTCACTTGTTTGTCTGAGAGGAAGAACAATAATATTAAAGTTGCCTAATTTAAATTGAGTTGCTAATCTAATTGTGGCCATGCCCATATTTGCATTAGTAATAATTGTTCGGGCGCCATCTGTAGTGATGCGAAAAAAAAATAGAATGTTTGGAGATAGACAAGTTGACAATCCAACTTGGGGAGAGTTGATTCGCTACGCTACAGCCTACTGATATAGGTTATCTAAGAATAGAAGGTTGCTCGGACAGGCACAGCGGCTTCCTAATGAACTTTTGTTTCAAGAGCCGTAGCCAGTTTAACTTCTATTGGTGTGGTTAGTGGGAGCGACAGAATGATAAGAAGGCCAATTTAATTGAACATGACATTTATTGTAGGATTCAATTATAAGCCAAGCCGGCACGCTTGGGACTAACTAAACCTTATCTAAACCGGTCGACGCGCACTGAATCTATAACGTGGTGAAAAGTCCACACGCGCGCTGGCCAGCGGTAAAGAAAAATTGTCTGTGCACTCACGGGACTCCTCGGTCTACCTCGGTGTTGGTGTGTCGTATCAGGCTACGGAAGCCGTAGCCGGCACGAGTATGTTCGGAGACCCTCAGGCCGTCAAACCCTACTGGCAACAGCAAGGTGAGGCCCGGGGGACAGTCGGACGTAGCCCCTGGTGGTGCAGACGCGGCACAGCGCGCAGGTGCGCGGGCGGGCGTGGAACCCTTGGCGTCGCAGAATTGCCACAGAGTCCGCCCGCCGGAACTCTGGTCCTACGGGAAAGGCTCGCGCTGTCTCGGCGAGGCGCGTAGTCGATGATGGAGGGCTATTAAACCCTTGGCTTCAGCACGAATGCACTGGGCCGCCCACTGGCCCAGGCCTGCGGGAAATCGGACGCGGTGGCGCACGGCGCGCGGCGTCAAAAACTAGAAGGCTTTGAAGTCCTTGGCATCAGTGCGAGCACACTAAGCCGCCAGCTAGCTTAGGCCTACGGGGAAGGTGAGAACGGCAGCGCTCCTCGATGCACACACGTCACTCCGCGACACATATACGCACTCCTCACAAACCCTACTGACACTGCGTCTCAGAGGACGTCACAAAAATGTTCACAGCCTGCCAATGCATCGGGTCTGGTGCGACGCGCTTACGCGGACGCGTGGGTGGTTGGAATTACATCGCGGTACCGCGTTTGCGCTTATTTACGCGGCGTTTTTACGTCAAATTACGCGCACGAGTGACATGCACCCACCCAGGAAGGGGATCGCCGCCAGACTGTCAGTGTGACAGATCACGGCCAGGGAATTCAGGAACGCGTTTCATTTGACGGGATGTTAAACTCTCGTCAGCCGCTTAGTAACTTCCAAATTTAACAAACTACCACGGCGCTACGCGCAGACATGTTTTAATTGTATACGAGCACGCGGCGGGTGTCCCTGACAATTCGTGGTAAGACGAAGTTTCGAGCTTGTACAACGAGTCGCGGTTAGTGTGCGATGGAACGAAACGTAGGTTCCGCGAAACGGAACGCTCTGACAAGGTGTCAAAGTTTTTCTCTCAAAACAACTACCTACTGTTGTTATAATTAAATTTCTGACGTTTGTGTGACTGAAAGTTGCTGAAATATGCTTTGTCGTGTAAAACCGAGACTACAGGGCGATAGCGTGGCTTTGGGCGGTTAATTTGGTACCTGATATGTGTCTGGGCACGTGTTATTCTAGTGGCAATGTAAGTTTGAAGTTCGACAATAACACATGGTGTTTCCGCTGAAAATACAGCGTCTGTGATTATTGCAGGCCTGAAATGTGCCTGCCGCTCGTTAGATCAGGAGACCAGCTATCCGTGAGTACCCATGTCTTACACCAGAACATGTTATTCATTGAGATATTAACGTGTCAAAGTTGGAGCTAAGAATTAGGTTAGGTTGTAGTGATTCTCACTACACTGTACTTACTGCAATTTTGTCATGTTACAGAAGCAGACATTTTTAACATGAAACTACCGTGAGACTCAATCACATTGAAATAAAAACGACAAGACAAGAACACGACAGAAGAAAATAATTTTCACAAATTTCAAATTTGATGCGTAAATATACAGAAAAACCGGAAAAAAATTGTTCTAGCTCGTTGTTGTAGCAATTAATTGCTCGGATAGCGTAATTGGATTAGCGCGTTACCACGGTATGGTAAAGGTTTGGGTTCGAACCCCAATTCGAGAACAATTTTTTCTGTTTTTTCTGTATACATCAAATTTGAAATTTGTGAAAATTAATTTCAAACGGGATGACCGCAAAAATAAAATAACACAAAAAGTTAGTTTAAAAACGACAGAAGAAGACGAGAAGCAGACATTTTAGAATCGGCTTCAAAACTTACTTATGTCTCCTCAAATTTTGACATTCTTATATTTTCCTCACTTGTACCCTTAAGGAGCAAGATGGCAAGTGGGACTCAGCCCACAAACGATAGCTATTTTTCACCATCAGGCCATTTTCTTACTAACTCATTCCCTACGGGCATTTAATCAGTTAGGAGAAAAAAAGCCACTCCTAGCGCACTACTACCCCCTGGGGGACGCAATTTACTAACATCATAACTAACATCCTTGTAAGGCGTCACATTACACTCGCTAATCGAAATGGGTATTAGCTTAGTAACAAAAAATCGGCTCAAGATTTTTTTTAGATAATAGGGTACCTATGAATTTTTTTTTATTATTTTCAGGCAAATCTAAAAGTAAATCTCAATGTCGAAGGTTTTTAATTTCTGTAAGTACAAGAACTGCATGAAAACATTGCATTTTTAATCCCCGACGAAAAAGAGGGGTGTTATGAGTTTGACCTGTGTATCTGTCTGTGGCAACTTAGCTCCCACACGGATGGACCGATTTCGATGCGGTTTTTTTTAATCGAAAGCTAGTTTATAGCGTATAGGCTTAGCTGTCTTATACGTGTGGTTGCGAGTGAGATAATGAATCGCTGTTTAGTTCATACATAGATTTCTTTCAACCTAAAGAATTTTGCTCTAAATATCAATTCGAAAAACAGGATTCGCAGCAAAACCGTAGCTTGCTCGTAAAACCGAAGTAAAAGCATCCACTCTATGGTACGTTAATAGGAAGTAGGGGTAAACTTGATGGGTGCGCTACCATAAGGAAACCCATTACTCCCCCTTTATTCGGGCGCCGTCGGTTAACGGCCTATCAAGTTTCAATTACACGGGGAAAGGGTGAGGTAATTGAACGTGTTTTTTTTTCTACGACAAGAAAGGAAAACGAGCAAGTGGGTCACCTGATGGTGAGCGATCACCGCTGCTCAACACCTGCAACCCCGGGGGTTTGAAGACGCGTTGCCAACATAGAGAGCTAAGATGAAATGCCTCTTGTGCCCGTAATTATTTTATCCTGGCTGTCTTACTCTCCACACCGTACCACAACACTGCGAGCACTACTGCTTAGTGGCAGGATTGGCGAGTAAGATGGTGGTTGTGATACGGATGGACCTTGTACAATGCCTTGATTCTTATATGAACCTAATATATTTACTAGTCAAGTGGATGTGTGAGCTGTCTACCTCGCAAGCTGATTTTTGAAATTTTTTCGTTTTTTTTTTTATTTCCAGAAACCGAATCGTCCAAAACAAACCATATAATTTACGGACCTGACCGTCTAGTGTAATTAACGGCCAAAAATACGTCTCCATCGCGTTTCGGGTGTATGAGAATTGTTTGTTGTCGATACGTGCCACTAGTGAGTGGCGCTGCTAATGTGCCCATAGTAATTAAGACGTAAACGCGAACGCGATCGAAACGTATTTTTAACCCCCGACGAAAAAGAGGGGTGTTATAAGTTTGACATGTGTATCTGTGTATCTGTCTGTGGCATCATAGCTCCCGAACGGGTGGACCGATTTCAATGCGGTTTTTTTCAATCGAAAGCTAGTTTAATCGAGATGGTTCTTAACTAAATTTCATTAAAATCGGTTCACCCGGTTTCGAAATATTGAACTTTGAAATGACAATGTCGGGGGTTTTTCGACTTTTCTAAGTTGGTTAGGTTATTTTGGTCTTTGATTACACTAGCTAGACGCTCTACTCACAAAACTTGGACGAGAATCGGCTTAGATCCGGACATCCGGACATACGAAAGTATTTTTGAAGACGCTTCGCTCACGCTTCCCGCTCACTAGGTCATTTTTAACCCCCGACGAAAAAGAGGGGTGTTATAAGTTTGACATGTGTATCTGTCTGTGGCATCATAGCTCCCGAACGGATGGATCGATTTCGTTGCGGTTTTTTTCAATCGAAAATAATCGAATAATCGAATATTTTTAATAAACTCACTGAAACATGACTACACAGAAAAAAACCAGAAAAATGCCAACCCCGGGAATCGAACCCGGATCCTCGACACTCCGGGTCGTGTGAAAAATGGGGAAAAATACAAAAAGGTACTCCAACTGAGATCATGAATCGAAAGCTAGCTCAATCCAGATGGTTCTTAGCCAAGTTTCATTAAAATCGGTTGGCCCGTTTTTGAAATATTGAACTTTCACACGTTAAACTTGAACTAAATACGAAATGGCTAAGAAAAATACTCGCCCCGGATTCTTAAGGCAGTCAACACCAGTTTATTACACAAATCCGCCCCGGGAAAAATATTGTTCCCCCATTGTTTGCCCCGGTATGTTTACCGGGCAAGTTAATGACGACTGGCGCCACCTGGCGGCCGGCCTAGGTACTAGCCGACGTGGAAGGTTGTCGGTATTATAATCCCCAGAGCTGAGCTATTCTGTGGATATTAAGTTACCTACTTGTGGAAGCATAATCCTTCATTATTATCAAGGAAGACTTTTAAGATGAAACTAAAACTACCCTGAGGCTCAATCAAGTATTATTTCGAGTGTTATTAACAATAATACTAATAGTTACACGCCGTACACGAAGTCATGGTTCTCAAATCTTAATGCTAACTTACATACTTACATGATATGAGCATTTTTCAAAATTCAAACCTTTCTACACTAGGTTACATTAATACTTAATCTTAAGAGTGTTACTTTTTAAGTAAGTAAGTAAGTAAACACTTTATTGTACAAAAAACAGGATAAAACACAAGTTACAACAATAACATTTGAGTACAAAGGCGGACTTATCCCTTTAAGGGATCTCTGCCAATCAGCCTTTGAGTGGTGGAGAGGAATAGTTCACTGGGGATCGACACAAACTGAGTTCATAATTATAAATATCGAGAGACAATACAATACACACACACATACAAAATCCTACCATATTACAATATACTACTAAATACAATATACTAGTAAATACCAATACATAAATAATACAATAAAATACAATAAATAACAAGCACAACATTAAAGGAGAACTCCCAAATATTTAAGAAGATATCCCAAATATTTTTAATAGGGATCACCAATATTTTGCTACAGATGTCATAGTTATTAATACTAAGTTTGTGACAGGTGTTTCAAAACAGTTTCTTCACTTCTATCGATGGGTTAATTATTACTTAAAAGTGAGCATTAAGTAGTATAGCCGTGACAGCCTATTGGTTTGACCTATGGCCTCTCAAGCAGAGTGTCGTGGGTTCAAATCCCGGCTCGCACCTCTGAGTTTTTCGAAAATTATGTGTGGAATTACATTTGTAATTTATCATAAGCTTTTCGGTGAAGGAAAACATCGTAAGGAAACCTGCACACACCTGAGAAGCAATTCAATGATGTGTGTGAAGTTCCCAATCCGCACTGGGCCCGCGTGGGAACTATAGCCCAAGCCCTCTTATTCTGAGAGGAGGCTTGTGCTCAGCAGTGGGACGTAAAAAAGGCTGGTGATGAGGCTCAATCACAGTGAAGACTAAGAAATATTAAGACTAACTAACCTATTGTGTGCCCCTACAGGGCGTCACGGTCTGACTATTGTGTGCCCCCGACGAAAAAGAGGGGTGTTATGAGTTTGAATTGTGTATCTGTGTCTGTGTATCTGTGTATCTGTGTATCTGTCCGTGGGATCGCTCCCAAAACGGATATGGACCGATTCCGATGCGTTTTTTTTTATTCTAAAGCTAGTTTAATCGAGATGGTTTTTGTTAAGTTTCACTAAAATAGGTTAACCCGTTTTTGAAATAATGAAGTTAGAAATGCCAATGTCGGGGGTTTTCAACTTTTCTAATTTGGTTAAGTTATTCTTGTAACACCGTAACTGCTATGTACATGACTTAACAACGATATAAATTAAATGAAACTAAGTAACTGACTGGCTGATTCGACTAAGGAAGACTTTAAATAATTGATTGAATCAGGCGTTACTTTGCGGAGGTCCACATTTATGAACTAAAAACAATTACTTTGCTCACCCGCGAGCACCATTACCACTACTGGTGTCTTGGTGAACGGTTGTTGTAGTGTTTAGCTTTGATAATGGCCTCGTGGAGAGTGCCGAAACGCGTCAGCGTGTAGTTTAGTGGTGGTGGTGATAGTTGGGTCTGTGTGGCATGTGTTGATTCGTGCAGCAGTGGAGGGGGAAGTGTTGCATGGAAACATACATTTGCCGCACAGATTAACTATTTGTCACTAGTGGTCGCGGGTGAGCAAAGCAATTGTTTTTAGTTCATAAGGAAGACTTTAGAAGACGTTAGATGTAGAAGCTCTAATGGGACTTTATCACAATGTCAATGACTGAATTTTGTTTGCCGAGTGTTGTACTCATAGTAAAAGTACGTCTGTACTCGTATGTCACAGGTATTTTAATGTGGAGTATAGGTGTCTTGTAGAAGCCGCTACTTAGGTTGATAGTTAGGAAATAATATAAATAAATATTTCTAGCGTGGGGACCTCTATACATGTAACAAAAGTTGAAAAAATATTTTTTCAGCAAACATCAACGTGTCAACGTGTGGGACATATTTCGACAGCTCTTTTAAAAAACACTTTTGAGGTTCCTAAGCAAGTTTTTTAAGCGTTTAAGCGTCTATTTCTGGAAATAATTGCCCCAAAATTTACACAAATTGTGTCTTCCCCCCTCTTATTTTCTAAACCGTAAACTGCGAAGGTAACGCTTAATAAATACTTTCAACGGAAACAGTTTGCAACATGATCGGATTTACCGTTTTTGATTTATTGCCGAAAAATTGCGCTTCTTAATTAAAGTTTGACTTCAACCTAACCGATGGTATTGCCATTTAAAATACTTAACTGCTGGAATCGTGCCAACAGACGGCCACAGCCTGTGATCTTGATCGATTAACCCTGCATTACTTTAGCTTCGCAAAAAGGGGCTTGTAAAAGATGTTCTGTCTTTCAGGGTTCTGTACCAAAAGGGTAAGAAACGGGACTATTACTAAGACTCCGCTGTCCAGTTCGTCTGTCCGTCTGTCACCAGGCTGTATCTCATGAACCGTGATAGTTAGAGAGTTGAAATTTTCACAGATGATGTGTTTCTGTTGCCGCTAACTTAGAGAGGGAAAGGAATGGAGATTTTGACGCGCGATTTCCCCTCTGCCAAAACTCTCAACATTAAGTCTGATCAAAATGATCAGGGTCTGTTGATTGTGTGCGTGTTTTTGGCATTTGTGTGACAGTTTTGTTTTAGTGTGAGTTTGTAGGAACGTAACAAATTTTGATATAAGCTCAGACGTGTGCTGTACTTGTGTGTTCCTCTTCCTCGTCCCCCTCAAAAAGTGGCAGAAAATTTTTAGTGCATAGATAAGCCTTATCTTTGTAGTTTACCGAGTTGGGTTTTGTTTTGAAGTGAATTTTTCTCCTAATAAAGCACTACGGTTGTGATAGGCAGGTCTGTTGTAATTTGTGTTAATTTATGGGGCAGTGGATGGGCCTCTTGCACAAAAAATAGATTTGGTGAGCAAATTTTTTTTTTAGTTCACGTGTATTTGTATATTAGACCTCCGCATTATAATGCCTGATCAATCAACTTCGTCTTAACTTAAAAAAAAAGTTAAAAAACAAAACCAATGTTACAAGCAGTATAGCTACAAAAAATATTTCCTTGCAGATTTTACCCTTTCCACAAATCTTCAAATCGGCTAAACTTTTCCATACGAAAAAATAATGAATTCGCAAATCGACGGTACTCTAACTCAACCTCGTATATAAACTTTGGCGAAATTGAAATAGCCACCTTAAGTTCGCGGTCTAGAGTGGTTATTCCAATTTCGTCAAAGTTTATTATACGAGGTTGAGTCAGAGTACCGTCGAATTGCATCCAACTTCGTAACGAGTTCCCGTCGGGTCAGCGTTTGGTTCGTCTCGTTTGGAGTTTTAATCTATTTTAAAGGTTCTTTGAGTAAACTGTTAGGGTTCCGTACCTCAAAAGGAAAAATGGAACCCTTATAGGATCACTTTGTTGTGCGTCTGTCTGTTTCACGGCTTTAAGGGACTGCCGGCTTGGGTATTTTTTGTTATTTTCAGCTTGCTACCTCCACGCGTTCTTGAGAAATACGGTCTTGACAGACAGACAGACAGACAGACGGGCAACCAAGTGATCCTATAACTATAAGGGTTCCGTTTATAGCTTTTACGGTTCTAAAGATACAGCCGTCTGAATGGTGGACAGACGGACAAACAGCGGACCATTGAAGTTGTATAGTATAGCAATTGCAAGTAAGGGTTCTTAAAGAACGAGCCACTTGTCCTAGCCGTGTTGATAACATATCTACATAAACATATATTATGTTTATCTTGCCGAGACGTAATAGGTACCTGTTTCATTTATCGTACCAACTCATTAACTGACATAAGCAAGATTATTGACAGTGACTTTTACATTTTCTGTTTCATATTATTGTGAAACGCAAGCGAGATGTTTTGCTATTACTCAAAATTGTGCAATAACCAGATGGGTACCTACTTAAAAACTTGTCTAAGACTGCGTGTGTACCTCAATAAAAAAGGCATGTTTTCTTTCGTCAGGGTTGAAAGTTACAAGTTAAGTTACCTTTTGTACAGTCGAGAAAATTAATTCCTAACCCACCATATAACATTTTCATAGTAAACGTCATAGCGTTTTTCCTTGTAAAGCTATGCGATGTCATTATGACGTTTACTGTGAAAAGGTTCCATGGTGGGTCAGAAATGAATTGCCTCGACCGTATTTCTAGAATTAGTCTTAAATTGTTGACCCGTTGTTAATTCATAATGGCTGTGCATAGCTGTTTCACACTGTTAAGTACTATTTTTTAAAGAATAAAAATGATGTAATATTAATAATAGTTGGATGAAATCAATGTTTATTTTGTGATGTTATAATAAATATCATAAAACCACTTCTGAACCAGAACGATATTTTTTGTCGAGCCTAGACTTAACTTTATCATGATTACAAGATGACGTATGATAACTTAACAAATAAATAAATAATAAAATTGATATCGCCGTCTGTTTCAACTTCCAAGAACATCGGCAAGTTAAATAGTTTGGTCACTGATTAGACAAAAGCAGGCCATGAAAACTAAACAAACAAACTGACAAATTCACTTTATCATTATAGCAGTACTTTCAAAGTGTGTTACAAATCTAGTACCATTAAAAATACTCAAGACAACATTTATGTAATTATCGAAGGTGACTTTGATCGAATAGCTCGCTTATCACTACTCGCTGATAAAGTGCTTAAGAATAATCCTGTACACAATGCAAGTATAAATAATCGTAGTAAAATAAACAAGAGCCATAACGATTTCGCTAGCGGTGAAGTTACAATCATACAAAAAGAAAAAATGACAGACAAAATAATACTAGTAACTGGATCCAATCAAGGCATTGGATTTGGCATAGTAGAAGAACTGCTCAAGAGAGATGTCAAAACAGTTTATTTGACAGCAAGGAACGATCAGAGAGGTAAAGATGCAGTTGAAAAACTAAAAGCCAAAGGACTGAATCCTCACTATCATCAACTAGAAGTTACTGATGAGCAAAGTGTGAAGAAATGTGCGGAATTCATCAAATCTAAACATGGTGGTTTGGACGTTCTCATAAATAATGCTGGCGTCATTACCCAAGACTGGAATAAGACCATACATGAAGACGCCAAGAGAGTCATCAACACGAACTACTACGCTATCCTTACAGTTGAGAAATACTTTTTCCCAATCCTCAACGCCAACGCACGAGTGATCAACATATCCAGTGACTGCGGACATATTTCCAACCTGAGAAACAAGGAATGGATCGCCAGACTCACCAAAAAGGACATCAAGAGAGCAGATGTTGATGCTTTTGTTTGGTGGTTCTTGGAATCCGTGAAGAATGGTACGTGGAAACGCGAAGACTTCTTCCAAGTGGAAATTCTCGCTTACAGAATTTCTAAAATAGCTCTGTGCGCTTTGACGATTGTTCAACAGAATGAGATTGATAGGAATATAGCCATCAACTCCTTGCACCCTGGCTTTGTGAAGACTGGGATGACAAGTGGATCTGGTGTATTCACCATGGAGGAATCTAGCAAGGCGCCAGTGTACTTGGCCCTGGATGTGGACCAGTCTGTCAAAGGCCAGTATTTCTGGTACGACAAGGAAACTAAGGACTGGTACAACCCTGATCTACCTCTGTACTGTGATTTTGAGGTGACTAAGAAATATCTGGAAAGCACATGACTTTATTCGCAAGTGAGATAAGGTTTTAAGTTTTATTAATATGATTTTGTTTGTTATTTTGGGTGAGTTATATTATTTTGCATTTACTAAAGGCTACGTAGCATCATTATCAAGTTTGTATTAAAGATTAAACTATTAACTAAAAACGGTTCAATATATTTTAGCAGCAGTTAACAATTTATCGTCTATACGCCTAACGATCGTCAGTTCAGTAGAATTAGTGCTGCACGCTGCATTCGATATCGTACGTTCGTACGTGAGACTCGTAAGAGGCATGTTACGAGGGAAACAATTTGATATACTTTATTACAGGAAAGCGTGTTGAAATCAATAAGTCTGCAAGTCTGGATCAGTTAAGAGGATCAAATTATTGTTCGTTTTTATGAACTCTTGAGCTAAATTTATTACAGTACTGTGGAGCTACTGAATTAACAAGGATAATGATGTAAATAAATAAACATAAATAATTGTAATGAATCAGTAATTGGGTAAGTAATCTCCCTGTATTGACAGTGATTGTGTTTTTTATTCAGCAGTTGCTTTTAGGGTTCCGTACGTCAAACCGAAAAAGGAACCCTTATAGGATCACTCGTGTGTCTGTCTGTCACAGCCTCCTAATCTACTGAACCGATAAAGCTGAAATTTGGTACACATTACATTTCTGTGACCCAAACACGTCCGTGTAATGCAAGGACCATAAAACCAAGAGGACTGCCAGTGTCTATACGATGTCGCGTTCCTTTGAAATAATAAGCCTGCAGCTACAGCAGCTACAGCAGGCTCATTATTTTACAGGAACGCGATATTGAATAGCCATTGGCAGTCCTCTTGGTTTTATCGTCCTTGGTGTAATGTAAGTAAATAAAATAATTTCGTATATAGAGGTAGCTTTTGGGGGGCAAATTAAAAATGAAGTTTTTCAAACTACATCTGTACCTTTTTAATGACAGTATCATTTGACTGCGTGCGTTGACATAAAAGTCAGATTTTTTTAACAGCTTAAAGGACTGCAGGTATTTGATACTAATTTCAGTTTTTTACCTCAACGCGTTCCAGAGAACTTAGAAAAGTTGAAAAAGCAGCCCCGACATTTTAATTTTAAAGTTCAATATTTCAAAAACTGATGAACCGATTTTAACGAAACTTAGCTAAGAACTATCTCGATTAAACTAGCTTTCGATTAAAAGAAACCGCATCGAAATCAGTCTATCCGTTTGAGAGCTATGATGCCACAGACAGATACACAGACACACAGATACACAGGTCAAACTTATAGCACCCCTCTTTTTCGTCGGGGATTAAAAAGGGTCTTGACTAGGTCTTGACAGACAGAATAAAATGGTCCCGTTTTTCCTTTGAGGCACGGAAACCTAAAAAACACCAGAACCTTTCCCGCTATGTTTTTTTCACCGAAACCCCGCTCTTTGAGGTACCTACGGAACCCTAAAAACACCAGATCCAGGTTTTTTTCACCGTATCTCCGCTCTTTCTATTTCGATCCAGCGTCAAGTCCTTACTCTCTAATCGAAACAACCGCCAGTGGCTCAGAATTTCATTGAAAAATCCCCAAAGGGATTGGATTACAGGCGGGCAATAGTTTTTCACAAGGGCCTGCCAACCGGCTATTCCTAAGGTTCACTGAACCGGTAAATTGGGAAGCAAAGGCCAGACGAGAGCCTGTTATAGATGGTGCCTACTGCTGTAGGAAGTATTCTCGATGTACAACATGGAACAAAAGATGGTTATAGAATTTAGGTACATAATCATGATACTCGGGACTTAATCACGTACAAAACATTATTTAAATTTGAATTTAAATACCTTGACGTTTCGGACGCGATGTTGCGTCCATGGTCTCGAAGAGACTCCCCAACCAGTGCAGCTAGGATATGTCGATACCCGCCTCTTCAGTCCCTTCGAGACCATGGACACAACGTCGCGTCCGAAACGTCGAGGTACTTAAATTCAAATTTAAATAAATGTTTTTTACGTGATTAAGTCGCGAGTATCATGATAATGTGTGAAAATCGCGGAAGTTTAAATCAATACATAGAATTTAGGTAGCTAGGGACAAGATGCATAAATAACCAACTGAAATAGGATGAAGGAGACCAAGGGGGTTCTTTAAGTAAAATCACCCATGCCAGATAACTGAGATGCTGTATTCACGATATCTCCAGCTAAGACGAGACTTACAGATTAGTTACACATATTGATTAGCTAATTAGTGCTTACTAGCTATTATTCAATAACGTGCGTCACATGTTGTAGGGAGTAATGTTAAGTCACGGTTATTGTATGAATTTAGGCGTATAGCACACAAATTTTGTTGAAAGTTAAAAAGTTAAAAGTTGAAAAACCCCCGACATTGTCATTTCAAAGTTTAATATTTCAAAAACGGGTGAACCGATTTTAATTAAACTTAGCTAAGAACCATCTCGATTAAAATAGCTTTCGACTGAAAAAAAACGCATCGAAATCGGTCCACCCGTTTGGGAGCTATGATGCCACAGACAGATACACAGATACATAGACACACAGATACACAGATACACAGACACACAGATACACATGTCAAACTTATAACACCCCTCTTTTTTGTCGGGGGTTAAAAATGTTCAACTATTTGTATGAAAGAACTGCTACGGGGATATTTGTATGAAAGAACTGCTACGGGGATATTTGTATGAAAGAACTGCTACGGGGATATTTCCGCTTGGACGAAAATTGCTTTCGTATGTCAGTCAGTCCGAATATTTCGGTGCACTAGCTATAGTTGCTAAGCAACCGAAGCGCTCACAATGACCTGCACAAGCTTTTATGCCTATAACAATAGAGCCGTGCTCAATGATATTATAAGTAAAGATACGTGTAATCTAGGGCTCTTCAAGGCCAGAGTGAATAGGCTGTTACTGAACCAGTGAGTTCCACCTTAGGCCTCATCTGCACCTTCCATCAAGTGAGATAGGGGTCAAACACTGGTCAGTTCATAGCAAAAAACGTCATATGCTTACAAGACAATCGAAAAACATGTTTCGAACATTTTGACATTCGCGCGCAAGTTTGAACCTTATTTGAGAGAGATTGTGGCTAAAGATGCTACAATTTGTAGCATTTTTCGCGCTTCATTTTCGGCGTGCTGATGACATATCTACCTCTTTCTTTATGTAATATCATTGGCAGTGCTTAGATAATTGTGAACGCTTCGGTTGCTTAGCAACTTACTGCTAACAGTACAGGGCCGTGTTTAATAAAGCTACAAGTTACAATTTACAAGCGGAAGTCTCCTTCTAACAAAAGGTGATAAAGTGAGACTTCAGCTTGTAAATTCTAACTTGTAGCTTTACAAAACACGGTCCTGGTCGCATTTCTTAACCAATTCTCGTAAAATTTTGCTATCACCAGATTCGCTAATTATGCGAGTTGTTTCTGTCGATTCGTTTTTAGGTAATTAAAGAAAAGATGAAAATGTTAATGAGCTCGCGAAATCAACAGCTCATAGATAGAGCCACTAGTTTTGGTAAGTATTTCTAAGTTACCAAGAGGTCAAACCTCTGGGGTCTGGGGGCCGACTCTTTAATCTCTCGGCGCGCCTTAAGAGGCCTCCCGTGACCTGAGGGCTAGCTTCGCAATAACCTATGACCTCAAAGAAATAACTAATAGGGGTTAATGGCGCTATTATATTAAGCAGAGGTCTGAGTGCCTTATGAAATGTACCTACCATTCATTTCATATCTTAAATTTTGCTGTCTCAATAAACTTACCGTCCGTAGGCAATCCAATCTTTGCTTGATACTCATACTCATACTCATACTCATACCCATACTCATACTCATTTGTTCGTAATAAGGTATTATCACATGTCATTTAACTTAGTGCGTTAATTCACTGCACAGCAATACAAAATAAATTATAACGTCCATAGATATAGTCTGTCGATGGGAGGTTGGTGGATGTCACAAGTAACGCTATCTATAATTATTAGTGAGCACTACTTCAGGGTAAGCTGAAGTAGTCTAGCTCGATTCGATATCGACCAAACTTGTAGGTTCGGAACAGGAATGACAGATGGCGTCACCTGTGACACGGCTAGTGCACAAAATGGCTTCTTGTACCTCTCTTGGCAATAAACCTCGAAGCAAACCTACACGTTTTTTTGTCGTCTGCACTCCACCTCAATAATAATCAAATAAGGGCCGAGACCCTAACAGTGCACAAGCAGTTAGATATTTACCCACTTCATCATCATCATCATCATGTCAGCCGAAAGACGTCCACTACTGGACATAGGCCTCCCCCAAGGCTCTCCACTCAGATCGGTCTTGTGCTGTCCGCATCCACCGCGGTCCCGCGATCTTTACCCAACTTAGTCTTCGCGAATGCAAACTGAAGTGCAGCAAATGGTTGCTATCATTACTGTATGAGGATACGGAGGAACTTTTCGTTATTGCTTCTTAAAGACTTCTATCACACACACGGATATCACACATAAACTCACGTACATACACCCCACGCATTCACACACCCGTACTCACATAGACACGCACACGGATAAATAATCACGTTTCTTTTTTATCCGGTTTCACTTTTAAAGTTGTTAATAGCCTTTAGTTTTTTCCCTATTCTGTATACGGAGGGGGTCGTTGTTATCTGCGACACAGTTACAAACTTTTCCATTCCCCTATTTCTCGAACTTTACAATTGTCAGTTTGCAGTGACGATTCGATCTACATTTCTTTGCCGATACGAAGCGCGCTAAACAAAAGCTCTTCAAGTCAGCAATTGAGACCGAATTGTCATAATAAACTGACATTTGTAAAGTTGGTGAAATAGGGGCCAGGTTACATAGTTTCACATTTCGCTATGTACTAATTGTTACTACGTAAATAAATACTTTTATTTATTTATCTACAAATAACAAATTCCTCGTCAATTCAGTCGAAAAATTCGCCAGTGGATCAAAACAGGGGACATATTTACTGAATGTTGGGAAACGCTGTTAGAGTAAAACTAAATAAATATCATCCCGGATAACACAGAGTTTACCACGTAAATATCATTCAATTCTGTCGTCATTGTGCAAAAATCCATCCCCTACTCTGCGTATAAAATATGAAATATCAAATATGGCTCCTACAATATTGGCAACGACTTCATTGTTCCCGTCAGTGTTCGCGCGAGCTCGCCTCACAAAGAGAGGGCTTGCGTGCCTACTTGGCATGGGAGCCGGCGATTTTTAGGGTTCCGTATCTCAAAAGGAAAAAACGGAACCCTTATAGGATCACTCGCGTGTCAATTCGAGACGGACCTCAGCCAATTTACTCCGAAAGTACTGGACCGATTGAGTTGAAATTTGGTAAACATGATGCTTAGTCAGTAAGTAAACAAGTTTGGCCGGTGGTAGGACCTTGTGCGAGGTCCGTCCGGATCGCTACCACCATCTTACTCGCTAATCACAATGTTTTCTGCCTGTAATAAGCTATTATTATTATTATTTTGTTTTTGTGTAGGTAAATAAAAATTTATATATATTTTTTTTTTTTTATTAATCCTGCCGCTAAGCAGCAGTGCTTGCACTGTTGTGTACCGGTGTGGAGAGTAAGACAGCCGGTGTAATTACGGGCACAGGCATTTCATCTTAGCTCTCTAGTTTGGCAACGCATCTGCAAACTCCTGAGGTTGCGGGTGTCTATGGACAGTGGTGATCACTTACCATCAGATGACCGTCAGTCACCGACTTTTTATACGACAAGGAAGGCAAGCGAGCAAGTGGTGCTCGCTTGCCTTCCTTGTCGTATAAAAAGTCGGTGACTGATCTTCGGCACTAAGTGACGACTGATTTGACACTTCAGCAATGTGATCAAATCACGGTTCGCTCCGCTCCGCTGCCTGCCTGAGCTAGGTAGCTCTGCCTAACGCAGCCTCAGGCAGATTTCAGTACCACAAACCTGAAACTTTCCACTTGGAGATAGTTGCAATTCCTATCCCTTGTCAAAATAATAGTTTCGTGCAAAATAACTCGCCGCCGTACCGTCGGGATTATGCCAATAATTTAACAAAGACCCCGCTATCTTAACCGCAGATGTACTGTCCATGCCAACATTGTTTTATATGTATATATCTTGCAGGCTGTGATGGCACTTGTTCATACAAATCTAATGGCCTTGTTCATAAACGTCACTCAAGCCTCCATATTAGCTAAAATAGGTTTTGTCTTCTTCTTACTAATGGAAATGTCAATGTGACAAAAAAGGACAAACGAACTTTAACGGCATTTTAGTTAAAATAGGTTTATGAATAACAGGGTAAGTAAGTTAACTGTAAAAGTTTATGCAACTGTTAAATAATGAGTGTCTTAAGGCCTAATTATGTAGAGTTGCATACATTATTTTATCTACACACTCTAAGATGGGTTCAGAAGCCGAAGGCATATAAACCTGTCTCGAATTTGGCTGTTTAAAAAAAACATCTTTAGAAAAACATATTATCGAGCTGACGTTTCGGACCGACAATTTTTTTTTTAATTTTATTGGTTTTTGAAGACGAAAATTGACTGTTGTAATGATGGTCACTACATATGGTTTCTGAACGCATAATAGAGGACTAGTGTGTAGATAAAACTTGTTTTTGTGGGACAGCCGAATCGAGATTCCTACCTAACATGGCGCGTAAAATATGTCCGTCAGTCCATCACAATCACGAGGTTTTCCTTAGAACAAGCACATCTTTAGGCTCAAAGCTTAAGGCAAACAAATTGTTGGGAAACATGTTTGTTACATAAATACCTTCGCTGGGAAAAACCCTGGTAACTCAAGTAGGATTATAGTGCGATGTCTTACATTTTTTTCAGTCTTATAATAATGCGACAGGCTTGTCTTGTGATATTTATGAAAAATACGCGTTAAGCCCCCACCCAACAGTTAGTGTAGGCTGTGTATCTGTGTTCTGTGTTAATCGCGTAAAAATATTTAAATACCTCGACGTTTCGGACGCGACGTTGCGTTCATGGTCTCGAAGGGACCATGGGAAATGGGAAGGGAGGGGACGTTTTTACGTGATGAAGTCCCGAGTACCTATTATGATAATAAACTGACATTTCAATCCGATGAAGAGCGTCAAAACAGTTACGCAATAGGGCCTCGGATTTTTTTTATACGACGAGGAAGGCAAACGACCGAGTGGGTCACCTGATGGTAAGTGATCACCACTGCCCATAGACACCCGGGGGTTTGAAGATGCGTTGCCTACCTAGAGAGCTAAGATGAAATGCCTCTTATGCCCGTAATTACACCGGCTGTCTTACTCTCCACACCGGAACACAACAGTGCAAGCACTGCTGCTTAGCGGCAGGATTAGCGAGTAAGATGGTGGTAGCGATCGGGACGGACCTCGCACAAGGTCCTACCACCCGCGAAGTTTCAGTGCAAGACCACCTTATTTTATGAACTCGTTGTCGTTCGCAGTTTACGAGCTCTCCGGTGATATAAATTTCGTTATTCTTGATTTATTGATTCGCCTCGCCTCGGCTGGGTTAAAGCGGTGTTACTGAGATTTGCAGTCTGTTGTTATTTACGGGAGAGTCAGCTGTAGGGAATATTTAGGTACCTACGACCTTAAGCCGTGTTTTCACAAATCAACCGAGTAGCAATACTTACATTATTTTCGGAAAAACCTAAAAGTCCAAATATCTCGGAAACCGTGCAACTTTTACTAAACCTATTATAGCTTTATTATAAAGCTCTAAGTGCCCTCTATCCGTAGTTCAAGGATCATCCACTACCTAACACCCTATATAAGTATGTATAAAATCGGGTGTACGTCTGGCAGAGCTGCCGCCGAGACGTGTGTTCCCAGAGGATGGTCTACAAATTATTTATCGTCCGGAACAGATCGGGCTCATGAAAGTGATTTCAAAGTAATGTTTAGTTTTTTTTACTATCATTATGTACTTTGTTTTGTTTTAGGTGGCACGAGAAACTACATACATGTAAACATTGACTTACCAACACCGTGGACTTCGGGTTAGCGCTTGAAAACGTCCGAACCAAAAGACCACTGCAAAACAAGACCACTATTCGAGCGTCAGGTCAGTCTTAGTTGGCTCGAACGACAGCGCTATGACGTGTGGCTGTCATCGGAAAATGCCGTGTTGTAACGGGCACACATTTTTCGTGAATTTTGTATTAGACCCAAAGTCCGTGGTGTTAGTAAGTCGACGCATGTAAACAATGAAATATATGAATATGAATAAATATTATGAACACTTAATATGAAACCGTCCCAACCCAGTCCATCTTGAACTGTTGTTCCAATTTCCCTTTCTCCTTTGTATCCCAGATTATACTTGTTTTGTATACCTTTTGTATACCTTTTGTATACCTTTTGTATACATTTATCTTCATTTACGTCCCTCCCGTGCTTTATTGAAATTCCATTCCGTTATCTCGAGGTGATAAGTCAACGCCATTTTGTGTTCTCATCGAGACACGATTTTAAATTACAGAGTACAGAGAATTATGGAGTCTTTGGAGAATGTTAAATATTGTATACTTGATGCCTTTTAAGGAATATAGTAATTAAGAATAGACAAGCTGCTTTCTGAATCATTTATTTTAAAGATGAAAAACCATCGAATTGAGTTTTATTTTTAACGTCCACTTCACACCTCACTTTCTTAAGTTTATCATCAAATTACCGACACACGTTTCACAGCAATTTTTTGACTTATTTTCTTAACCTTTTGATTTAAAAACTAACCTAACCTACAACAAACAATAAAATTATCCTGATTTTAGCAGAAAATAGCCTTGGAATAAAATGAAAATGCGATGAAACGAAACGTTTGTCGACGATTAAAGGGACTCCGCACTTTCTTATTAACGTGCTAAGAAAAGTCCGAACCTTGTTGTTAACGAAACTTGAAAACTAAAACAATGAAATTCACTAAGGTCGAATTTATTTAATCTCATAGCTCTATGAACTCTCTTCTTTTAGACGTTGATTTTCAGGTCGTAGGCCTTTCCAGAAAAAAACAGCAGCTTCAGTAGTAAGTATTATTTATTGTAAAGCAGTCATGACTACATTATACTCTTACAATAGATACGACCCGTGCTGATTTAATCTGGTTTATTTTACCTGCAATCAGAATTCCGTGAACTTTCAGACTTACAATATTGAAAAAATCCCACGGGATAGCAATATTCGAATTTTACGCCCATAATGAGTCACGGGGCGACAGCTAGTCGATTAAATACCAAAGCACTCAAATTTCCTAATTAAATGTCACTCTTCATAAAATCTTTCACAACAACTCGGAAGTAGGGGTTTACGGGGTTTGGGGGAATGGGGGGTGGGGGGGGGGGTTGGCTGGAATAGGGGGAACTGATGTTTGTCAAGGCTTGCGATATTGAAAGAAACAGCCTTAATATTACACAAATACGATGAATATTTATGATCTGGGGCGATCCTGGTAAAAATAACGTAGGTTTCTGCGCAAGCAAGAAGTTTACTTATCTAACAAAGAAGGTTTTTTGTGATCAACTTCCATACTAATATTATGAAGCGAAAGTAACGTCTCTCTATTTCTTGAACTGTTTATTTGTTACCTCTTCACGCTGAAACGGCTAGACGGATTTCGACAAAATTTGAAATAGAGACAGTTTATTCTAAATTGAAATATAATAATTAAAGTTACGCAATCTGTCATTTTTATTGATTTGTGTTGGTTTCCGTGCTTCCTGAAGAGAAGTGTTTGAGAACATTTTGCTTAATCAATTACTTCAGCACTTCAATATTAATGAACTACTTAACGTCAGAAATTTGGACTGCATGGTCAGCATAACGCATGGGAACATTTACAAGATGCAAAAAGAACATTTTGTGATCTCTACAAGACATTTGATTGCGTGAATGTGGAGCAAGAGACGCTTATCCGTAAACTTGAGCACTACGGACTCTCAGCTAATGCATTAAGCCTTCTTATGTCCTATCTCAGTCAGAAAATCCAGAACGTAGACATAAATAGAGTGCAGTCATGTGGATCTGGATTACCGGTGAAGAATGGAGTACCACAAGGCTCTTTTTTGGGTCATTTTCTCTTCTTGGTATACATAAATGACTTGCAACACCTGCTAGAAGACAAATGTGACATAGTATAACTACTGCTCGCTGATGATACCTTACTGATATTTAAAGACAAAAAGCAATAGGAAGATCAAAATCACATCAATAATCATATTTACATTTCTATGTTATTTTCGTCGTCAAATAAACTTCTTTCAGTTTTTCCTTGAATCCATCCAAGTTGCCTGTCGCGGGTTCCCATTTACGCTTTCAGTTTGTTTATTTTCAATATTATTCCAATTAGACTTTTGGAGCGTAAAAATGTTTGCGCATAATATTCTTGGCTGTACTAGAGATCTCACAGCTTTTTAACAGTAAAAGCATTATGAATTTGTGATTCTTACTTTACGAATCTAATAGAGTGCAGTCATGTGGATCACCGGTGAAGCTAGGAGTACCACAAGGCCCTTTTTTGGGTCCTTTTCTCTTCTTGGTGAACATTATTAAATGACTTGCCCCACCTGATAAGGAGATGTTTCAAGTTTGACCTGTGGTCTGTCTGTAGCCTCGTTAGCTTTCAAATGTACAGACGTATTCTGATGCGCAGAATGTATAGTTATCAGAAAACAACAAACCAACAAAACTTTCCTATGCACTAATCGAAAAATACCATTAACGCACAAGAGCTCTTACAGGCTAAAGCGTTTTAGGTTGATGACCGGGCGACCTTCTAGTCTGGGATAGACGTCTAGGATTAATATCTAGAATTCCTAGACTATCTAGTTGTGAGACGATGGAATTTTATTAAATAGAGAATCTGTATAAATCATAATTTTCATTACAGTCACGTACCTAGTTAAAGTGTATACAGATCTTACAAACAAGCACAGTTAAAACGTAAACTATGAATGTAATTTTGTTTACTTCGTACAACGGTACGGTATTTCCCGACGAGATTGGCTATTTATTCATTACAGCTTTTGTGTTTATGACCTAATACGAGTATAGTGAAATTTCAACGTAGAAGCTGTTGAACCTTGTCACTCATGTCACATAGTAAACCAGAAAAGATGGCGGTCAATTGACATTACGTATGCCTGTTGTACACATCAGCTAAACCTAAACCGCATGTCTAAACCGTAAACAAATAAGACTTTTGAAAATCGGTCAACTATTAGACAGAGAGAAATAAGTGAACATACATAAAAAAATACCCAGAGTGGAACATGGAATCTCTTTCTATTTAAAAATAAAACGACTTGTAGTGATGATGCAGCAGCTCAGTGCGTATCAAGTGCGTATTAGTGCGCGTCAGTGTGCACTAGTGTGTATCAGTGTATCAATGTGTCATCCTATCAGTGTGTGTTAGTGTATCAGTGTGCTAGTGTGTGAGCGTATCGTACCTGACAGCCAGGTGCCGTTGAACGGCGAGTAGTGGTGCTGCAGTATTTCGTGTAGCTTGGGTCGGCGCCCGCGCACGCGGCCCCCGTCGCCCGCCGGCGTCAGCAGCGCGATGCTGAACACGATGAGGCCCAGCACGAGACAGATCACCAGGAGCGCGATCAGGATCCCTCGCCAGTTCCGCTGCGTAGGCGTCGACGCTGCCAGCTCCTGGAAAGACGAGGAGGGGTTAGTTGGTTTGGACCTCATCATCATCAGCATTTTTTACCAGAATTGGGCTTGGGCTGTTCCAACGCGGGCCCAGTGCGGATTGGGAACTTCACACATACCAATGAATTGCTCCACAGGAGTGTGCAGGTTTCCTCGCGATATCATTGTGAACTTTAGGTTTTCACACTACGCGGTAATTTGTATGGCAACAACTTTTTTAATGACCCGTTTTTCCTTTTTAGGTGCGCAACTCTAAAAAAACCGGCCAAGTGCGAGTCGGACTCGCGCACGAGGGTTCCGTAGAAAGATTTTAACACTTTTCCCCAGTGTTTTAAGAAGTCCAGTGTTAGCAGAGCCCTGCTCCTAAGCAAAATGTACGCAGTGTGGGGTCAACTTATATTGGTCTGCAAAATCTAGAGACAGACATAAAAATTTAAGATTTCGAGACTTTTTGGAGTGGTTGTGCTATAAGAGCTACCTTCATACCAAATTTCAAGTTTCTAGGACAACTGGAAGTACCCTTTAGGTTTTCTCAATACGGCGATTTGTATGGAAACCACCTTTTTAATGACTGTATCTTTTGATTGCGTTCACTTGGAAGGTTGATTTTTTTACAGCTTCAAGGGAAAGCAGGCTTGAGTATTTGATATTAATTTCAACATGCTACCTTCACGCGTTCCAGAGAAAAAGGGTCTTGACAGACAGACAAACAGAGAGACGGACAATAAAATGATACTATAAGGGTTTCGTTTTTCCTTTTTAGGTGCGGAACCCTAAAAAAAGATTAATATAGATTTGTAAACTATATACCCCAATGCCTCGAAGTCCAAAATTCGAGGTTCGTATCCAACCGTCCCTCTCGCTTTCGTGTTAACCTATATTGGTGTGAGCGAGACGGTGATACGAACTTCGAATTTCAGACTTCAGAGTAGCCCTTCAGGCTCTAACTTCTAAAGTCAACACCATTTCAGATGCACTACAGTTCATTGCTTAACTGAGGTCTCAAGTCCCTCAAAAGCCCTCAAGCGGTTTCAAGCGACCTCTAGCGGGCTTTGTTAGCGACGCACCTCTCAAGAGGTGGAGAGGCTAAAGGGGTAGAAGTGTCCTCGCAAGGGTTGCCATTGTGTTGACGTTTTTACAAATCTCGGGTTTTTGGAAATTTGCGAGGAATTGTGATGACAAAATTGGAAATACAAATTGTTAAAAATGTTTTTCGGTAGTTGTGAAGTAAGAAGTAGCGTTGAGTAAATAGAGACAGGGTTGCTTAGGAAAGGATCTAATATAGAAAAACACTGCCTAAAATATTATGTGATTTATGTGCCATACGTCGATGTAGAAAAAAATTCTTCCCCCCCTAGAAACATTTATTTTTGTTATTTAACTATCAAACTAACATTGTTCATTTTTGTTTTTTGTAGACAAAATCCAAATCAAAATAAAATCTTAATTTACGTCCAAAGCCTATCTTCATCTCTCGTTTAACGTACCGCAGGCTCTGAAAGAGTATGTCAACTCCTTTATAAAACGGAGATTCAAATAATGAACCTCATGTTTGAACTCTACCTGCTCTCGTTAAGAGTGATGTTTGAATGTACGTTAGTGATGTATATATTGCATTACGGTTTTAAGTTTCAACTGAATTATGAATGGCAGTTCCACTTAGCTCTAAGCTTTTTAAAAGGTGCTGCAAAATGTTTGAAGTTTCACGAGTTGGAGAACGAACTTAATTGCTAAGGTGCAGGGGTTATTTTTCAATGACAGGATGTTATAAAGGTAAAGTCGTCATAATGGGGAATTTTTATTAGTAGGCACAATTTTTTTTTTTTGTAAGTGACCGTTGAAAAGGTTTTTGGGTAAAAACGTATAGACCATGTTTTTTTTTAATGTAAGAGGGGGCAAATGAGCAGGCGGGTTACTTGATGTAAAGCAATCATCTAGTCTAGCCTAAAATAGGCATAAGCAACCTAAGGCGCGGTTGTTTTTTTGTGATAAACTCTACTTTAATCGCGATGCGTCTTACATCAGGCCTCTATTTGACCATCTTAACAATTGTCAGTTTTATATGACAATTCGAACTACATTTCTTTGACAATATGAAGCGCGCTAAAACAATAGCTCTTCAAATCGGCAGTTGACACCGAATTGTCATTGAAAACTGACAATTGTTAAGTTGGTGAAATAGGGGCTAGGATGTCGATGGGTCCAGGTAATCTAATTACCAAACATTTTGACGACCGAATTGCCTAGTGGTTAGAGACCCTGACTATGAAGCAGATGTTTGTATGATGAATACGAGTATTTGTTCTCGAGTCTTGGATGTTTAATATGTATATAAGTATATTTATCTCTATAAGTATGGTTATCCGTTGTCTAACTACCCATAGTACAGGCTTTGCCTTGTACTGATTTAAACGTTCGCGATTTTCACAAGTTATCATGACACTCGGGACTTAATTACGTAAAAACATGTACTATTTAAATACCTCGACGTTTCGGACGCGACGTTGCGCCCATGGTCTCGAAGGGACTGAAGAGGCGGGTATCAACATCTCCTAGCTGCACGGGTTCCTCGAACTACCCGCACTTGATCTTTATTATTACTTTTTTCACTAGAGTTGCACCCAACTGTCCCATGATAGTTATATTATTATTATTGTTTTGCATGCGGCGAACGCAGCATGGAACCGACACGGCAAAAGTTGATCGCATGCGTCCAACCGCGCTCAAATTTATTCAAGACCACATTCAAAACAAAAAACCAATAAAACCTAGCCCCCAACTTATTCCAATAACCATTGACCGGACCGAACTTAAATGACCAGCCCTAACACGAGTAAAAAGGGCCCGTCTATAATTTCCAACCGTTTCCAATTCGAACCTCAAGAGGTGGTTCGTAGAGTTGATATTCCTTCCAGACCTTCGATGCAGTTGGAACCTTTTCGTTCTCAGGTAACGCAGTTCCAGACTGGCGAAAGCAAAATTCCGACGGGCCTCAAACTTTTGCTCGGCTCAAATTGCCCTAGTTCCAACTGGTTATCGAAAAAAACGTTCAAATTCGAATCGGGCCGCACACGCAGAGTTCCGTACCACCGAAAAGATTTATCACTACATAACTTTTAAACGGTTTTTTTAGGGTTCCGCACCTCAAAAGGAAAAACGCAACCCTTATGGGATCACTACTATCTGTCTGTCTGTCTAGATCAAGACCCTTTTTGTCTGGAACGCGTGGAGGTAGCATGCTGAAATCCATATCATTATACTCAAGCCTGTAGCACCTTGATGCTGTGAAAAAATAAAACTTCTAAGTCAACGCAATCACAAGAATCATTAAAAAGGTTGTTTCCATACAAATTGCTGCACCGCAAACACCTAAAGGGTACTTCCAGTTGTCCTAGAAACTTGAAATTTGGTATGAAGGTAGCTCAGACGACCGAATAGCCTAGTGGTTAGAGACCCTGACTATGAAGCTTGAGGTTCCGGGTTCAAATCCCGGTCGGGGCAGATGTTTGTATGATGAACATGAATGTTTGTTCTCGGGTCTTGGATGTTTAATATGTATATAAGTATGTATTTATCTATATAAGTGTTTATCCGTTGTCTAGTACCCATAGTACAGGCTTTGCCTAGTTTGGGACTAGGTCAATTGGTGTCAAATTGTCCCGTGGTATTTATTTATTTATTTATCTTATAGCACAACCACTCAGAAAAATCTCAAAATCTAAAAATGTTATGTTTGTCTGCATATGTCATAGGTCAATATAAAATGGCCCCACACTGCGTATATTTTGCTTAGGAACAGGGCTTTTCTAACACTGGACAACTTAAAACACCGGGGAAAAGCGGGAAAATCTTTGTACGGAATCCTCAGTAGGCGAGTTCGACTCGCACTTGGCCGGTTTTTTTATGTTTTTTTTTTGTTTTAAATATGGCACTCAAAGGAGTGGAGTGGAGTGAACGGTCGGACAGATAGACGGAGCTAGCTTAGTAATCGGGTCCTGTTGGTATACTTTGGGTACGAAAATGTTACGGAACTCTAAAAAACTAAGGAACGGATAAAACCGTAAGAAATGAAAGTTGTATTAAAAACTTTATAGATAAGAGAACAATGTAAGCGAGGTTTTGGCCTGCTTGATATTCTGAGCGCCTAGTGCAATCGACGACCAAAAATACGTCTCGAACGCGTGTGCGTTAGTGTCAAATACTATGAGAAAAGTTTGTTACGTGCCACTAGGGGCGCTGCCCATTTGCCCATAGTAATTCCAACGTTAACGCGAACGCGATCGAGACGTTTTCTTATGTCAAAAATTACAGTTGAGGCTCGGAGCGTCTAGTGTAATAAAAGGCCAAAAAACCGTCCTGATCGCGTTCGCGCTTACTTCTGAATTACTATGGGCACATTAACAGTGCCACAAGTGGCACGTATCGACAACAAACAATTTTCATACTATTGCTGTAAAATCCTAATCCTAAATCCTAACTTCCTAACTAATATTATAAATGCGAAAATAACTCTGTCTCTCTATCTCTCTGTATGTCTCTTTGTTACCTCTTCGCGGGAAAACCGCTGCACCAATTTAGATGAAATTTGGTAAGAAGATAGTTTGAACATTGATGAATAACATAGGCTACTTTTTATTCGGGAAAATTATAGTTCCCGCGGGATAACGATAACCGAAATCTACGCGGACGAAGGACGAAGTCGCTGGCAACAGCGGTAATAAATAATAGAGAGTTACACCATTGATTAAAACGTTTGTGTAACTAGTTACCTTTAAAGTGGTAAACAAGATGTTGGAAACGAAGATGAGAAGAGTCTAATCGTCTTAGAACAAGCAACAGGGTCGCGTTACCTCATAATACTTCCTTTAATGAGCTGACGCCTCTTCAGAGGAGTATGTGTATTTGAAACCCGCCAATTAGTCAAATGAGGTGGAATCGTTTTCATGGATCGTTACACTAAGCATTTCTATCATAGAAATTATTACGAGTATTATAGCGTATGGACGGTGGACGCGTCCTTTGGGTCAGTTAAGTAATACAGTTTCTCTTTAGTTGAATTAAAAATACCTATGATAGTTTATGCAACTGCTGCATAATGTGGGTCCCTAAATACGAGTGTGTTTTTATGAAACGTGGCGAAGCTGAGTTTCACAATAGGATCACACGGCTCTTTTAAGGCCTAATTATGTGGAGTTGCATAATCATAGACAAACATACCGAGCTGATATTTTTTAGACTGCTTTTTTTATTGTAAATGATGTTGGTTTTTGAAGATGTTTAACAATTTGAAACTCTTAACGACATCGAATTCGATATCGATAATTATTTAATGTTTTCTATGGAATAAGAAAATAATGATGGCATCTGTTTGTACAGTCAGCCAATTTGAGTAGGAGTAGTGCTTTTTCGTGAGTGTATTAAAATAGCAAGTGGAGGGCAAAAAACGGCGACGTTGGCTCTGGAAGGAAATATGTAGTAACGAAACTATAGCATTCCTATCCTTTTTTTACTAGTTCAAAGGGGAGAGCACGACCTTTAGAATCCCGCGTAACGTTACGGTTATCGTATCGAGATCGAGAAACCTCATACTAAATTTTAGTTCCAAATACGCTCACGGGCGGGCGCTGTTCTAAACATACAATGACAATGCAAAGAAAAATTCGTTAAGCAGCTGGACTTGAACCAGCAACCTCGGTAATCCGTACCACGCTCCACCAATTAAGCTATACTTAACGTTGGTGTACCTAACGAATTTTTCAATGCCTTGTGTCATATTTTTATTTGGAAGATCTCTCCTCAGCGCCATCTATGAGTAGCTTAATCAAGCAGCTCACCCACTACGGAACTTCTACAGTTACGCATTAGTGGCAAGAGATGGAGCTATTTTCTGAATCAATGAAAATAATCGATTTATTGATTATTTTTGTTTTTATTTTTATGAAACATTCATAGAATGAAATTCAACATACAATGACAATGCAAAGAAAAATTCGTTAAGCAGCTGGACTTGAACCAGCAACCCCGGAATTTTTCTTTGCATTGTCATTGTATGTTGAATTTCATTCTATGAATGTTTCATAAAAATAAAAACAAAAATAATCAATAAATCGATTATTTTCGCTGTTCTAAACGTCATACGAACTCGATAACGTGTACTATACGATTTTACGTGACGCAGGTTTCGAATATTCGTACTCGGGCCTCTGTATATGTAAGAGGTTCTTCCACCGTCTAGGTAATATTCCGAATACATTAACTGCGGATATTGTGGGCACATTATTGCTTCTATGGAGAGGGTGACGTCTTTCGTGGACGTAAGGGGGTCGTACACTTGCGTGTTGTAAGTAGAGTAACTGGTAGCACGGTGAACTGTGGTTTTGTTGCTTTGAAAATGGGCACGTCTCGATCCGACACGCGGACGCGTATAGTGTAGTGGTGGTGGTGATAGTTGGGTCTGCGTGACATGTGTTGATTCGTGTGAAAGGAGGGGTGTTGCATGTTGCATGAAAACAAACATTTGTCATATGGATAGATGTAATCTAACTTCCAGGTGTAAATTAAATGTTTTCAGTTAATATTAAAAAATACTCTTTCGGGCAATTCTTTGACCAATAATTGCCAGTCAACCGTGATGGATCAATCTCGAGCAATAAGTGGAGCAACTTGGAGCAATGCAGAGAAAAATGCGGCAGCATGCTGACGAGTTTAATGTTGATTAACATGAAAATGTCTTGAAAGTCCATTGCGTTACTTAAGAGATTGTGATTTCGTCTTTTAAACAGCATTTACTTAAGTCACTAGTTAAAGTGTTAGGTAGTCGAATACGATTCCTGTCCGATTATTTTCAGCTAACTGTAATATACGGGAGTAAGTAGCACAAGGCACTGTCCGAGTAAGCGATTTATTCAAACTGACTGCATCTAAGCAATAACAATTCATACATGCATTTCTATAAGCGGGTAGGTATACTATACACTACATCCCATACATAACATCAAACAAGAAAAGAAAATACCGTCTCTTTAAACACAATTTATTTACATATTTAAAAAAGCTATTTACAATGACATTAAGCTAAAACTAAATAAACTAAAACTTAAAACTAAATTAAATCTAAATAAGGCCCCCGTGGCATGGTGCCCAAAAGGCTGGCAGCGTTGCCTCGCTGAATAGCGATGCTGATTCTTTGAGACAGAAAACTGCAAGCCCTTTGGTCACAAGTTGCATCGACTAAGCGCCTTTGCAACTCTGAAATAAGCTTCTAAGTGCATGGACCCCATGGGCCCCAGGTTTCAAACCCGACAGCAACAAAATCTCTTTTGTACTTTCTCTACAACATATTGCAAAAAGCGACTTTCATTAAGTTTATCCTTTGTCTCGACTTCGTCAGTGTGTGCCGAGCTTAACATGGCGTCGGTCTGGCGTGTCAATACGGGACAAAAGATTGAGTGACAAGGACGGAGCTTCGCTTTGTTGGTGAGATAAAGGTTTATTAAAGGATTGAGTGGTTACCATATAGAGGCATGAGCTAATGAGATTTGGAAAGGGCACTAAGAGCTTTCTATGGATGGGGTCATATATTAATTTTGACCTCTTTCTTCTGGTTGTAATTAATTATTGCGGGAAACGGGCGTATGGGGACCTAATGGCAATTGAGTCATCATTTGCTGTACCAAGAGCACCTACCATAACTGCGTTCTGGCCCCGATTTCACCATCTTTACAATTGTCAGTTTTATATGACAATTCGTGCTACATTTCTTTGACAATATGAAGCGCGCTAAAACAAAAGCTCTTCAAGTCAGCAGTTGACTCCGGATTGTCATTGAAAACCGACAATTGTAAAGTTGGTGAAATAGGGGCCAGATGGTCGAGCACGACTTTTCGAAACCTGCGGCACGTAAAATCGAATAGTATACGTTGTCGAGTTTGTATGACGTTAGGAACAGCGCCCGCCCGTGAGCGTATTTGGAACTAAAATTTAGTATGAGGTTTCTCGATCTTGATACGATAACCGTAACGTTACGCAGGATTGGTAAAGTCGTGCTCGACCCTCTGACCACTGTAAGAACCTTTTGATGCCCTAATATCTGCGCCGTCCGGGACCGAACGTGGACCGCAAGCTTTGCAGTCGGGTTTTCTAACCACTATGCTATTTGGCCGTCAAGCGACTAGGAAATGTATAAATGAACTTCTCACTCAGTTTATTAAAAGCAAACTTTTAAGAGCGATCAATTAGATTTATCGCCAGCCTTGAAAGTTAACTCAAATAATATCACGTCGCAGAGAACAATTTGGAGCATTGTTCGGGAAACTTCCAGAAACTCCGAGGAACTTCGCGAATACTCCGTAAGCTTTAAAACATTAGCATTTTAGCGTTTCCTTGTTTACCGCCGAATATTCAGTAGGGTGTTTTCGCAGTTTTCGACTTAATTTTATATTTTTCTGCACCGAATTCGGACGAGCTTTCTGAAGTTAATTACCCATTGCTGGTATTTTTTTCAAAGTTCTCTCTAGTGAAGATGCTGCTGTTATTTCAGTTTTAATATTGTTTATCATGTCAGCCGAAAGACCTCCACTGCTGGCCATAGGCCTCCCCCGCGGCTCTCCACTCAGAACGGTCTTATGCTTTCCGCATCCACCGCGGTACCGCCATCTTTACCATGGATATACTTAATATTTTTTCATGCATAAAAAAAAAACGTTTTTATTTAACTATATACAGAGAATAATTATTGAGGGATATAAAGACCTACTATGATATATGAATAAAATTAAACAAATATGGAGTAATTAAGAGCACTACAGTTGCACTTTTCTCAAGATTGCTCTAAATTCATCAAGTAGGTAATTGCTCTAGACTGATCCATTACGTACTCGTGCAAAGCAATTCAATGATGTGTGTAAAGTTCCCAATCTGTAAAATCCGTCTCTGACCACTAGACTATTCGGTCGTCCACTTTTTCACTGTCTTCAAAAAAAGGAGGAGGTTCTATGTTCCACTGTATGTATTTTTAGGGTTCCGTGCCTCAAAAGGTAAAAACGGAACCCTTATAGGATCACTTTGTTGTCCGTCTGTCTGTCTGTCAAGACCCTTTTTCTCCGGAACGCGCGGAGGTAGCATGCTAAAATTAATATCAAATATTCAAGCCTGCAGTCCCTTGAAGCTGTGAAAAAATCAAACTTCTAAGTCAACGCGATCAAAAGATACAGTCATTAAAAAGGTTGTTTCTATACAAATTGCCGTTCCCTGAAAACCTAAAGGGTACTTCCAGTTATCCTAGAAACTTGAAATTTGGCATGAAGGTAGCTCGTATAGTACAACCACTCAGAAAATTCTCGAAATCTTAAATTTTTATGTCTTATCTGTAGATTTCGTAGACCAATATTCTTGCGTAACTAATTGGTTAACTGTCAACCTGGATCAGTCTTGAACCTGCGCCCCCACGGTCATCAGTCTGCGCCGCTCACTGTCACTTAAGCTTGATTATTCGGAATACGTCAGCAGAAACCGACATAGCCTAGTGGTTTGACCTATGGCCTCTCAAGCAGAGGGTCGTGGGTTCGAGTCCCGGCACGCACCTTTTTATACTACAAGAAAGTCAAAGGAACAAGTGGGTCACCTGATGGTAAATGAAATTTTGGTAGTGAATTTCTGGAATTAATTGTAGCTAATTATGAACAAAAACCTGTGTGTTAGACTTAAGTTGAAATCCGACAAGCGGCGCCAAAGAATTATACACATACATACAATACATATAGGTTATCGTGTCACATCCTCACCAGCCCCTTTTTACGTCCCACTGCTGGGAACAGCTCTCCTCTCCGAATGAAGAGGGTTTGGTTGGGCTATAGTTCCCACCTGGTCGCAGACGAAAGTCATGGCTGAGGAACATACGGGAATGGACGGGAGTCCCGAATGCAGCTGAGCTCTTTCGCCTTGCCAGGGACAGGGAGAAATATGCTGAGCTGACTGCCAACCTTCACTAGTTGGAGAGGCACCAAAAGAAGAAGATAGTTCCCACGCAGGCCCAGTGTGGATTGGAAACTTCACACACATCATTGAATATTGAACATACAATGAGCAGCTGGAGTTGAACCAGCCTTGGCCTTGAGTCCAGCTTCTTGACTGATTTTTCTTTGCATTTAAAAACAAAAATAATCAACAAATCGATTATTTTCATAATTGAAAGTTGGCGTATGCCAAAGCGAAGCTAAGAGTAAGACAATAAGTCTACAGGTTTCCGATTCCCTTAAAATTATGAAAGGAATAAAGGTACATTTATTACCAACCCAGTATCGACCGAGGCTGGGCCAGCTAATAATAGCTACTTCATCCTGGATTATCCCAAACTTGTTCAAACGCCGATACATGATTCGCCACTTAGAGGTAGCCGGGACTTAGTAAAAACCGGCCAAGTGCGAGTCGGACTCGCGCACGAGGGTTCCGTAGAAAGATTTTAACGCTTTTCCCCAGTGTTTTAAGAAGTCCAGTGTTCAACATACAATGACAATGCAAAGAAAAATCCGTTAAGCAGCTAGACTTGAACCAGCAACCTCGGTAATCCGTACCACGCTCCACCAATTAAGCTATACTTAACGTTGGTGTACCTAACGAATTTTTCAATGCCTTGTGTCATATTTTTATTTGGAAGATCTCTCCTCAGCGCCATCTATGAGGAGCTTAATCAAGCGGCTCACCCACTACGGAACTTCTACAGTTACGCATTAGTGGCAAGAGATGGAACTATTTTCTGAATCAATGAAAATAATCGTTTTATTGATTATTTTTGTTTTTATTTTTATGAAACATTCATAGAATGAAATTCAACATACAATGACAATGCAAAGAAAATTTTCATTGATGTAGACCTTTGGGGGGAAAACAATGACATTCCATATAAAAAAGAGATAGAGATATGTCATCACAGCACGCCGAAAATGAAGCGCAGAAATGGCTCAATTGACAATAAGCAAAACAACACAACAAACTAACACACAACAACAACAAACACAACATGTTTTTTGATCGTCTTGTGAGCATACGACGTATCTTTACTTATAATATCATTGGGGGAAAATGCCTTAGTCGTCACGCTTGGCAGGCGGGTCGGCGACGGCAGTTGTACCAGATAGTTCGCGGAGGACGCTGCTGCCCATCCTTCGGTTTATCCCTTAGTCACCTCTTACGACATCCACGGGAAGAGATGGGGTGGTGCGATTCTCGACCGATACCACACGGCAAGACGTTCGACGACCGGACAGCCTAGTGGTTAGTGAACCAGACTAGACCAAACTTGAGGTCCCGAGTTCTATCTCCGGTCCGGAAGATATTTGTATGATAAATGCGAATGTTTGGTCTCGAGTCTTGGGTTTAATACGGTTCATTGGCATCAATTGTCATTTTAATCGAAACACATTCCTTTTAGCTGACGATGGGCCTTACAAGGAAGCTGAAAGTCACTCAGAGGGATATAGAGAAGGCTATGCTCGGGGTTTCTCTGCGGGATAGAATCAGAAATGATGGTAATATATCCGCAGTAGAACTAAGGTTAGGTACCGACATAGCCCGAAGAATTGCGAAACTTAAGTCGCAGTGGGCGGGGCACATTGCTCACAGGACTGATGGCCGATGGGGTCAGAATGCTCTCGAATGGCGTTCGCGGACCGGGACACGAGCTTTTGGTAGGCCTCCAACAAGATGGAGCGACGACTTGGTGAGGATCGCGGGATCGCGGTGGATGCGGAAAGCACAAGACCGGTCTGAGTGAAGAGGCTATGTCCAGCAGTGGACGTCTTTCGTTTTCGCCATTATTTGACCAGTTGTTGGTATATCCGATTGAGATGTGGCATCCTTATGTATCATCATCATCATGTCAGCCGACATACGTCCACTGCTGGACATAGGCCTCCACCAAGGCTCTCCACTCAGACTGGTCTCGTGCTTTCCGCATCCACCACGGTCCCGCAATCCTTATGTATGTCCGCTGACAATACAATAATCTGGTAGTAAAATTCCTGTGGTCCGGCCAGGATCGTCTGCGGGGAATTCTTCAGCAGTTAATGGCATTGACTTGAAATTTGGTACGGATAAGAATCCTAAGTTAGATGACATTACAAGTAGAGTCGGCAAACAAACAGTTTTCTCGTAGAAAATCGGCGTGAAGGAACAGCACCCCTGTTGCGTTCCGTTCGGTCAGTGAGAGTGCGGAGGCCCGATCCCCCCCCCCCCCCCTTTTCCTCCTAAGGCTCCTAAGGCCGGCAAGGACTAAGTGACTCTCTTGGGGTTGCTGGTTCTCATCGGTGGCGGTGATCGCCTGCTATCAGGTGACCTGTTTGCTGGTTGCCTCGCTCTTTCAATAAAAAAAGGTTTTTTTAACAGTAAACTTATTAATCTAACTCATTAATTAGTATTTATTGCTATGTATCGTATGTATTGTATTATTGGCATTAATTATAGTTGTGTGTAGTTTGTACTTATATTATGTATTTTCACTGGTTACCTTTAAATAAATTACCTAAAAATTCTAAATCGCACCACCTGCTTTAAATCTGTCCTTTATTCCGTTATGGTTGCCTGGTAGAGATCGCTATGTAGCGATAAGGCCGCCCATTGCTACGTTGCATTTTCTTTGTACCTTTTTTCTGTTTTGTTTATTATGTGGTGTTCAATAAAGAGTTCTTGTATTGTATTGTATTGTATTGTAATCTCAGTACACAATTCTTATTTGAGTTGGTAAGCACTTGCAGAAATCCGGCATCATTTGTCTTTGCCAGTCCTCATTCAAATCTGATTACAGGAGGGTTAATCTTGAGAACCCATTTATTACACGGATTAACGCGAAGCTAGTAAAACCTCGGTTTCATGCGTCATTCCTTTTAATTAATTATACATGCCCATTTGGGTCTTTTCAAAGACGTACTAGTATAGACTAGCAGGTAATCTTAGATTTTATATCTTCGAGTGCAATTTAGAAATTGGCCAAACTTTTTTTCCAAAGTTTGGGGCGTCGTCTTCGCGAGAGAGGTCTTGACCCTCGCTCCGGGTCATTTCTGGAGCAGCGGTTGTCCATCGCGGTTCAGCGTGGCAAGTGTTGGGCACTTTTGCGCCTGGAATGACGCGAGGCGGATTGTTTGACTGATTCTATATTTTTGAGGTACCGCACCTCAAAAGGAAAAAAACGGAACCCTTATAGGATCACTTTGTTGTCCGTCTGTCTGTCTTTCTACGGAGCCCTCATGCGCGAGTCTGACTCGCACTTGTCCGCTTTTTAAATTGCATTGTGTTTGTGCTTGACATAAATGTTTTGTTTTTACTTATATTTTTACGTTCGCACGACCTAACGGCAGCGAGATACACACTAGGTGCCAAGGCTCCGTAAGCAGAAGTCGCGCGGATTAATTGAGTGTCAAATGTAGTATCACGTTTTTTTATACGACAAGGACGGCCCATAGACACTCACAACCCTGGGTAGTTTCCAGATGCGTTGCCAACCTAGAGGGCTAAGATAAAATGCCTCTTGTGCCTGTAATTTCCTCGGCTGTTTTACTCTCCACACTGGAATACAACAGTGCAAGCACTGGCTGCTTAGCAGCAGAATTAACGAGTAAAATGGTGGTAGCAATCCGAACGGACCCCGCACAAAGTCCTACCATCCGCAAAATGCTAATTAGATTTTGTTAAATTTAAAATAGTTTCAATTACAGTCTGTTAGAAACGAGGCCTCGGTTTCCTACGGGTATTTTCGAAAGCTTAATTAAAGTGTAAAATGATATTATTCTAACACCAGTGTTTCTTCGTGGGTTTGGTTGTCCAGGATGGAGTTGAGGAGAATGAAACGATGTCAGTTGATCGAGGAATAATTTCTTATTTTATTGTTTGTCACCGTAAATATACACGACAATACGGCGGCAGGAAAAGGAACTAAACTTAATCTAATTTGATATAAGCGCCATCTATCAACATGTATAAGAACTAGCTAAGAGAGCAGGAGTTAATGACTACGTAGTATGGCAATCAATGAACTATTCAATGAGCCAGTCAAACCATGTATCCGATAGATGGCGCTGTTCTAGAAAATCTATTACAGCCTGTCCACTGTTGGACATGCTCCCACCACAGGCTAGTTAAGTGAGAGCATTATAGTAAGGTATACTACACTGTTTTTAGTGTAGTACACCAATACTTTATCTAATTGTCTGCCTACCATAGAAACCCTTGGTGAATTAATAAGAAATTGTAACATGGTTACATGAGTGAGAGGGTATTTGTTTCTATGGTATCAGAGAATTTCCTGCTTAGTAATCAAACTACACGAAAACATATTTTTTATTGTATGAACCAGGCAGTAACATTATATGGTAATGTGATAATTTATAATGGAAATTAAAGCATTTTTACAAACAAAACAAGCGCTTAAACTATCTATGCTATTATGTAGGTAACTGAGAAATATTAACCTAATACTTGTTTTTATTATTCTTAACCTAGGGTAGTAGACAGTTATACATATAAATTTAGAGCTTAATCTACGCAGTTAACAGGTAATGGGCAGATATTATTAAAGGCGCGCTTAATTGGTCCTCTTGCGGTTTGAATTTCTGCCACCCTTGTGACGCCGTCTCGCCCCTGGCAGCAGCCGACGATGCGCCCCAGGCGCCACAGGCACGGCGGCACTCGGTCTTCCTTCACCAGCACCATGGTACCGACGCGCAGGTCTTGACCCTTGCAGCTCCTCCATTTCGTGCGTTCTTGCAGTTGTCCGATATAGTCTCTGGACCAGCGACGCCAAAACCCTTGCTGTAACTGTTGCAATTGTTGATAATGGGTGAGGCGGTTGGTGGGTACGTCCGTATAATCATAGTCTGGCATAGATACGGGCGACCTACCGACCAAGAAATGTGCTGGCGTTAATATATCAAAATTGTCGATACTAGAATTGGAAATTGGGCATAAGGGGCGGGAATTTAGAATTCCTTCTATTTGGCTAAGAATAGTAGCAAATTCTTCGTAGGTCAATAGAGCTTGACCTAGGGTTCTTTTTAGATGAAATTTACAACTTTTGATACTGGCCTCATGCAAGCCCCCCATGTGGGGGTGTATACAGGTAAGAATTTCCATGATATTCCTTCTTCAGCAAGGGAAGTTATCAGTTCGTTAGTATTTTCTTTTAAAAAATTGTATAACTCGGTTATTTCTCTGTTAGCTCCATGGAAGGTCGATCCATTATCGCTTAGCATTTCCCTCGGTCTACCTCGTCGCGAGATAAATCTTCTATAAGCTGACAAAAACGCCAAGGTATCTAATCCCGAGACTAATTCAATGTGAACCGCCTTGGTTGATGAACAAACAAAAACGGCAATGTAACATTTATTAACCTTATAACCTCGTCCTCTCCTGTCCCTAATCATGAAGGGTCCCGCGTAATCTACGCTCGTCGTCAAGAAGGGAGGCGAGGGGGTTACCCTCGACGGTGGTAGGTTACCCATAATCGGAGTAGTTAGGCTCGGTTTGGCTCTAAAGCACGTCACGCATTTTCGTACAACCTTGTTTACTATTTTTTTACCGTGTATGGGCCAAAATCGTTCTCGAATGGAAGCTAAAAGTAGCTGCGGCCCAGCATGTAACAACCTCACGTGCTCACGACATACTATGAGATAGGTTAAATCATGATTTTGTGGTAATATGATAGGGTGCTTTTTGTCGTGATTGTAGTGTGAACGTCCCAGACGACCACCTACTCTCATGATCCCGTTTTCAATGTAAGGGTGTAAGTTTATTATTTTCGATGACCTTGGAAGCGATTTATTATCTCGAAGTAATCTGTACTCGTTTGGGAATGACTCGATCTGTGAAATTTTAATTAATTTATTTAAAGCTTCTTTTAATTCAGTAACTGTTAATGGACCTATCAATTTATTATTTTTATGTTTGCAATTATAAATGAATCGTAACATAAATGCAAAGCAATGGGTTAATTTAATATAACTTGACCATCTCTGAAATAAACTTGTCGTAAACACGTTCGGTGGAATGTTTATAGAAACATTACAATAAGTCTCGGTTGACTCGGTAATGTCGTTATTACATAACGTTTGCGTGGTCGTAGGTATCTGCTGAGAGGGCCAGAGTGTGGTCGGTTTGCTTAACCAGGAAGGTCCTTCCCACCACAACTTACATCCCTCCAACTTCTCAGCACTAATTCCCCTTGTGAGCAAATCCGCGGGATTTTCACTAGACGGAACCCAGAACCAATTTTTTGTATCGGTTAATTTTTGAATTGTTATTACTCTATTTTTTATGAAACAGTTTAATTTATCTGGAAGGGATCTTATCCATGCTAGTGCAACGTTCGAATCGGACCAAAAACATCTGTTATGAATTTTACACTTGAGTGCATTGTTTACTTTATCATGTAGTGTAGTTAGTAAACAAGCAGCTCGTAGTTCAAGTTTCGGAATCGTTTCATTACGCGCTAATCTATTTTTAGAACACAGCAAACGTACTGTTATTTTACCATAGCTATCTATACATCGCATGTATATTGCAGCTCCGTACGCGGTTAATGAACTGTCCGCAAAACCATGCAATTCTATGGTTACGTAACATTCGCTTAGCGCGTACCTCGGGATCGCTAACGAGTTAAGCATAGGTAATTTATTGTAGAATGTTATCCATTCATTTGACAATTCGTTCGAAATTATGTCGTCCCAATTGGATTTGTTTTGCCATAAACGTTGTATGAAGCATTTTGCGACAATTAAAACCGGTCCCAACAAACCGAGTGGGTCGAAAATAGCAGAAGTTATGGACAAGATTTTTCGTTTAGTTAATTGTTTTGGAACTGGCTCCCGTTTAAGTGTGTACATTAGGTAATCACCGTCACTGCTCCATGCGAGCCCCAGAACCTTTTGTTCGTCAGGCCCGAGTGTAGTAGTTGTGTTTTGTGATTGAGTGGTTATGTGGTTAGTTACTGTATTTAGTATGTTTGTCGAATTGGATTTCCACTTTCGTAGGCTAAATTTCGCACTACTTAATATTTGACTGACGTGAACAGCTGTTTCGCTTACTTGCTGTTCGTCGTCGCCTCCATGAATAAAATCGTCCATATAAAAATCCTTTGTTATTGCATCTGATGCTCGCGGGAACTGGATTTTGTGTTCGTCAGCCAATTGAAGTAAACAGCGCGTCGCTAGATAAGGTGCACATTTTAATCCGAAGCTAAGTGTTGTTAATTGGTATATGGTTAGTGGTTCGTTAGGGTTGTCGCGCCACAGAATACATTGCATATTTCGTTGATTGGGATTTAGATATATCATGCGATACATTTTCTCGATATCTGCAATGACAATATATCTGTTTGTTCGAAATCTAAGTAAAATATTAATTAGGTCGTCCTGATTTATTGTACCCTTGTACTGGATATCGTTAAGTGACCTTCCAGTATTAGTATTAAACGACGCATCCATAACTACACGAAGGGGTGTGGTGGTTTTTTGGGGGTTCAAAATTCCGTGATGTGGTAGAAAGTTACAGTCTTCAGATTCTTTGGTTTTAATCATATGACCTGAATCTTCAAATTCCTTCATGAGCTTTACGTATTTATCTTTATATTCGGGGTTTCGTGCAAATTTTGCTTCTAACGACATAAATCGTTTATAAACGGCGGGTCGCGACAGCCCTAGGGACGATACCGGTTCTTTTAATGGAAGTGACACTACAAATTTACCATCAGAAGTCCTCGTGTGTGTTGCAAATATTTTTTCCCAAGGAGTGCTGTCATCATATGGTAAAGGTTTGTGCCATTCCTCATCATCCCAAACGCCTTTCAATTCGCGATTCAAAACAAAGTTGCATCGTATCTGTTTCGATTTAGGAACAGTGTTTATTGCCCCTGAAACCACCCAACCGAACTTCGTGCGTTGTAGAATGGGTAGGTTCTCACCCAACTTATGCTGACCAATGCACATGAGTTGGTAAAACAATTCTGCACCAATTATGAGGTCTATATCACCACCTTCGAAAAATGACTCGTCGGCCAACTTGAAACGTTTCGGAATATTTAGGTTTTTTGCGGTAGTTGCATGGGACGGTAAGCTACAAATATTAGGTACAATAAAGCAGGATATGTTGGTTGTGAATTTTTTATCATTTGATTGTAATGTCAAATTGCACATCTGGTTAATTTTGGTAATGTTTTCGTTAAACCCTACTACCTCCATATCTATTTGACGAGTAGGTAATTTCAATTTGCTGACTGCAGTTTCGGTTACATAATTTGATTGTGAACCGGAATCAAGTAATGCTCTTAGAACGCATAATTCGTTATGTGTATCGTAAACGCTGATTCGAGCGGTTGATAAAATAACAGATTTACCTTGTGTAGGTACTCTGTTATCATTCTGGTTTATTGGGGTAGTTATGGATTGAAAATTGGTAAGTAAATTAACTGTTTTGGATTCTGGTGAAGAATTGGGTTCTACACGAGGTATTGTTGAGGGTTGTGGTGTGTAAGACGAGGTACTTGGAGTGGGATTTGGTTGCGTGATGTGTAAAAGAGTATGGTGCTTCCCTTTACACGTTCGGCAATGGCTCGCACGGCAGTTCGGTAGTATGTGGTTAGAACCAAAACAATTCAAACAAAGACCTAATCGCTTAATCGTACGAATGCGTGACGAGACATTTTGAGCCAAAAAATTCGGACATTGGTTTACATAATGGCCTCCCTTACAGAGCGGGCATTGATTACGATTGGTAAATTTAGGTGTTGTTACCTTATTATATGGTTGAGAAGGAGAGGACGTGATTACCAGCGCTTTCCTTGATGTACTAGCGTGCCGTTCAGTCCGCTCATCTCCAGTGTGGCTCAAGGACTCCTGTAGGTCTGCCTGGGCTCGCAGAAACGATTTGAAATCCTGTAAATTAGGTATTTCACGCGAATTAGTTCTCTCTTCCCATTTTCTTTGTAATTGTGCCTCGAGCTTAGAAACAAGAAAGAAAATAACCAGAAGGTCCCAGCCTTCGATAGAAATGCTAAGCGACTTTAAAGTTCGCAGGTGTTTGGATATATTATCTGCCAAGCTTCGTAGCGCGAGCGGCTGTGTAGGTACTGTATCAATATGGAATAATGCTCTTAAATGGTTGTTAACAAGTACCTTTGGATTATTGTACCGTTCGCACAACAATTGCCAGGCAATGGAATAACTTTCCTCCGAATACTCTAGGGAACTAATAACTTCGAGTGCACCACCTGTTAGGGAGCTCCGTAAATACTTAAATTTTTGAATAGATTTTAGATTAGTTTGGTTAACAAGTGCATCGAAACAATCTCGAAACTCTATCTAATTTATGGAGTTACCACTAAATGAGGGTAGAGTTATATCTGGGTATTTTACAGACTCACTGGGTATTGCGACGTTCTCCTCACGTTGATTTGGATTGAATGAAGTGCCAGCCTTTTTTAAGCAACCCTTTGCAAAAGAAACACATTCATAATAAGTATTCTCAAAGGTTTCCCGCTCTATTAATTGCGGTTCCACCTCTGTGCTTAAAGTTTCAATACTATCCTGTACGGATTCAAATTCATTAAAAACATCGGCGATTTTTTCTAATCGCAGTTCGATGTCTAGCAATTGTTCTGCAGACAAAGGCTGCCTCTGTGATTTTAAATTAGAAATATGCTTTTTGAACAAAGTTAATTTACCCTTTATAATGCCTCGTTTTTTTATGTAGTCTTTAATGTTTTTACTTTCAATTATGGAATCATTTAGTTCGTCTTCTGATGCTGACATTTTATATTATATTTAGAGGGTAGTAACTAAGGTGCTCAAATCATGCAATTTTTGGAATAAAAATAATCGGTTAATGCCCAGCTACACAAAAATAAAGTAAGTAATCGACAATTGCCTGAATACGTAACGCCAGCACTCACCCGATCGAATAGGTATGCTCGTTCTCGCCGTAGCCGCCGCCGAGTAGGTTGGGATGTACACGCTTCGTAAATCCGTTGGGTAGCGGGCCAGAACCAGCTTTAATTTCGGTTTCTTCTCGATGATAGCAGCTCGATTGAATGTTCCTCCTCTTCTTCCAGCCAGATTCGATGTAAATTTGTGTAACTTCTTTTCTTCCGTGTGCTACGCCCTCCAAATGATCTTCTCAGTGGACAGCGCCACAGCCGTAGTTAAAAACGCTCAGATTATTCTTTCTGGATTTTTTCTAACGCCAGAAGATTCTCGTAGATCACGTCGGGGTCACCAAAATGTTTCTTCGTGGGTTTGGTTGTCCAGGATGGAGTTGAGGAGAATGAAACGATGTCAGTTGATCGAGGAATAATTTCTTATTTTATTGTTTGTCACCGTAAATATACACGACAATACGGCGGCAGGAAAAGGAACTAAACTTAATCTAATTTGATATAAGCGCCATCTATCAACATGTATAAGAACTAGCTAAGAGAGCAGGAGTTAATGACTACGTAGTATGGCAATCAATGAACTATTCAATGAGCCAGTCAAACCATGTATCCGATAGATGGCGCTGTTCTAGAAAATCTATTACAGCCTGTCCACTGTTGGACAACCAGTCATAAGCCCAACTGCTTACATTACGTGTCCGTGTTTGAAGCGTAAGAATTGAAAGTGTACTGAAATAAACGGAGCACGTATGTTAGTCGAGTATAGCTCGACATGTTTCAGACTAATCCGTAGTCCTCTCTGGGAGAACATTATCCGCCGATAGCGAAGCGGAAACTGGCCCCTATTACACCATCTTTACAATTGTCTGTTTTCAATGACAAATTTCTTTGCTAACATGAAACGCGCTAAAACAAAAGCTCTTCAAGTCAGCTATTGACACCGAATTGTCATTGAAAACTGTCATTTGTAAAGTTGGTGAAACAGGTGCCTGCGTGCGCGCCGGGCTCTACTCGCGCGGCTGCTCGGCGTAACTGACGGCGGTTTACAACTACCCTCGTTTTCATCGTCAATTTTATTATAGTCAAAAGTAGGGTAGCACACTACTAATCACATAACTTTATAAAGGTTCGTTCGCAATAACTGTAGACGCAGTGTTCAACACTGTGTTGACCATGATTCGAAACAAATCGGGCTAAACTCGACTAACATACCAGTGCCCTAAGCACGACTTTTTGAATCCTGCGTAACGTTACGGTAATCGTATCGAGATCGAGAAACCTCATACTAAATTTAAGTTCCAAATACGCTCACGGGCGGGCGCTGTTCCAAACGTCATACAAACTCGACAACGTTTACTATTCGATTTTACGTGACGCAGCATTCGTAAAGTCGTGCTCGACCCTCAGTTTATTTCACTACGAATTAATCTCACGGTTAGTTTCATTTGTTGAAAGTCCTCGATCGGACTCCGCAGTGTAATGTAAGTTACAAAAATTTTCTTTCTAGTGTAAATTCGGGGTAACCCACAGGCTTACTAGCCAACAGTTCAGCGGGTGTGCTGCGAAAACATCCACTCGGGCTCCGACAAGTGGTTTTAGCGCCTAAACAAATATCTGGAGGCATGCGGTTACTATAAGCGCCTAGATTCAAAACAGTACGAGAAGCCGCACCGTCCTTTATTTAGCCCGAAGAATTTTCAACCTTAAAAGCCTTAGGGATGAATTAGCAGATGGAACAACTCAGGACAGTCAACTACGCACTAGTTGAATTCAATTTGCGGTACAGCCATAAGAATAAATAATAACATAGTAGAACGGAAACTCCCGCTCCGGACGGGCTCAAGGTCACGATATTAGAGTATTAGTTAAACGAACTACTCAGTCAGGCTGCCACGGCCGGCGTCGCCGCACGCCACGCGCGTTTGGTTGTTTATAATTTGGTTGTAAATAGTTTTACGTGAGCCTGATGTATTTTATTTTATATTTGTAGGTAAGCAATACTTACTTAAACCACCTTAAATGGCTTCATTTGGTATGTCACTTATAATAACTTCTTATGTAGAAGTGTCCATAATTATGTAGGTACGTAATGATCTTAGTGATATTATCTTCAGACGTAAGTACCTCATATTTAACAGCAAGCAATCCTAACAACATGCCTGGATGACAGGAAGGGTATAACGACATGAGGGGGGAAGTAGGTATATAAATGGCGGCGTTTTGGACTCGATCAAAAGAGATTCCGTTCTACTATGTTGTAGGGCTTGAGACAATTAAATTCTCACATCAAAATGAGCGTTCGAAATTAGCGCAATTAGGTCACTGAACCAATTAATTGGAAGATAACTCTCTTTTTCGCCGCTTGGTGGCGCCACCGGTCACTCGCAAAAACATGGCTGTTTGAAAAAGACGCCGGCCGGCTCGCGCTGCTACAAATTGTATCAAAATAATTGTAATAACGTTATAAACTAATGTGAAAGTGCTGTGAATGTGTCCCGGGACTGAAGAATCATAAACCTATGGAATAAATAAAAGTGAGAATAACGTATCTCTAGCCCAATTGTCCAATTTTGTGTTCACAAGTTAGCATAGTTCAACCATATGTTATTATTTATTCTTATGGAAATAGCTAAATTTTTTTTTATACAACGAGGAAGGCAAGCGAGCAAGTGGGTCACCTGATGGTAAGTGATCACCACTGCCCATAGACACCCGCCACTCCGGAGGTTTTGGAGATGCGTTGCCAACCTAGAGGGCTAAGATGAAATGCCTCTTGTGCCCGTAATTACACCGGCTGTCTTACTCTCCACACCGGATCACAACAGTGCAAGCACTGCTGCTTAGCGGCAGGATTAACGAGTAAGATGGTGGTAGCGATCCGGACGGACCTCGCACAAGGTCCTACCACCCGCAAATGACTACATGTATGACTACATGACCCACCTACATGTATGATAATTATCAAAGCTAATTATCAAAGCCGCCGGCCGCGCACCGCTCTCGCCGCCGGGCTCGGCAACACCGTTCCTATTCCAAAATGTTCCAAAGGGCATATATCCTGATATTTATATCAATGCACGAGCCCTAATTTTCATTATTCCGAACGCTAAGTTCTAGCTGTAAATTATTTTTTAATTAAAATAAAACGAACCTAACCAACTTCTTTATTTTCAAAATCTTTTACACCAAAGTTTTAGTTCAGCAGAAAATAGGCTTCGGAATAATAAAAAATCGGACTAACGATGCTTTCGGAATTATGACTTTTCGGAGTTTTGGGGTGTTGCCACGAGAAACAATGATTCTGTATGGGTTGAGGTTTCAACATGAAACTACCGTGAGATTCAATCATGGTGAAATAAACGGATCACTCACGTGTGTCAGTCGAGTATAGCCTGATAAGTTTCGAAGTAATCTGTACTTACTCGGCGATATGATGCATGTAACTGCGTCGAAATATCAGGAGCTCAACCAAACCTAGTAAAGTAATCGAGGTTTTAAATGATTCGCGGTTAATTGCATTTCTTAGACATGATGAAAACGCTCGCGATTTTTGATCGCGATTACCTTATAGGTTTGATGAGCTCCCGATATTTCGACGCAGTTACACGCATCATGATCACGGGCATACTGAAAAAAACGAGGGTTGGAGAAGATGCCTTTTTGAGCTTCTACACTTGGGGTGCGAAATATTAAAGAAAATAATTTTGATAACTCCTAGGCACAAGGAGTGGTTGAGTGGACTGTATATGCGGCTGGTTCTATTATAAATTTTTGAATAACTAAATAAATAAACAATTTACTTGCATGTACTTGGTATGTAAGGAACGACTGAGGTCGACGAAATAGGAAACAGGTAAGCGGGACATGCGCACTCACCTCACAATCCCGGGTATTTCTCGTACAGACACTGTCAGCTTTCACAGTTCCTTGGCTAGAGTTTTTGATACGGCACTGCTGGTCTAACACAAAAAGCACACACTCACCATCACGTTCAATGAGATGCAACAGTCAAGGGTGCTGCTGCTGCGGCGGTCAAACGAAGAGTAATGTCTCAAAAATCATTGTCTATACGTATAGCAGCAATAGAGATAGCCGCATACGCAAGTGCACATGTGTGACAGGGATGGATGATGGGTAGGTTTAAATACGTGCAAGTACCTTCTTTTCAAAAATATAAAAATAATAAATCCAACAAGGGTAGAGACTAATGTTGCGCAGACCGGGCTCTGTCTACCCGCAGTCTTGTTTTTGTACTGTTTTCCTTCTGTGTGCTGCGGGAATTATGAAACCTCTTTACGGCCACTTCGTTAGCAATTCCGGAGTCAAATATGGAAATCCAACAGTTTCGCATTTTTAGTGCAGATCAAATATTCGCAAAGCAAGGCTGAATGCTTTATTTCGAAGGTTTTGGGATGGAAGGCTATCACAAGCCAAAAATCCGCTAGGATCGTGTCGAGTGAGTTCTATCTGTCAAATTCGCACCAACAAGTAATGGATTAAATTCTCTGTTTTGCGGGCGGTAGGACCTTGTGCGAGGTCCGTCCGGATCGCTATTACCATCTTACTCGCTAATGCTGCCGCTACGCAGCAGTGTTTGCACTATTGTGTTTCGTTGTGGAGAGTAAGACAGCCGGTGTAATTACGGGCACAAGAGGCACTTCATCTTAGCTCTCTAGGTTGGCAACGCATCTCCAAACCCTACGACGTTGCGGGTGTCTATGATCAGTGATGATCGCTTACCATCAGGTGACCCACTTGCTCGTTTGCCTTTCATGTCATATAAAAAAAAGCTCCCCCGAGAAGTAGTGCAGTATAGTCATGCAAAATAGCCTTGTCTGCGCTGAGTATTTAATGCATAATTTTCCCACCCTCCCTCCGCAAATAGAAAATAGAAAAAATACGTGTCCGGTACTATTTTACTGGTGGTGGTAATTTCGGTTGTGAGGCGAGGCTATTTTGCATGACTATACTGCACTACTTCGCGGAGGAGATAACTAATTTAATCCATTACTTGTAACATATGGAATCTACAATATTTAAATTATAAATAAATAAATATCATGGGACAACTGACACCGATTGACCCAGTCCCAAGCTAGGCAAAGCCTGTGCTATGGGTACAACGGATAAACATACTTATATAGATAAATACATACTTATATACATATTAAATATCCAAGACCCGAGAACAAACACTCGTATTTATCATACAAACATTTGCCCCGACTAGGATTCGAACCCGGGACCTCAAGCTTCATAGTCAGGGTCTCTAACCACTAGGCTATTCGGTCTTCGGTATACTTATTTTAACAATTATTTAGTTTTATGTAAGCATTGAAAATAACCATTTTCCTCATAAAGTCCATTAATTCTGACGTTTCTTTCCTTATCACACCATTAGATAGACATTTTATCCATTATCATTGGCGTGCCACTCAAACATAGTCCATATTCCCTCGTATTAAGGTCCACAGGAAGGTTGTCGACCTCTGACCCGTAATGTGGAAAGACGGCGCCTGTATGTCGCGCCATGGGAGAGTCAGGTAAGAAGTGACTTTATATAATAGTTTTAAGATTGAGTTTAGAATGGAGGGGTTAATGGTATTACGTAGGTCACGGTAGAAATACGATAAAACCAAGAGAACTGCCAATGCCTATACAATATCGCGTTCCTTTGAAATTATAAGCCTGCTGCAGCTAGCTAGTTTCACTATAAAGACTTCTCTGTATCATACATTTTGTATGGAACTTAGACCTCTGCTTAACACGATACTGCCATCTATGAACTCAAAGAAAAACTAATATAAACATCTGTCAAGTCAACTCAAGTCAACGTCACACGCAGCGGCGGCCCTAAACGTTTTATTTCAATAAAACAATTAATTAATTTATTTATTTATTTATTTTCGGAGAACCAACAGCTACAAATTACAGAGTATATTATTATAACCAACTTAGAAAAGTTGAAAAACCTCCGACATTGTCATTTCAAAGTTCAATATTTCAAAAACAGGTTAACCGATTTTAATGATACTTAGCTAAGAACCATCTCGATTAAACTAGCTTTCGGTAAAAAAAAACCCGTATTGAAATCGGTCCATTCGTGTAGGAGCTATGATGCCACATAGGTACCTACTGACAGATACACAGGTTAAACTTATAACACCCCTTTTTTTTCTTCGGGGGTTAAAAACCTGTTAGGTATTAAGTGGGTATCAGAGTAAAAACTATGTGGGGGTAAGAATCTTTGCTGTAAGCCAGTTTGCAAATATACGTACTACGATACACACCGTGTTCATTATTTACTAGTGGCTGACGAGGATTAATTTAAATTGGGATCATGTCGGTCGGGAGGATGTGCGAGTTTGACCTGCAGAATGGCAGCTGGAAGTCGTACTGTGAAAGGTTGGAGAGTTACTTCACGGTCAACGACGTAAAAGTGGAGATGAAATTACCGACTTTAATATCGGTAGTCGGTGACGCGGCTTATGAACTCATGGTGGATTTGTGCAGCCCAGATAAACCTGCAACCTTAACCTATGAAAAGGTGGTTAAAGCGATGCGGGAACACCTGCAACCTAAACCGTCGGAGCTGGCGGAGCGGTATAGGTTTAGGCAGTGTCGGCAGAGTAACGGTCAAACGGTGGCGCAGTACGTGGCGCAGTTAAAGAAAATGGCGCGGTCTTGTGAATTCGGGTCGGAACTGGATAAGAACTTGCGAGATCAGTTTGTGTGCGGGCTACTTAGTGACACAATTCGCCAACGATTATTTGCAGAGAGGAGAATAGATTACGACAGAGCAGTGACGTTAGCATTATCGCTGGAGGCGGCCGAGCGAGATGCATTAGCGGTCGACGCGGGGTGCGGGGCGGCTGCAAACATCACGGGAACAAATCAAAACAATGTCTCAGTTCATAATGTTCGACCGGCGGGTTGCATGGCGTGCGGTGATTTCCGTCATGTGCAGGCTGAGTGTAAGTTTAAAGAATACGTGTGCAGTCGGTGCAACGAAAAGGGCCATTTACGTCGTATGTGCAATTATGGGACACGTGAGCAGGGTATATCAAGCGGCTACAGGCCGCGTTCGCAAACGCGGGGTGGGAGTGCTTGGCGCGGGTCCAGTCATAGCCGGGGCGGGCCGCGGCCGGCGGCCGGGGCCCGGTCAGTGGCGGCGGGCGCGCCGGCGGGCACCAGCGGCGGCGGCGGTGGCGGCGGCGGCCGCGCGCGCGCCACACGCATGCACTGGGTGGCTGACCCAGAAAAGGACTTCGAGGAGGCAGAGTTCGGGGAGGACGATGAAAGCGAGGAGGCCATTTATCAAATGAGTCTTGCAAAGTATAAGCCGGTGAGCATAATATTGTGTGTGAATAACAAAAGTTTAAGCATGGAAATCGATACCGGTTCAGCCTTATCATGTATCAGTGATCAGACGTATAAAAAATTATTTAGAGGAGTACCGTTACAACGGTGCAATTTAGCGGTCAAATTTTATGATGGCAGTGCAGTTAAACCACGGGGCTCGATAGCGGTAGATGTACAGTTTGGAGAAGTGCGCAAGAAATTGGACCTATATGTTATTAATTGCGGTACTACTAGTTTGTTGGGCCGTCAGTAGTTATCGGAATTGAACATAACTGTGCCAAAAATGACAGCTGAAGATTTAAATAGGAATGAATTTGTAAACATAAATGAGATAGAAAAAAACATTGTTTCCAGATATAAAGGGGTATTTGATGGCGGATTGGGGTGTTTCACCGGCGAGCGGGCTAGGCTGCGGGTGCGGCCGGATGCGGTGCCGGTGTTCTGCCGGGCGCGGCCGCTGCCCTTCGCGATGCGCGCACGCGTCGATGCCGAGCTCGACACCATGCTGGCCGCCGGCATCATTGAGCCGGTGGACCACTCCGACTGGGCTACACCATTGGTAATTGTAAACAAACCGGACGGTTCGTTACGATTGTGTGCAGATTACAAATCCACCTTGAATCGCGTATTGTTAGTTGATAAGTTTCCGATTCCTAAAATCGAAGATTTGTTTTCGACATTGAACGGTAGTAGGTATTTTACTAAATTGGATTTATCGCAGGCTTACAACCAAATATTATTGGAGGACGACGGGTCGGTGGCTTTAACGGTTATAAACACGCATCGGGGTTTGTTTAAGTACAAGCGTTTAGTTTATGGATTATCTTCTAGTCCCGGTATATTCCAAAGAATAATGAATAATCTTTTGAAAGACATTCCTAACGTAACATTTTTTTTGGATGATATTTTGGTAACGGGGGACACTTTAGATTCGCATTTAGACAGTCTTAATAAAGTCTTACAGGCCCTAAGCCATCATGGACTTAAAATAAAAAAACAAAAATGTAGTTTTTTGGTGAATGCGGTGAAATACCTGGGGTTCGTCATTGATAAAAATGGGGTGAGGGTAGATGAGGATAAAGTAAAACCAATAATAGCGATGACACCACCGAGTTGTGTATCAGAATTAAAATCATTCATTGGCATGGTAAACTTTTACGGCAAGTTCATTAAGGGTTTGAGCGAAATTTTAGCACCTCTTTATGAATTGTTAAAAAAACATAGGAGGTGGTCGTGGTCGGTTCAGCAGAATAAGGCATTCAATCAAGTAAAAAGGCTTTTAGTGGAGGCGCCAGTATTGGCACACTACGACCCGGAGCGGGACTTGATACTGACGTGCGACGCGGGCCCGCGGGGGTCGGCGCGGTGCTGGCCACGCGCGGCGCTGGCGCCGGCGGCCGGGAGCGCGTGCTGGCCTACGCATCGCGAGCGCTCGCGCCTCCCGAAACCAATTATAGCCAAACTCATAAAGAGGCTTCAGCGATAATATTCGCGGTGAAAAAGTTCCATCAATACCTTTACGGCAGGCGTTTTGTGCTGCGGACCGACCATAAACCGCTCGTTAGTATTTTTGGGGCAGGATTGGGAATTCCCAGCATGACGGCCAGCCGTATGCAGCGCTGGGCGTTGATATTATCAGCGTACGATTTCGACATTGAATATGTCAAGTCGGATGACAACACAGCTGACGCACTCTCGCGATTGATTGCAGCGCATAAGGCTACCGGTTCCGGTCGGGAGGAGTGTCCGGAGCAAACTTATTTGCATTTTGCTACGAATGCCTTACTTCTTGATTATAATACTATTAGGAAGGAAACGCAATACGATATCTTGTTAAGTAGGGTATCAAGCTATATTAAGGACGGTTGGCCTCAGGACATAGAAATTCGGGAATTAAAACCATTTTTTAGTCGGAAAGCTGAACTTTATTTAGAATTAGACTGCATCATGTGGGGCCATAGAGTAATTATTCCGAGTGCGTGCCGGGAGCGAGTTCTGAAGGAACTACATGACTCTCACATGGGCATCGTGAAGACGAAGGCGCTGGCGCGCAGCTACGTGTGGTGGCCAGGCCTGGACGAGGCGGTGGAGGGAGTGTGCCGCGCCTGCGCGGTGTGCGCCACCGTGGCCGCGGCGCCGCCGCGACACTCACCATGCCCATGGCCATTTCCTAGTCGTCCTTGGTCTAGGGTACATATCGATTTTTTAGGACCTGCATTTGGAACGAAATACTTAGTACTTGTTGACGCCTATTCAAAATGGATGGAGGTAACAAACATGGGTACTACTACGGCTAAAACAGTAATAACTAAGTTGAGAGAACATTTTGCAAGGTTCGGGTTACCCAAGCAGATAGTTAGTGATAACGGGCCACCGTTTGCAAGTGAGGAGTTAAAAGAATTTTGTAAACTAAATGGTATTGAACAGCTATTTTCGGCACCATATCACCCGGCCTCTAATGGTCAGGTGGAAAATTGTGTGAAACTATGCAAGAGGGTAATTAAGAAAGCTATAGTTCAAAATGTCAACGTAGAGGCCGCCCTAAGTAGATTCTTACTAGTGTACAGGAACACTCCTCACAATACTATTGGGGATAGCCCGGCACAGGTATTATTAGGTAGGCCAGTACGCACCCGACTCGATTGTCTTAAGCCGGACCGAGAAAAACGAGTAAATGCCCTCCAACGACAGCAGCAGGCTTTTGCTAAAGGAACATCGCGGTCGGTTAGGGTAGGCGATCTAGTTTGGTTTAAACTATTTAAAACGTCAAGTCCGAATACTTGGGGAAAAGGGAAAGTACTGGAACGAATGGGAGAGACGGACTATAGGATAGAAACGTTATCAGGTATAACGCATAGGCACATAGATCAATTAAGGAAACGCGATTCAAGTGATGATGAAATTGCACAACGTAAGAGTACTTTATTTTATCCACCGGTTTGTGTACCCGTAGCCGAAACTACAGAGCGTGCGTCGAGCTCGGAATCGAGGGAGAGTCCGGTCGCCGGCGGTGACAGTGTCCCGCGCCCGGCGCCGGCGCCGCCCCAACCCCCGGAGCAACCGCGGCCTGGCTCGCCCGCTGCACAACGCTCACGGCCCGAGCGCCTTAGGCCAGTTGTAAGGCTACCCGATCGCTACGGGTTCAATGATTAAATTTATTGCTCTTAGTATTAGTTTAGAATAAGGGTGGAGGTGTTAGGTATTAAGTGGGTATCAGAGTAAAAACTATGTGGGGGTAAGAATCTTTGCTGTAAGCCAGTTTGCAAATATACGTACTACGATACACACCGTGTTCATTATTTACTAAAACCAAGTATCGTTATAAATTATAACTAACGTAACCAACAGTACTGCATAGCACACGTCTACGCTCATGACAAAATTTGTTACGTTCTTACCAACTCACACTAAAACAAAACTGTCACACAAATGCCAAATACACGCACACAATCAACAGACCCTGTGCATTTTGCACAGACTAACGTCAGATTTTTGACAGAGGGGAAATTACGCGTTAACATCTCCATTCCTTTCCTGCTCTAAGCATTAAAAATGTTTTGCTAAGATAGCATGCGCATCCATAAACAATTAAGACACTCGAGGCCGCCTCGTAAAACCGTGTAAGTCTAGAATCGGCGAAAACGGACCGACGTGAAATACTGTAATGCGGAGTTACGGAGACTTTTACAGCCGTCACAATGTATGGAAACGGTGGGACTGGGGATACGCGGGTTATTTTAGCGGTAATTTTATTTGAATAAGCGAGTTATGTGCTTGTGTCTGGCGGGGCATGCATAGTTTGTATTATTGAAATAGAGGACATGCGAAGTACTGACATAGTAGCAAAACCTTTCCCATGGGCCAGGCAAAAATCAATCTTATGACTATATCATAAGCATTATGACGGGGGAAAGCTTTTCTCATTTTAACTGTACATACATTTAAAAGTACATAAGTTTATTAATTTAAACGCTGTACAAATCAATATATGTAGACAGAATATCTACATGATTTATAAAAAACCGGCCAAGTGCGAGTCGGACTCGCGCACGAGGATTCCGTAGAAAGATTTTAACGCTTTTCCCCAGTGTTTTAAAAAGTCCAGTGTTAGCAGAGCCGAAATTTACACAGACATAAACATTTAAGATTTTGAGACTTTGTGGAGGGGTTGTGTTATAAGACCTTAATACCAAATTAATTTAATACGAGTACACCCCTGTCGTTGCTAGAGTGGTTATTAAATACACAAGTAGTGTTGAATATGCCATTTTCGTCTTATACCAATTTTCCAAAAACTATCTCGCATGGGTTTTTCTAGTAAACCCACACGTTGCACATTGGCAGTCCTCTCAGTTTTATCGTCCTAGTAACTGACTAAACAAAACAAACGGGAATCGAACCCGCAAATGTTTCCGTCCCAATTTGCAATTCGTTAATTCCGCCGTCTATATTAACGACGCGTTGATTCGGCGACACAGATCACACAGATAGTAGTTACAGTACAGAGGGACCAATCTATGATATAAAAACAATACCGTGACTGACTGTCTCACTGATTGACTGACTGACTGACTGACTGACAGACAACGCACAGCCACTAAACCACTGGTGCTAGAGACTTGAAATTTGGCATAAGGCCTCCAACAAGATGGAGCAACGACCTAGTAAAGATTGCGGGACCGCAGTGGATGCGGAAAGCACCAGACCGGTCTGAGTGGAGAGCCTTGGGGAAGCCTATGTTCAGCAGTGGACGTCTTTCGGCTGACATGATGATGATACCTAGTATACTAGAATTGCACTACGGGATAGTGAACTAGCCCATTTTGAAATATTTCACGGGGGCAAATCCGCTGGGCATAAGCTAGTCTATGATATAAACGATGGTAGATAAGATATTGTGTAGGCCAGTAGATCTAGCACAACTCACAGTGCGACTTCAATTATTCTCGCGCGACAAACAAAGTCGCGGCCAGTTGTGCTAGCCTTACAGTTGTGGGAGTGACATAGAGTATATAGAGAGACAATGTTAACATAGAAGTTGATTGTTTTTGCATTCGGATTTTCGTATTTAAAATAATTTGTTTTTAAATCACTTACTTAAATTTTATTTAAGTAAGTATGTTGTACCACAAGGTAACAACTAAGAAGAAAACTTCATCTTGCTTAAAAATTACGATATTTTTGTGAATTCCTCATATTTTTCATATTTAGAATGTAATGCAATTTTCAATGAGAAATAAACGAATCTAATCTTTTATTTTAATGAAAATGAAAACAGAAAATGAAAAAAGTTTACTGTTCGAAAAATATACAACATAAAACCGGCTTCTGGATCCTGTGCTAGGGGTCCCTGTGTTACAGGATCCAGAAATCTGATCTATGTCGGGGGTTTTTTAATTATTTTTTTACTGAACGTTCTTTCTTACAAAGTGTTTAGGCGAAAGTAAGCTGCATTCAAGTACAGGGCGATTTAAACCCGCCATTCGTGTTTATTGCGACAGTGTAAAGCGCTACTAGGGTTCCGCAGGGAGCGCGGTGTCACAGATAATTGTATGCATGTACGTATGGTAGGCCGGTATGTGTAATAGATGTGTAGGGAATGTTAGTTAGGTTAGTAGCGTATGGGACTTCCCATCTCTTGCGTTCATGACGCATTATAGATATAGGCACCGGCACCACAGTTGAGGTGAGGTGACACACACAGCTACATAGAGTACTAACTGCAAAAAGGATTTGTAGTGAATGAACGAATGATTGATGATTTTTAGTGAAATAAACGGATCACTCACGTATGTCAGTCGAGTATATCTCGACATTTTTCGGACTAATCGGTAGTCCTTCCTCTGAGAGTGTAACAGGAATACAGGAATTCAGAGCATACTTAAGCTGCAAAAGAGAGCGATTAGGATTATGAAAAACTTACGTAGCTATGAATCGGCGAGACCTTACTTCCAGAAAGATCGGATAATGACGGTCGTCTCGTTATTCATATATTACAGTCTGTTAGAAATTCACAACGGCAAAGAGATTACGAAAAAAAGAAGGGACATTCACAAGTATAATACAAGAAACAAAGATAAATTATGCGTCCCAAAAGTCAGATTGGCAAGGTACTACTAACAAGGCATACCCATTAAGATAAGGATATACAATATGCTGTCAATTAGCCTTAACAGGATTGCCAAACACAGTTTTTCAAGGATAAATTAAAGCATTCTTCCAAAAAAACGCCTTCTATTCAATCAATGAGTTCATGGATTATGCTAAACTCCCGGCCTCAAAAAATTCTTTACGTACTATTTCTTCAGAAAACGGTATCGTCTGAGTTGCTACTTTTATTTATTCCATTATTATATGATTAGAAGTTAGTAGTAGGTAGTATTATAAGTTCACAAACTAACTAATAAATGCTTGTTAATATTAAGACTCAATAATGTACATAGTTATAATGACGTGCTAAAATGTAATGTTGATTACTTGGCTAATAAATAATCTGAATCTGAATCTGAATCTGTAAAGGATACACTAGGCACTGAGGAAAAGTAATAAAACTATTGAATTTCAGCATACGAGTGGCGGAAGCGTTAGCGCGCGCGCGGCAGCTATCACAATTTTAAGGAGACTAAAGACGGTACCGCTGCCACCGTATGTATTTACCAAATAAATAAATAAATATCATGGGACAAGTGACACCAATTGACCTAGTCCCAAATTAAGCAGAGCTTGTGTTATGGGTACTAGACAACGGATAAACATACTTATATAGATAAATACATACTTAAATACATATTAAACATCCAAGACCCAAGAACAAACATTCGTATTCATCATACAAACATCTGCCCCGACCGGGATTCGAACCCGGGACCTCAAGCTTCGTAGTCAGGGTCTCTAACCACTAGGCTATCCGGCCGTCAAAACCAAATAAAACCCAACACCCTTAAAACTACCTACAAACTTGAAATGACAATGTGTACGTGTGTGTATATGCGTCGTTTACAGGGAGCATACGCCTCAACCTTTCTAAGGTTATTTCGTTTTATTCATTCAGGTACTAAACTCATTAAAAATTTTATAAGTATAAAACTTTTGTATCTTACCATTAGCGTTACTTGCTAATCCTGACACTAAGCAGCAGTGCTTGCACTGTTGTGTTCCGGTGTGGAGAGTAAAAAGTAAAGTTAGCTCGCTAAATTGGCAACGGGGTTGCGGGTGTATGGGCAGTGGCGATCACTTACCATCAGGTGACCACTTGCTCGTTTGCCTTCCTTGTCGTATAAAAAAAATGTTGCGTATATTATTGCGTGTGTACAATTATATGGAACTATATAGCCTAAGTTCTCTTTGCGAGTGGCCTCTGCCCAGCAGTGGGAGGTAAAAGAGGCTAGTGATAATGACCTACTTAACAAATGCATGTCGACGGTACTTTGACTCAACCTCGTATAAAAACTTTGATGAAATTGGAATAACCACTCTAGACCGCGAACCTAAGGTGGTTATTCCAATTTCGTCAAAGCTTATTATGTACGTATACTAGCTCAGTAAAATTAGATTTCGATGTGTGAGCATTTTGGCAAAAATAATGGAGATGATTTTTCTGTGGGAATAAGTAGTTTCTATGCATGAGGAAGAGCGTCCCCCCCCCCCCTACGGGCCTGAAAGTGTCCCGCATAACTTTTAAGTTACAGTTGAAAATTATTTTAAATTCCACTACGGAACCGTCGCGTATTTTACGCTGACGTCGCGTAATCTGGACTCCTCAGCGTAATTACGTCGCTCCCTTTTATTCGAATTACGCGACGGCACGTAAATTCGGTAAATCTCGTCGGCGAGTTAATTAAAAAAGCAATTAATTTGCTGTTAGCTATCGACATGTCTGAGGTTTTAGACGATTCGGCGTTGATCATTGAAAGGTGTGAATGGGGTTTGAATATGAAGATTAATTTGCGTAGCACCGAATATCGTTATAAGATTTACTTATAAGCTTTTACCGTATGTACGAGTATAGGTTTTATTCGCCAGCTATTTCATCAAGAGTACGATTAGAATAAAAAAGCTTTGGTAGCATAGTGGTTTAACCTATGGCCTCTCAAGCAGAGGGTTGTGGGTTCGAGCTCCGGCTCTCGGGTTTTTCGGAATTTATGTGCGAATCCTAACTAATATTATAAATGCGAAAGTAGCTCTGTCTCTCTGTCTGTCTGTTTGTTACTTCTTCACGGGAAAACCGCTTTACCAATCTAAATGAAATTCGGTAAGAAGATAGTTTGAATATTGAGGAAAGCAATTTACAATGACATTAAATCTAAGCTTAAACTAAATAAACTACAACTTAAAACTAAATTAAATCTAAATAAGGCCCCCGTGGCATAGTGCCCAAAAGGCTGGCAGCGTTGCCTCGCTGAATAGCGATGCTGATTCTTTGAGAGAGAAAACTGTCAGCCCTTTGGTCTCAAGTTGCATCAACTGCATATTGAGGAATAACACAGGCTACTTTTTAATCGGGAAAATTTTACAGCGATAACCGAAATCTACGCGGACGAAGTCGCGGTGTTGCCCGCTATATGCCACTAGTTTACATTTATAATTTATCACTTGCTTCTGATCTGTATTTTTTTTATAGCAGCTCGGCAAGGTGACTGTATATGCCTATTTCGGTTATTCGAGTATTTATTAACCGTTCAAACACCACAAAAAAGATGGAGCGGTGAGTCGAGGTGTTTCCTCACAAAATTAAACTAGTAACGTAAAAAAAAACATCTACGCGAAATGTTATACGTTCAGTTCCCATACAAATCGAAGATCCTCTATCTCGATATAGTCCATAGAGTCGAGTACGAGTTTTCGAATCCTGCGTAACGTAATCGAGCAGTATATACCTAACGTTATCGAGAAATTCGTATGACGTTTGGAACAGCGCCCGCCCCTGAGCGTATTGGAACTAAAATTTAGTATGAGGTTTCTCGATTTCGATACGATGACGTAACGTTCCGCAGGATTCGGAAACTCGTGCTCGGCCTGCTGTGCCAAACACCCTCAAAAACATCGCAACGTAATTACGACAACGATTAATTCAAGAACTTGGCGTGTTTTCTGAAAGTTGTCATGATTAATGCTCCCGGTATCGGGTTGGGAAACGTTTTTGGACGTTACGGAACGTGTGTAGACGTTAACTAGGAAATTATGACGGAAACTAATTGGATCACGTGGAAAGTAGAGTTGGACCGTTGGGAACGTCAACGATGTTTACTGCATTTTAGTGTTTTTAATTCCCGACGAGAAAGAAGGGTGTTATAAGTTTGACCTGTGTATCTAAGTATCTGTGTATTTGTCTGTGGCATCATAGCTCCCAAACGGATGAACCGATTTGGACGCTAGTTTTTATAATCGAAAGCTAGTTTAATCGAGATGGTTCTTAGCTAACTTTCATTAAAATGTGTTCACCCGTTTTTTTTAAGCCCCGGTTGAAATATTAAACTTTGAAATGACAATGTCGGGGGTTTTTCAACTTTTCTAGGTTGGCTAGGTTATGCCTCAATAGTTTACTAATTTACACTGTAAAGCATTCAGTCAGTGCTTATTTGGAAGTTAGGACGCACGAACTAACGGACTCGCCCACCGCAGCCATTATTCTCGCTTCAACTTGCTGGCGATTCATTGGAGAACGGTAGTCTGATTAAAAACAGTACAGTGACAGTTTTAAATTATATGCGGTTCATCATCATGTTATCCGAAAGACGTCTACCGCTGGACATAGGCCTCCCCCGCGGCTCTCCACTCAGACCGGTCTTGTGCTTTCCGCATCCACCGCGGTCCCGCGATCTTTACTAAATCGTCGCTCCATCTTGGAGGCCTACCGACAGCTCGTCTCCCGGTCCGTGGACGCCATTCGAGAACCTTCTGACCCCATCGGCCATCAGTCCTGCGAGCAATGTGCCCCGCCCATTGCCACTTAAGCCGCGGTTAATAAGGTACTTACCCTAAACATAATAACTACGAGACATTTAACCGCGATTACCTTATTAATAGTGCAGAACAATAGCATCCACCCGCTTTTCATCAGTCTACCCGTGATCATGATGCATGTAACTTCGTTGAAATGTCGGGAGCTCATGTAAACCTTGTAAAGTAATAGCGTTCAATATCCTGCAGTTCATCATCATCATCATCATCAGCCTATTCTAGTCCACTGCTGGACATAGGCCTCCCCTAATGAGCGCCACAGCACCCTGTCTTCAGCTTGCCGCATCCAGCATCTGCCTGCAGTTATTAATGTCTATTATAGGCTTCATAAGGAAGCTCAAAGTCATTCAGAGGGCCATGGACAGGGCTACTCGAGGTTTCTCCGCGGGATGGAATCAGGAATGATGATATCCGCAGTAGAACTACGGCTACCGACATAACCCGAAGAATTGCGGAACTTAAGTGGCAGTGGGCGGGGCACATTGCTCGCAGGACTGATGGCCGATGGGGTCAGAAGGTTCTCGAATGGCGTCCGCGGACCGGGAGACGAGCTGTCGGTAGGCTTCCAACAAGATGGAGCGACGACCTGGTAAAGGCGCGGGATCGCGGTGGATGCGGAAAGCACAAGACCGGTCTGAGTGGAGAGCCGCGGGGGAGGCCTACGTCCAGCAGTGGACGTCTGTCGGCTGACATGATATGATGATGAGTCTCACGATAATATGAAAATGTCAAAAGATAACTTAGACTCGCGTAGCTCACCGATTCATATTGTCATCTGTCATACTGTTCCTTTCTGGTATACCCTGTCCGGCCATCTGCCGTGCCGTGATCTACGGTCGGGCACGGCTCCGGTTTTAGCCGAGCTCCCCCGAAACTGGCCGAATACGCTGAAGGCAGGAAATTGCCGTTTAAGCATTACAACGATGGCCAGAGTTTTATATTTTGACCTAAACTGGAATGGAAAATGGTTTAGGTACTTAACACTGTCTTTTACAGTACTTCAATCACAGTAATACGAAACTCTATGGGTTCCGTTTCTACCATTTTTGCTATGAAAATAATATAAAAAATTACTACAGTGAGATCGTGATTCATCATTAACATCAAGGTGAGAGCGGCTGCCATTTTAGCCAAACACGTCCTCCCCGAGCACAATAATTTTACGCAGAAACGCAGAATTTTTACATTACTAAGAGCACTCTCCTTAACCAAATGGAAACACAGGATGATTCCGCACACCTACTGGCTGTTCCAAAAACAACATGTTAATTAAACCCTTGTTAACGTAACCTGCTAATTAATGTACAGTTATTAATTACATAGAAGGTTAATGCGAGTACCTAATGAAGTTCAAAAGCGTTTGCCTTTGAGGTGGAGTCATAGTCAGGGAGTTTGTAAAGGTGCTCGCAGAGTCGAGCATTCAATTAAATAATTAGAAATAATATCGTGATAAAATCATTAGTGTTGAGTGAGGTTTATCTGTCAATTTTCACCAATCATAGGCCAGTAATTTGTCATTGGTGGAGAATGACAGATAAACTTAACTTGACAATAGCGATGCTAGCAGATGTTTTACTAGCGACAGCCCACATTGACCTAATCCCAAATTAAGCAGATTTTTTTATACGACGAGGAAGGCAAACGAGCAAGTGGGTTACCTGATGTTAAGTGATCACCACTGCCCATAGACACCCGCAACCCTGGAGATTGCAGATGCGTTGCCATCCTAGAGAGCTAAGACGAAATGCCTCTTGTGCCCGTTATTACACCGGCTGCGTGCTTTCTGTGCGTAAGTTATTTTTATAAGGACAAAAATCGCTTTATGTTAGAAGGGCTTCAAAATGTTCAGTCTCCCGCGCAACTTGCCAACGCAAGTTCAGTATAGTTACCATGAACTAGTTAATTTAAACTTTAAACGTCCCACGGCTTCGCTTTACGACCAAACAGCAAAATATACAGCAGGTCAGACATAATCTACATTGACAAATCTATCAAAAAAATATTAATTGAAGGCTTTACTATGCGGAGGTCCATTTAACATCAATTGACACCATTTGACACCAATTGACACCAATTGACACCAATTGACCTAGTCCCGAACTTGGCACAGCTTGTCTTAAGGGTAGGTAGTTAGACAACGGATATACAAAATACTTATTACGATAAATAAATACTTGTGTACATATTAAACATCCAAGACTTGAGAACAAACATTCGTATCATCATACAACAGTCAGCAACAGAATTAACTAAGCAACCGAAGTGGTCACAAAGATCAAAACAAGCTCTTATGTCTATAACAATAGAGTCGTGCTTAGATCATTGTGAACGCGTCGGTTGCTTAGCTACTGTTGCTGCTGACTGTACAAATATCTGCCCCCACCGGGGATCGATCCCGGGACCTCAAGTTTCATAATCAGCTACCCCACCAACTAGGCTTCACAATATTAAAATTACGTAATCCACCTACAGAGGGTCGAGCACGACTTTACGAATGCTGCGTAACGTAAAATCGAATAGTAAACGTTGTCGAGTATGTATGACGTTTGGAACAGCGCCCGCCCGTGAGCGTATTTGGAACTAAAATTTACTATCAGGTTTCTCGATCTCGATACGATAACCGTAACGTCCTAAAGTCGTGCTCGACCCTCTGGATTTGAAACAACTACGAAGCCTAGCATAACCCGGTACATCATAGTTCGTGCGTAATTTAGTTATGAAACGAACTTGCCTCAAAGCATGTTCTTTCAAAGTTGATTGTCACGTGGCTGTGATGAAGTTTAATTGCTTGCTCTATTAAGCCTGAGTACGATGATATGTTATCATAGATTGCTTTCAGAGGGTCGAGCACGACTTTTCGAATCCTGCGTAACGTTACAGTTATCGTATCGAGATCGAGAAACCTCATACTAAATTTTAGTTCCAATTACGCTCACGGGCGGGCGCTGTTCCAAACGTCATACAAACTCAATAACGTTTACTATTCCATTTTACGTGGCCTCAGTAGGGCTGTATGATGTGTTTTAGGAAGCTCCTGGGCACAGCCGGCCGTCGTAAGCGACCGTCGAGGCGCATGCAGGTACGACCTATGGTGTAGTATGGTTCTACTGCGGTGTAGATGTACTATGTATAAAAAAAAAATATTAGTATGGTGTAATGCCGAAAAACTCAGAGATGCGAGCCGGTGTTTAGACCCACGACCCTCTGCTTGAGGGGCCATAGGTCAAACCACTAGGCTATCACGGCTTTTACCTACCTACCTACCATATACCTACTTAGGTTTATTTCCTCAATCCCAAGAACAAACTACAAAGTTGGAAGTATCTCCGCAATCAGCACAGTAATGCGAAGCTGCAGCATCGATCCGGCTACCTCGCAGTAAAAATCTACTTTCCTACTGCGGTTTAGTTCGCCAGTTAAACTGACTGACTGTTACACCGTACACAACTAATGAAAAGAGGATAAAAATTCTATCCAATGTCGCCACTTTTCCCCCTCCACTTCCTATTAATGCACACGCAAAAGCACTAAGCAATCACGCGCACGATTAGTAGTGTGATTCATGGAAATAACAAGTACTTCGTACAACTGAAATGACATCTCTCTAACATTAACGTGGTCGTACCTAAACATGGAATTAAAAAATAAAATGTGAAAGGGACGTCACCGAGTGCGGGTCTATCTCTTTCTATACTTCTCTGTGTGACTAGCATACAATATTGTACCACTATTAGTGGATTGTAGGAGTTTGGTAATTTGCATTCCAGCGCAAACCAATGATAGCTCACGTCTTGTCGTTAATAATTAAAAAAGAAAAGTGGCTAACATGGTCTCAGCGAAGGTTGACAAGCTTCTTATTAGCAAAATATGAATACAATAATTAATGACGTAGTTATTTGACTTGAGCTCGGGGGTAAACTTTTTAGGAATTGGCAACTCGCTCCTGTGAGGTAGTTGTTTTATACATTTGTGTGCATCTGTGAATAGAGGTGACCACGTTTAAACATCAGGGAAGACGGGCCACGACAAGGCAAAAACTACATAATAATATTTTATTTTGCGATTTATAATAATAATAAATGTAAATTTATTTGATCCAAATGTGTGTTTTTGTAACCTATGATTACACAGATGTATGAATGTAAGTTCGGTAATAATTTAAAATAATTTTATAATTTATAATTTTAATAATAATAATAATAATAATAATTTTGTTCCTGTCGGGTTTGAAACTTTGGGTCCATGGGGTCCCAGCGCTTACAAGCTTATTTCTGAGTTACAAAAGCGCTTAGTTGATGCAACTTGTGACCAAAGGGCTGGCAGTTTTCTCTCTCAAAGAATCAGCATCGCTATTCAGCGAGGCAACGCTGCCAGCCTTTTGGGCACTATGCCACGGGGGCCTTATTTATTATTTATTATATTATATTAATTAATTATTTTTTTATTAAAAATATTTTTTAATACAAGCTTTTTGTCAAATGTACTTGTAGGTACTTATTGTTGTCTGTATTTGTATTATCATTCAACTTACACACCCATACCAAATTTCAGCTCAATGCCGTACGGGTCAAACTGTGAACCTTCTTTTTTTTGAAGTCGGTTAAAAAGCCCTTGTGGTCCTATTTGTCCCACGATAGCTTAGTCACCATAATCAGAAAGAGACAGTACCGCACTTGCCTATCGTCCTTGTCACTTTTTTTTTAAATTAATTTTCAAGGTCAAATATTCAGGGCCCTGACGGTTCTTGGTAGATCTTGTTCCAGCTCTAGTGTAAGTTCCTTGGTGTAATTACACACTCAGGATGAGTTTCCGCAATTACTTACAAATGTGCTGCAAAACATCATTTTAGAACACATGTAAAGTTTAAGGTAAAACGATTAACTCTAATCATGCTTTTATTTGATAAAAAATCTGGCAATATACTTACCTACTTAGTTCTTAATCTTAAAACGAAGTATCCCCAATTGCGCCACGATGAAGACGTCTTGCTTGTGAACTGTGCCCTAAGCACGACTTATCGAATCCTGCGTCACGTAAAATCGAATAGTAAACTATAACGAGTTTGTATGACGTTTGGAACAGCGTCCGCCCGTGAAAATTTAGTATGAGATTTCTCGATCTCGATACGATAACCGTAACGTAACGCAGGATTCGACAAGTCGTGCTTAGGGCACTGGTCGGAACATGACTGAAGTAAGCCGCTTTAGCACGAAATGGCCTGTGCAGTTTCGTTGAACAAAAGTAAAACGTGCTAAACCGTGCTATCTCTTTTTAAAACGCAATTTAAGCCATTGTAAGAAATGGACCTGATACGACTACCAGAAATAAGACGTTTTAATATAAAATCTAAATTTTTATGAACTTTGAGTTAAGCCGGTTTATTACTAAGCATGCGGTGTAGGCTCAAGCGCGGCGAAAAGGTCACGTGACTAGCCATTTCTTCTCTTTTATTAGTTCTGTTACACCGTACGAGCGTCATTCTGTCCGTAAATTGCACCTTAGGCAAATGTTATAAATATAACATGAAACTGTCTTGAGATTCAATCGTAGTCAGTTTATTTTCACCATTTTCTTAGTTTTTAATATCTAAAGGATTACATGTAGGTGTAACACGCGGCCTGGTCACGTGGAGCGATCAGCGATCCCATAAACTGCACGCTGCGCGTTTGTTTTACCGGACAAAGTAAACTGTACTAAATAAATACGGACACTTTGTTGACTGGCTTGCCTAGAACTGCGGACTACGAGATGACATTGAGACGGAGAAAGAATAAAACGAAGGTAACAAGAACGTGGCACGCGCAAGGACATCGCATCGCTCGCTGTCAGCGGAATAACACAAGCGTGCTTAGAAGCAATTTAAGTACACCTTGCTTACGTAAAAATTAAAAAGCCTTTATTAAAAAAAAACAGGTCAAGTGTGAGTGGGACTCGCGCACGAGGGTTCCGTAGAAAGATTGCCCTGATTTTGTTTCATCGTATTATGTGTTTCATCGTATTATGTGTTTCATCGTATTATGTGTTTCATCGTATTATGTGTTTCATCGTATTATGTGTTTCATCGTATTATGTTATACATCCCCTTGTAATTCTAAAGATATTTGACCTGGAGACCCTATACATCCCCTTGTAATTCTAAAGATATTTGACCTGGAGACCCTATACATCTCCTGCTCAATTAAAACGTGCCAATAAATTAAAGTGTTCTGGTTTTGCTGTTCTAATAAAAAAATTTTTTACACTTTTTTCTAAAATACGGTATTTTTTTTCTCTTTATTTATTTTCTAATGATAGAGTGAGCTTTCTTTGTGTAATTTATCTGTGGTTACGTATTGTAATATCTGATGTAACTTGTTTTTAGAAAAAAACGACTTTGTGCCAAGTTTCTTGCGGCGCATTCTTCTTGGCAATCATGGTCTTTCCGAAAGCGCTGGTAGACTCAAAAAAATTACGTGTAAAAGAGCATTCAACTGCCTATTTGCTGAATAAAATTTTGAATTTTTAATTTGAATTTTTAATTTTTCATATATTTTCTAAAGCTATTCAAGTATTTGCGTCCGGTAGTCATCATCTCATGTTGATGAGCTGATGATGGAAGGTACAACTCCTTAACGGTTAAGAGTTGGAGGATAATTTTGAAAATGTTAAATCATTATTCGAAAGGCTATACTCCTGAGGTGGTCCCATTGTCATCAAGTCATGATCTGATGATGGAATCCCAGGGAAATCGAGGGCAACCCTCAAATTCAAAGAATATTCCGCTCGCACCGCACCGACTTCATATTTCTGCTGCTTAGTGCTAGGCCATAAAACTTTAGGCTTTAGTTTCTGTTGTTCGAAATAAACGCATTTTATTTAATTTAATTTATTTATCATTATTTTAGAGGACTATTTTACGTTTTTTTTCTAAGGTTTTTTTTTGAAGGCGGTTTTCATTATGTCTAAAGTTTATTATACTATACTTGCAGGCACAATTAATTGTAAAAGTATTCTTTATTTAAATAACGGTTTTTAAATTAATCAAGGAAAAATGGTGGGCGATTAATTTTGCCTCTGAGTATATTATACTTAATATAATACATAATTATACATACGAGTACATTAAATCTGGCATTTAAAACTGTTTGAAAATACACAACGAGACACGTTCACAACAATGGCATTATTTAATAGCTGTCTTGAATTTTGTTAGTTGAATACGAAATACAATGTACATTTAGCTTTAGCTTCAATACCGCTTGAACAGGGTGTTCCAAATTTAATTTTAATTAATTATTGATACAATCTATTATATTGTTAGTTCATTTGATTAGTATGAAAATAGACGTTCCGCGTAATTTATTTAATTAAGTAAATTAGCTTGTCAGTACTTATTCTGCGTGAACATAATTAATTTTTCAAAAATGAAGCTGTTTAATTTTGTTGAAATGTTTTGTGAATCCCACAGAATTAATAAAACGAGGATGGAAGTGATAGGAGCGTCTAGTGTAATCAACGACCAAAAATGCGTCTCGAACGCGTTTGCGTTTGGCGTCAAATAGTACGAGAATTGGTTGTTGTCGATTCGTGCCACTAGTGGCGCTGCTAATGCGCCCATAGTTAGTAATTCAGACGTAAACGCAAAAGCGATCGAGATGTTTTTTTTTTGGAAGTTGATTACACTAGATGCTATGGTCGCGTACGCCACATGTTTCAAATTTTTACGTTCGTCCCATAAAGGATAGGCAAAGGAAACGAGGTCCATGCAGCCAATTTATTCTTATAACTTTACTTTTCTCTTGTATAACTGTCTTTTGTCTACTATAGTTTATATTGTTTATTTGTTGAATTACTTACCTCTTCCCTTTTCACCGTCAAGTGTACACTGTTTTTGTCTTCGTTTTAAGTTTAGTTTTAAATCGGGGTCCCTCTGAAAACCAGCGCCGTGGCCCCTGCCGCGGCACAATGCTGAGAGGGATCCTGTTCAACGTCTTTGTTTACTTTTTAATTGTTTTTTATTATACTTCTTGTGTACGTTGAATAAATATTTTTCCATTTCTTATTTCTATTTATTTAATTGTGACTTAGCATTGTTCGTGATACATGACTGTGTTTTGTGTTCTTGCAGCATTTGTAATTGCGGAAACACATCCGCAGTGTGTGATTAGGTACATTAGTAATTGTGTGCGTGATTACGTAGTGCTTTTGAATAGTTAATATAGCGAATAATTTAGTATAGTACTCCCTATTAAATAAATCAAAAAAATCTAAAATGTATTAATATATCAATACTAAGGGTCCAATATTTAATCTGGGGCCACACTTGGGGGTGTTAGATTATAAATGGAACACATTTTCATTTAAGTTGATAATGTGTACAGAGTTTTAACTATACAGTATTATCTGTTAAACAGTTCAGAGGGTCGAGCAACGTTGTCGAGTTTGTATGACGTTTGGAACAGCGCCCGCCCGTGAGCGTATTTGGAACAAAAATTTAGTATGAGGTTTCTCGATCTCGATACGATAACCGTAACGTTCCGGAAGATTCGACAAGTCGTGCCCGACCCTCTGTCTCGTCTGTGTGCTCTTCCTATGAATACAGCCGTTGTATTATACAAAATCCTTTTATTATAATTTAACCAAAAGTACCGAAATTCAACAGGGGGCACTGGTGGACATTTTAGCCCCATTTAATTTCGTTCTAACCCTGTACACCACCTGTCGGTTCAGTCGTGTACACAGCTTTATGATCCCAGTTAGTCAACCATAAAGCCGGTTGTACTCATAAACGTTTAACTGCCATTTAAACGCAGTTCAAACGTTAGTAATAATAGCTCTATTGTTCGGTTTTGTTTGTGAAACGTAGTTCGCGCGAATATTTTAATCGGCTTTGTGATGTTGGTATCTATGCCGTGAATCCATGAATTCAAAAGTAGATTGTATGTTGAATAATGCTTTCGCAACAACTGGATGTTTGTTTATTTATTTATTATTTGTTTATTTAACTGTTAAATCTATTTGTGCCTACTCAAAAAGGTACATAGTTTTAGTTACATCACTAATTTTACCCAACTATGACGTTTATTGGCAAATACCATGTTTACATTAAAACCAAATTAATTAAGTATACATAGTACGTTATCATGATATTGAGACAATCACGTAAAAAAATGGATTTAAATACCTCGTCGTTTCGGACGCGGCGTTGCGTCCATGGTCTCGAAGGGATATATTTGACCTGAAGACCCTATACATCTCCTGCTCAATCAAACCGTGCCAGGCCAGTATAGTGTTCTGGTTTTGCTGTTATAACAGTTATTTTTTAAACTTATTTTTTTCTCTTAATTTTTTAATGATAGAGTGAGGTTTCTTTTGTGTAATTTATCTGTGATTACGTATTGTAAGAGATATTGTAACTTGTTTTTGGAAAAAATGACTTTGTGCCAAGTTTCTTGCGGCGCATTCTTCTTGGCAATCATGGTCTTTCCGAAAGCGCTGGTAGACTAAAAAAAAATTACGTGTAAAAGAGCATTCAACTGCCTATTTGCTGAATAAAATTTAGAATTTAAAATTTTGAGTTTGGTCTTCAGGGACTGGGTCATTTTTACGTGATTAATTCGGGAATTAATCACGTAAAAAAAAGACCCACTTGACTTGGATCGGTCTTGGGCCGACCATCCATGACCGATCCATGCATTCAAGTACGTCTTATTGATGCAATAGCAAATTATACAGCAAGCATTTTAACATGAACGTACCATGATATTCAATCATAGTGAAATAAACGGATCACTCACGTATGTCAGTCAAGTATAGCCCGACATGTTTCGGACTGATCCGTAGTCCTTCCTTTGGGAGCACGCGCCACGCCGGTGGCGAGACGTAAACCCGAAACGACACGATACGACGATGACGCCGAGCGACAACGTAAAGAGGAAGGACTACTGCTTAGTCCGAAACATGTCAAGCTATAGTCGACTGACATACGTGAGTGATCCGTTTATTTCCCTACATAGCAAACAGTTCGTCAATTTAGTCAAAAAATTCGTCTGCAACTCAAAAGAAGAGATAATTTGAATATTGGTAACGGTTGTAAGCCTACTGCAACCCAAAGTCCCTCTTACCCGACTGCCGAACGAAGGAGGGTTATTATCGGTCGGTCTGTCCGCGACTCCGCAACTGGGTTAATTGTGATCGATGCCCGACTGTGGGAAAGTGCCATTTGTGCAGAATAAGTTAAGCTGCGAGGCGATCGATTACGAAGTAGCTTTCTGCTTGAGACAACGGATAAACTTGTCTATACATTATCATGATACTCAGGACTTAATCGCGTAAAAAACTTTTATGTTTAAATTAAAAAAACCAAAAAAAAAAAAACAAAGACGTCCAAGTGCGGGTAGTTCGAGGAACCCGTGCAGCTAGGAGATGTTGATACCCGCCTCTTCAGTCCCTTCGAGACCATGGGCGCAACGTCGCGTCCGAAACGTCGAGGTATTTGAATTCAAATTTAAATATAAAAGTTTTTTACGCGATTAAGTCCCGAGTATCATGATAATGTGTGAAAATCGCGAAAGCTTATATCAATACATAAGCTTCTTTAAGTACATAAATACATAGTTATGTAAAGTCTAATTCTATGGAACTTGCTAACTATGTAAACAAACCGCCATATTGAAATTGTCTCTGAATGATGAATTTACTAATGATGGGCAAGACTGACTTGCTCCTTTACTTTTTGGGGTTTCGTACCTTAAAAGGAAAAACCGGAACCCTTATAGGATCACTTTATTGTCCGTCTGTCTGTCTGTCTGTCAAGACCCTTTTTCTCTGAAACCCTTGGAGGTAGCATGCTGAAATTAATATCAAATACTCAAGCCTGCGGTCCCTTGAAACTGTAAAAAAATCAACCCTCCAAGTGAAGGCAATCAAAAGATACAGCCATTTAAAAGGTGGTTTCCATACAAATCGCCGTACTGAGAAAACCTATAGGGTACTTCTAGTTGTCCTAGAAACTTGAAATTTGGTATGAAGGTAGCTCTTATAGCACAACCACTCCAAAAAGTCTCTAAATTTTAAATTTTTATGTCTGTCTATAGATTTCGCAGACCAATATAAGTTGACCCCACACTGCGTACATTTTGCTTAGCAGCAGGGCTCTGCTAACACTGGACTTCTTATAACACTGGGAATAAGAAAATCAGAAACTATGCGGTTTTTTTATTAGTGTACGTGTGTATTCCAAGAGTGTCAATAAAGTATTATTCTATTCTATTCTATTCTATTCTATTCTATAAGCGTTAAAATCTTTCTACGGAACCCTCGTGCGCGAGTCCCACTCGCACTTGGCCCGTTTTTTAAAAGAGCAAGCTTAGTTAAAGTCTTGCCCATCATTCAGAGACAATTTCAATATGGCGGTCTGTTTACATAGTTAGCAAGTTCCATAGAATTAGATTTTACTTATTAAACATCCAAGACCCGAGAACAAACATTCGTATTCATCATACAAACATCTGCCCCGACCGGGGATCGAAACCGGGACCTCAAGCTTCATAGTCAGTGTATCTACTAACCGCTACGCTATCCGGTCGTATTTTCTTATTTAAATCGTATTTTTACAAACTGATTAAAGGTTTCATAACTGTATTAAAACAAATATTTAGAAACTTTGAAACTCAATTAGGTACTTAATGATTATTAAATACAACTTCAAAGTTCGTGACAGCGTACACCGTCATCTAAACTAATTTCTTATTTCATTCAAATCCCTAATATTGTTTGACTGTTCTTTATCTACTTACAGTTAAATTGTCTTTTGTGCAAAAGCTATTAGAATTCACTCGCCGCCTCCAATACTTTGTCAATACCTGCCTGCGCATACAAAAGAGCGTATCTCCGTAAGCGACTTATGGCGGTTACGTCCTTATGAGTCAAGAAGGCAGAACAGGCGAGAATGAATCCTACGAACTTGAAGCGAAGATTCATAATGCTGATAAAAGTTTATGCGAGAATTTATTACTTGTTTTTTTGCGAATTGACAACTTTTTATTTTTTTATGACTCGTTTTCCGTTAGTCTGTTGAAATGAAGCGCGAAGTCGGCAGATAGTCGGTTATTTGCTTTGATGAAACTTGAAATCGTTGTTAGATAACGAAATTAGAAGTTGTAGTTTAATTATGACAAAAACGTAAACAAGATGGTAAATCTTGTAAAGTGAAATTACCTGGCCACATTGCACATTAGAAGCTCATTTAATTGATGAGATTTAGTTACCGTCTCATTAGGTACTCGAAGGTCAGGTCATTACGGCATCTGTTCGCAACAGTCACAGGCATAAGCTAAGGTGCCTACCATTTCACCAGTTGGTAGCATTTTGTTGTTAAAATCACAATGGTTATTGTACACTAATGTAAGCTGTAGATACGAACTATTGGATAATAGTCTTTTGTTTGTTTAAACAAACAATGAAATAATGTCTCTTCGTCAGTTACAACACCAACAAAATTGATTACTACTTACAACTCAGGATCCATCGCTTAATCTCGCAAACTTACCTGAAATAAAAATCTCACGTTATTAACAGCTTCATGGAAATTAAGCCAGCGTATAGCTTAACCAAAACTCCATAGCTAACATGTTTATTAATTGTGGCAACACAGACCAAAAGCATTCACAACTCACTTTGCGCTTACGCCATTTTACCTTCTACTTCTTTTAAAAGCAAAGTGAAAATAGCGTAAGCGCCAGTTTGTGTAAGGCTTATTTTCCGTGGTCTCTAATATATTTGATAAAGCGTAGTACGTGGCTGCTACAATCCGGGTGTGATTCATACAGATGGATTAACGAGGAAATGGGTGTAATTTGCGTTATTATTTATGTTCCTACTTTATTAAGAATAATATTCTCTTAGAGAAAATATGGCAACATTAGTCATGACTTTTGAAAAGGGACATTTTCTTTGATTTCTGGGCTTTTTATACTCCAAATATCTCTGAAGGCTTGAAAATGACTGCCTTTTAACACACGTCTGAATCTACAACACGAAAGTGCAATTACTTTCTTTGCGAATGAAGCTTGTAAAAAGTCGTTCGTAAAAAACTTTCAGCTAAAATGTGGTCACAATCCGTTCTACGCTAATAATTCTCTAAGGTAAGCGAAGTTATAAGCAAATAAAGAATATTATTACCGCGCGTAATCTGGTAACACAGTTACCAGAAAAGCCACAATATTTTTCAAGATGGCGGACAGCGAACAGCTGGAGTAATGCAATGAACGCTAACCGCTTTAACGGGAAGGGTTCACTTTTGCTGGAGAAATAATTAGATTATAAAATAAAATAAAATGCGTTTATTTCGGACAAGAGAAACTAAAGCCTACGCATTTTATTTTATTTTATTCATTTATCATTATTTTAGAGGATTATTTTACGTTTTTTTTCTAAGGTTTTTTTTTGAAGGCGGTTTTACTTTTTCGTTAAAAGATTTTTATTTCACAATTTTACGTTGATTTAACATTTTCAGAATTATCCTCCAACTCCTAACCGTTAAGGAGTTGTACCTTCCATCATCAGCTCATCAACACGAAATGATGACTACCAGACGCAAATACTTGAATAACCTTAGAAAACATATGAAACACATAGTACGTGCCTGTAAAATTTGAGGGTTGCCCTCGATTTCCCTAGGATTCCATCATCAGATCATGACTTGGTGACAATGGGACCACCTCAGGAGTATACCCTTTCGAATAAAGAAAGAATTTTGAAAATCGATTTACAATTGACGGAGTAATCGATGAACATACATAAAAAAAAAACATGCGGTGGAACGTAGAACCTCCTCCTTTTTTGGAGTCGGTTAAAAAGTAGCCTATGTTATTCCTCACTATTCAAACTATCTTCTTACCAAATTTCATCTAGATTGGTGCAGCGGTTTTTCGTGAAGAGGTAACAAACAGACAGACAGAGAGACAGAGTTACTTTCGCATTTATAATATTAGTTAGGAAGTTAGGATAAGGGTTGCTCTCAAATTCCCTGAGATCCCTTCATCAGATCCTGACTTAGTGGCAATGGGACCAACTCTATACTCTTTCAAATAAAAAAATATATTTGAAAATCGGTCCACAATATTGACAGAGGAATCGGTGTACACACATAAAAAAAAATACACTTGAACATATAACCTCCTTCTATTTTGAAGTCGCTTAAAAATACGCGCAAAGCATTTTCACTCATCGTGCATTATTCGTGTAGAGGACCGGAATTTTCTGGCGCTTACTTAAAGTAATCTCACACAAAAACGTCAACGAAATCACTACAGCCGCAATCAATCTTCTAGATAGAGGCAAAATCAATTAAAGCCGTCCCTTACCAATCACTTAGACGTGAGCCCTCAGGGAAATTATCCGCAGATAGGATGCGACGTCTAGTGTGAACTGTGGGCTCGGAGGAAACTGTGGCGGTTAAGTATTTGTCTATATTGCTTAAGTGCCGTGCCATCTATATTTTCTGGTGACTTTTGTAACAGCCTGTACTCTATGGGCCTGATTCATAAACGTCACTCAAGCCTCCATTAGTTACAAAAGGTTTGTCTTCTTCTTACAACGGAAATGTCTGACAAAAAAGGACAAACGAACTTTAACGGCATTTTAGTTAAAATACGTTTATGAATAGGGTAAGAAACTAGTCATTGTCCTTCCCACACATTACACATAAAAACACCAAAGATCAAACGTAAGTTACAAATGGACGGCCGAACCTATCGCACCGCACCCCTATAAATCGGACTTGTTTTAATAAAACGTCCACTGAATATTATTACCCGCCCCATTCGACCCTTAGAGTAGTTGTTCCTTATCTCAAAAGTTCTAAGACGGTGAGCGCATTAGACGGTTTTAATATAGTACGAATGTAGAGATAAACTATGGTAACATGATCTCAGTAGGAGTATCTTTTTGTATTTTTTCTCCCATTTTTTTATTTTTACAGTTTTCCCGTGAATATTGTAATGGTCTTCTTACTCGTCGCTCACTAGATGTCGCTACGCGCCAATTCAGTAACTAACGCGCGGCAGATTGCGATTCTTTTTTATGGATGAAGTTGAGGGTAGCGGTCGGGGGAGAAGAAAAGATACCGGTCAAGTGAATGTCGCTGTGGTCTGGTTCTGATAAATTAATAAATTCAAACTTAAATAGATGTGGTTTTGGCTATACGCCGTTAGAGCTGGCTTATTCGTGACACGGGGTAAGTTGCAGTACACAAATAAGTTTCGTTAAGAATTTCATTTTTGACACAAGCTCCTTGTTGACTGTGCTGGCATTGTCATTCAATTTGCCGCTTGCGAGATTTGATCTAGACAAATTTAATAACAGATACATTATTATAGCAGGCTGAATGGGAGCTGGTGATGGAAATGAGTCGTCATTATATCTACTTGTAAATTCCGTTGGAGTTTTGTCTAGTGTGCTAAAGGGTTGCTGTTTATTTACAGCTTTAGGAAACGCCGTTTCGGCCACGGTTCATTTTGTTTGCTGCTAAGCTGGAACAAACCTCTCTCGAAATATTGCGTCACACGGCGGATAGTGTTGAACAAATTCACAAGAATTGCTATAAGCCGCCGCGGCCTAGCGGGTCAGCCTGCGGTCGACGCCCTCATACTCTGCGGTGTTCAGAGTTCAAATCTCGAGATACTAATGTGACTTTTTGTATCCCGATCTCACTTGTTTTCATATTTTTTGTACTTCCCATGGTAGGATCGGGAGTGGTGACGCCCCAATATTGATTCCGGAAGTTTTATTAGCTAGTTCCGATCCTCCACGGATTAATTTTAAGTTCCATTCCTTATTAGGATTAGCGAGCGCGCTCATCTTTAGGCAACAGTTACTGTGTTTATGTTAAAGCCTGTAGGGTGTTTTGAGAAATAAACCTAGTGTTTTTAGCAACATTTCTTGGTCCTTTATTTCCTGGCATCATTGAACCCGCCTCTTTACAATATCACTCAAAAAGTCACTGCAAAAAGTGATAAAAACAAGCTAAGATTTGAATACATGGAAAAAATTCAGCCTTTCCTCTATGCCCAGCCGTGGTGTAGGGGAAAAGCACACGACCCGGAGTGTCGAGGATCCGGATTCGATTCCCGGGGTTGGCATTTTTCTGGTTTTTTTCTGTGTATTCATGTTTCAGTGAGTTTATAAAAAATATAATTAATATGGTAACATGGCCCGCCCCTTGAATTTTCAACACCACGGACTTCGTGTTAGCGCTTGAAAACAGTCTTAGTTTGGTCGAACGACAGCGCTATGACGTATGGCTGTCATTGAAAAATGCCGTGTTGTACTGGGACACATTTTTCGTGAATTTTGTACTAGACCCAAAGTCCATGGTGTTAGTAAGTCAATGGCCCGCCTCCTCAAATTACTATTTCAATGTGCTTAGTCACAAAAGAGTGCGTATGTAGTATTTTTTGTTTGACGGTTGCCTCAACACGCACACATGCGTTGGGAGTCTTGGTGGTACTTTATAAGTACTGTCAAATGCATTGAAGCGTTTTGAATTTTGGAGGAGCGGGCCATGTTATCGTAATTTATCTCTAGATCAGCATGAATCCAGGGCCTCTTATGTTATTCTGATACAAGAAAACGTCTCGATCGCATTCCTTATGATTGAATTTCACAGTAGTTTCATGATAAAATTATTGTGTCCTGAACCATTAACAGTTTAAGAGAGAAAAAAGAATTACTGATAACGATGATTATGAAATTACATTACATTATGACAGAAAAAGTTATGACAAGAAAGCGCTCCCAGATTAGTATGTGTGTTGATATGGACCCGTACAATGTATCTTCATAGAAGGGCATGACAAAACATCTAAGTAAGATCGTGGATAGACAGCATAGCAAATGCAAGAGTGTCTACATTTTATGAGAGTCGAGGCTTTGTTTGATAATTTACAGGAACCTATTAACATACTGTTCTTGCAACATTTACTGTGCACAAAGGTCCAAAGATAGGTTAGTTTGATATATAATGGATTGGACCCCTGATATTGATAAATATAGCAATACATCATACATACATCATTACGTGTGGTTATATTTCGAACAAGGCCAAGGGTCGGTCGACATTATCAGTACAAATGGATATTTATGTGTACAGGATAATTAGATATAATTTTTTTATTTGTTGACTATTAAATTCTGGGGTATGATGACATTACAGAACTACGTAAAAAAAAAAACTACGGAAAAAGTTCATCAATTTGTATGTGAAATTTCTATCCCGAAATAGTTCTGTGGATGGCATATTGTATGTACTTTGAGATCATGCTTTCAACATTTTAAAATGGTATTTCCGCGAGTGTGTTTTCGAAAATCTGCTCCCTGCCCTCTTATGTAGGTCGAGCACGCAGTTTTCGAATCCTGAGTAACTTAACGTTATCGTATCGAAATCGAGAAACCTCATACTAAATTTTAGTTCCAAATACGCTCACGGGCGGGCGCTGTTCCAAACGTTACACAAATTTCTCGATAACGTTTACTACTCTATTACGTTACGCAGGATTCGAAAACTTCGTGCTCGGGCCTCTATATGTACCTCGTCGAGTATTCTGTTTCAAAGAATCGGGTTTCAAAGCGTCCATTACTGCCCATGTGGGGATTCTCACGGGAAACCATGCATTTGTCGTAATTTATTTATGCCTTGCCAGGCTAATGACACGCCAGCACATGTTCAAGTGATACTAGCATACACAACTTAGCATATAATATGATGTTTTAAAATTAAAACTAGCGTAAGATAGATATTATCGAGCCAACTAAATTGTGATTCTCTATCAAGGACCATAAAACCAAGAGGACTGCCAGTGTCTATACGATGCCGCGTTCCTTTGAAATAATAAGCCTGCTGTAGCTAGTTTTACTAGGAAGGGGTCTCTGTACCATTCATTTGGTATGACATTTAGACCTCTGGCTAACACAATAGCGCCATCTAAATTAGTTTTTTCTTTCAGTTCATAGATGGCGCTATTGTGTTAGCCAGAGGTCTAAGTGTCATACAAAACTAATGGTACAGAGACCGCTCTATAGAGTGAAACTAGCTACAGCAGGCTCATTATTTCACAGGAACGTGACATTGTATAGCCATTGGCAGTCCTCTTGGTTTTATCGTCCTTGTTCGCCTTGGAACCTTTTTGTACAAAATGTCATGGTGACTGGCATGTTTTACAGTGCTTAGATTGCAAGCACAGTGTGTTGTCCCACTTGTTTCTGCGCTTATTAATCCTTAAATTTTCATAAAAAAAATTAAGGGTGTACCGTAGTGTATCCATCCCGTTGACTGCCAAAACCATGGACTTTGGTGCTAGCACAAAATTCACGAAAAATGTGTCCCAGTACAACACGGCATTTTTCGATGACAGCCATACGTCATAGCGCTGTCGTTCGACCAAACTGAGACTGGCTGACGCTCGGTTAGTGGTCTTTTTTGCAAATTAATGGTCTTTTTTGCAAATTAGTGGTTCAATTAGTTCGGACGTTTTCAAGCGCTAACCCGAAGTCCATGGTGTTGGTAAGTCAATGATCCATCCTAAATAAACACTCGAATTTCTTTAGAAACTCCCAAACCGAAATTTTTACTAATTATTCCCAAAGATAATTTGTCGTCGTCGTATTGGAATTTTCTCAAATATAATCCAGCCCTTTTTCTACTTAAATAATTAACATTTTATCGTAAAAAAAATATCAAGCGAAAGTTGCGCCCAGGTCCAACCTTTAGGGAAGTTGATCAATTAATTCTAACATTATCGGAGGGTTTTGGAAGTTTCTGGAAAGTTCGAAACTTGATTTATACTTCGTAGCGACGTTCATTAGTAGACCCGCAAGAAACTGTGGAAACTGGAATAAAAAACTGGCCAAGTGCGAGTCGGACACGCGCACGAGATTTTGAGACTTTTCGGAGTGGTTGTGCTATAAGAGCTACCTTCATACCAAATTTCAATTTTCTAGGACAACTGGAAGTACTCTTTAGGTTTTTAAAGTACGGAAATTTGTATGGAAACGACCTTTTTAATGACTGTTTCTTATGATTACGTTGACTTAGAAGGTTGATTTTTTCACAGCCTCAAGGGACCGCAGGCTTGAGTATTTGATAATAATTTCACCATGCTACCTCCACGCGTTCCAGAGAAAAAGGGGCTTGACAGACAGACAGACAGACAGACGGACAACAAAGTGATCCTATAAGGGTTCCGATTTTTCCTTTTGAGGTACGGAACCCTAAAAACGGTCAAGTGCGAGTTGGGCCACGCTTAATGAAGTGTTCCTTGGGAGATTTTAGCTGTAGCTTTCTATTTTAACTTCAATAGTTTTCAGAACTTCAGTGCTCAAATTAATTTTCAACGCCGTGGACCGGGAGGCGAGCTGTCGGTAGGCCGCCAACAACAGAAAATAGTTTTTATCCATAGATTAACCTTTAAAATGGCAGCGCCACCCGTTAGCTGTCAGAGGGCCGAGCACGAGTTTTCAAATCCTGCGTAACGTTACGGTTATCGTATCGAGATCGAGAAGCCTCATAATAAATTTTAGTTCCAAATACGCTCACGGGCGGGCGTTGGTCCAAACGCCATACAAACTCGATAACGTTTGCTATTCGATTTTACGTGACGCAGGTTTCGAATATTCGTACTCGGGCCTCAGATAAAGCGGCTCGGCCATTTTGCAGAAAAACCTGTCTAGTGCGGGCCTCCTAGTGGATGGTCGTCTCGAATTTTCCGCATGTTAGAAAAATTACAATTTCTCACAAAAAAAATATAACCCATGTATCGTTGGATTCAGCATAAAATGGCCTATCTGACGAACTGGTATTGTTTTGAAGAATAAAGTTTTTAACTATCTATCTAGTCCGAAACATGTAGAGCTAAACTCGACTCACTGTATAAATGGTGTGTGGAGAAGGCGTATTATAGAATAGATGACCACTTTGTATATGTAAAAAATGCATGACATGTAAAAATGAATGGGTAATTATGAATCTAAGTAATATAAATAACTGTAATTTTTTTTTTTTATTTTTTTTTTTAATGACAGAGTGAGGTTTGTTTTATCCGTTGTCTAGTACCCACAGTACAGGCTTTGCCTATTGGGACTAGATCAATTGGTGTCAATATATATATATATTTTTTTTTATAGTGATCACCACTGCCCTTAGACACCCGCAACTCCGGAGGATTTGCAGATGCGTTGCCAACCTGGAGGGCTAAGATGAAAATCCTCTTGTGCCCGTAATTACACCGGCTGTCTTACTCTCCACACCGGAACACAACAGTGCAAACACTGCTGCTTAGCGGCAGGATTAACGAGTAAGATGGTGGTAGCGATGATATATTGTCCCATGACATATTTTTATTTATATTTAAAAGTACGGAACCCTCTCCACGCGAGTTCAACTCGCACAACACCGGTTTCCCTTAATGATTTCTTCTACACATAACCCTCAGAATGACGCATTGTGTATGCTAGCCACGATAGTCCAGAAGCCCGCTGCTTAACGAGCCGACGTCGTTCAATTACGACCGGACGGCTTGGTCAAAGACTATATTATGGTGGATGGTTGATTCGTATTTCACGATTGCATCTAGGGAGGTTATAGTTGTGGATTTAGATTTAGATATCTTAATTTAAGCCTGATCATTGATTTATAAGGTGCGGCCATGTTGCGGAATTTCTATGGAACTATACTAAATTTATTCATAAAAAGTTGTACACCTTAAAGTCCTTGTAGATTTAGATTAGATTTATTTATTTTAATTTGAAACAGCGCCGCCTGTTGGCTGTCAGTTCAAGTGGCGCTGTTATTTTGCAAAAAAAGCCGTCAGGTGGGGGCCTCTTAGTGGGTGGTAGTCGCGAATTTTCCGCATGTTACAAAGAAATTATGGGGGCTATATATAAACCATGTACCGTTAGATTCAGCATAAAATGGCCTATCTGATTAATTAGCAATTACATTTATGAGCATTTTGCTAGTCTTCATTAAATATCAGATAACCAAAAATGTTCCACTGTCATGTATAAAAATATGATTAAAATAACTATGATTAAATTACTACTTAAAAACATCACAAAACCGCAATATAACCAATAGAAACTGTATAATAATTACCCAGGCATTGTTAAATCCGTAAAAACTAGCACGAAACACACAATTCACATAATCGGCGAACGATGCCTCCACTCGCCCCACATAACTACGGTTTTTGTAGCGAACTTCGCACGAAACGAGGAGCTGTCAGTTATTAAATGCCGACCTTGACTTACCATGGAAGCGTCTAGCAAGTTTGGATAGCTAATGTACAGTTTGAGCGGTTTTATCGACGACTGAAACACGACACCGGCCAGAGGCCCGCTGCGGGCTTCTCTCACCTGACGGTCATTTTGACAGGAGCCCGCTACGGGCTTTAGCCACTTCGCGTTGACACCCGCAGCGGGCTTTAGCCACTTCGCGTTGACACCCGCAGCGGGCTTTAGCCACTTCGCGTTGACACCCGCAGCGGGCTTGAGCCACTTCGCGTTGACACCCGCAGCGGGCTTTAGCCACTTCGCGTTGACACCCGCAGCGGGCTTGAGCCACTTCGCGTTGACACCCGCAGCGGGCTTTAGCCACTTCGCGTTGACACCCGCAGCGGGCTTGAGCCACTTCGCGTTGACACCCGCAGCGGGCTTTAGCCACTTCGCGTTGACACCCGCAGCGGGCTTTAGCCACTTCGCGTTGACACCCGCAGCGGGCTTGAGCCACTTCGCGTTGACACCCGCAGCGGGCTTTAGCCACTTCGCGTTGACACCCGCAGCGGGCTTTAGCCACTTCGCGTTGACACCCGCAGCGGGCTTTAGCCACTTCGCGTTGACACCCGCAGCGGGCTTGAGCCACTTCGCGTTGACACCCGCAGCGGGCTTTAGCCACTTCGCGTTGACACCCCGGGCTTTAGCCACTTCGCGTTGACACCCCGGGCTTTAGCCACTTCGCGTTGACACCCCGGGCTTTAGCCACTTCGCGTTGACACCCCGGGCTTTAGCCACTTCGCGTTGACACCCCGGGCTTTTGCCACTTCGCGTTGACACCCGCAGCGGGCTTTAGCCACTTCGCGTTGACACCCCGGGCTTTAGCCACTTCGCGTTGACACCCCGGGCTTTAGCCACTTCGCGTTGACACCCCGGGCTTTAGCCACTTCGCGTTGACACCCCGGGCTTTAGCCACTTCGCGTTGACACCCCGGGCTTTAGCCACTTCGCGTTGACACCCCGGGCTTTAGCCACTTCGCGTTGACACCCCGGGCTTTAGCCACTTCGCGTTGACACCCCGGGCTTTAGCCACTTCGCGTTGACACCCCGGGCTTTAGCCACTTCGCGTTGACACCCCGGGCTTTAGCCACTTCGCGTTGACACCCCGGGCTTTTGCCACTTCACGTTGACACCCGCAGCGGGCTTTAGCCAACTAAATGCTCCAGCTGCTTAAAAGATTTTTCTTAGTATTGTCATTGTATGTTACATTATTATTAATTGAAATGTCAAATACTTTATTCACAAAAAGATAGTCATTAATTATATAAATTATGTACTCTTCTTCACAATACCTACATAGTTTGATGTATAGTCGACTGAGAAAGTCCTTTACCATTTTTCAACCTTAAGGCCATACAAATAGAGGCGAAAAGTGGTAAGCACTTTCTTGATCGACTATACATAGTGTCTCTCTCTCTCTCTCTGTGTGTGTGTGTCTGTGACAAATACGTGAGTGTTTCGCTAAGCGATGGCAAAAAATTAACTGACAAAATTTATTAAATTAAATAATTAAAATTTTAAATTAAACAAATTATTGTATAAAAAACATAACTATTGTATTGTATATTATTGTGTAATCGTTGTAGAGTTTGTATGATAACTAGTTAATGTGGGTACATTAACTAGTTATCATACAAACTCTACAACGATTTATTTCAACATACGCCGCACTCAAATAATGCTACGAAATTCGTAGCACTCGTAGACTCGCCTACGACATTTGATACAATTCGCGTAGCACCTCTACACATATGTCAACTTCTCGCGCAATAACGGGGCTTAATTATTAAGTTATAAGGCTGGTTTTTGTCTGCACATTATAATAGTGCTTATCATTGTGCCGTACATCAAGTGATGGGAGCGATGGGAGCGGGAGGGAGTGCCTTTGACGTAAATAGAACCTTCTTGGGGGAAGGACAAGTTTATAATAGAAATTGGCTTCACCCTGTATCACCGTACATGAGTTGCCTCTGATAATACAGGGTGCGATTTAATGAACCGTAAAAATTCAGCCAGAGATTAAGTCTGAGTAAAAAGAAACGTAAAACATAAGTAAAAATAGATAGTTACACAGCTCTGTGGTAGCAGAGACAATTTCACCGAAAACCGTAAAGTATTTTTAGTAATTCAGTAAACCTTATTAGCAGAGGGTCGAGCACGACTTTTGGAATCCTGCAACACGTAAAAATCGAATAGTAAACGTTACCGAGTTTGTATGACGTTTGGAACAGCGCCCGCCCGTGAGCGTATTTGGAACTAAAATTTAGTATGAGGTTCCTCGATCTCGATACGATAACCGTAACGTTACGCAGGATTCGAAAAGTCGTGCTCTGAGTAAGGATCAATTTCAAAATGAAAGTAAGCTTGCAAGAAATGCTTTTATAGACTTTGTTACGACACCTGGACACAGTAACAACAACAAACAACAACAAAATTAACGAAAATTATTATTAAAGGTCGACTGGTCTAGATCCCTTAAGAGAGTAAGTCCGCCTTTGTACTTGTATCCATTTGTAATTTGTCTTTATTTCTTTATTATCCGTACAACAAACTGTTTACTTACTTACTTGTTAATCGTGGAGATACACTTGAAATTAGTTAGTTTCTTTAACATTTTACTCTCTTAATTACGACCAATTATGACTGACAGAGATTTATTTAACGAATAAGTACGCCTTTTTACACGTCCTGTAACTTATTATTTTTCAGTGTTTTACATCCCTACTATGAAGAATTATACAATTATAATATTATAACATTTTTAGATCGCAAGATAATGCATAATTTCAAAGTCTATTTAAATTATTTCTTATCAAGATCGGATAGTAAAAACTATTGACAAAATTTGAAATATCCTGCAAAGTAGCTTTTTGATGGTAAAAACTTTTTAAATATGACGCCACATTTCAACTAAGTTTCATGTACAAGTTCTGACGTACGACTGCAGGCGGTGCACCGCAAAACTTAAAATTTTAAGTTGTTTAAGTTTGACTTAATGAGTGCAGGTATGTGCTGTGAAGACTCACTAAAACTCGTAACTAAGTCTCATTTTACTAGAAGCACTGTCTTCTAAGAAATACATACATATATAGAACATTAACTTTGTAAGTGACTCTGCACATATTTTTGTTTCAAAGTAAGAAAGGCCATTATTTTAGAGTAATGAAATAACATAGGTAAGTATATAAGTTTACATGTTCTACTGAATCTTATAAAATAGACGGTCACAGTCTCTATTAAGCCCAATAAGGTTCTATTTTTTTTAATACATACAATTTTTTCTTGTTGACTGTACTTGCATCTACATTTCAATAGGTACCAAATTTCAAGATAACCAGACTAACTACTCAAATTGGGTGGGATACGACTTGCAAGATTTGTCCTTTAGAGGCATGCAAACAAACAAACTCACACATTATTTCATTAAATAAATGCTATAAAATATCGTGAAAGAAACATTATTTTTAAAAAGTTTTAATATTACGAGTACCTATAATATAATTACGCATCAATTAAAACCTAATTTTTATTTCATTTTTTGGTAACTTAGTCGGTTAAATGATGATGATGATGATTTACACATTTTTTTTTGTGTCTACCAGCGCTTTCGGAAAGACAATAAACTATTCATCTATCGATTAAAAAATCTTTCAAAAAATCGGCTCACGCGTTCGGTCTGTAGAGTGCCACAAAGGAAAAAGGGATACATACATAGGCTGTTAAACACATTACCCTCCTTTGCGTTTCGCAGTCGGGTAAAAACGTGTACAATGTCACTGTCGGTACACCTAGTCGACCGCACCTAAACTAATTATTAAGAAAGACAAGTTATCTACGAAGATATGTACAAATTACAATATGCAAATTGTGTGAATAATTAGCCCTCATATTTTATATTATAATCATTATCATTCAAAAAAACTCGTGCCCACAACTCATTCAATCAGCTATTCCAATTGGTCTATTAATCACCGCCCGTCTCACCCCTCTGGCCTGAGTGGCTAAGCTTCCCGCCTCTAAGCTGCGGCTATAACGCGACTCTCACTAAGGATTAAGAGCAATAAAGATTCAAATAAGATTTAAAACTGGGTTTTAAGAAGCTATACAAGTTTTATCACTTTGAGTACTGTAGTGAAAATGAATGAAATCATTGACTTACCAACACCATGGACTTCGGGTTAGCGGTTCAAAACATCCGAACCAAAAGACCATTCATTTGCAAAAAAGACCACTAATCGAGCGCCAGTCGGTCTTAATTTGGTCGAACGAAAAATGCCGTGTTGTACTGGGACACATTTTTCGTGAATTTTGTACCAGACCCAAAGTCCATGGTGTTAGGAAGACAATGAATGAAATTGAATAACATCCGTTTTCCTAATATTCGATCCATATATATCTTCAATTTTACGTGACGCAGGTTTCGAATATTCGTACTCGGGCCTCGGTTGCTAATAGTTTCAACATTGTTTCCAGGGGTCACCGTGTGGATGGTATCATAAAAAAAGAGAACCGATGGTTTTTATTTCCAATACAGTAAAAACTCACGTTTGCTCGCCACATAAACAAAATAATGTTTATTTGTCCGTTCGATCGCGGCGCAGTAAAAACGCAATCAAACGCGGAACACCTGCGCTGGGGCAGCTTATTGCTGATTGCCTATTTTTATCCCATTTTAAAGAATGCATAGAATTATTTTATAATAATAACTTAAGTTTCGTTATCCGCGGTTATCCGCTTGCCCGAAGAATTGCGAAAATTAAGTGGCAGTGGGGGGGCACGTTGCTCACAGGACTGATGGCCGATGGGGTTCTCAAATGGCGTCCACAGACCGGGAGACGAGCTGTCGATAGGCCTCCAACAAGATGGAGCGACGAGCTAGTAAAGATCGCGGGACCGCGGTAGATGCGGGAAGCACAAGACCGGTCTGAGTGGAGAGCCGCGGGGGAGGCCGCCGGCCAGCAGTGGACGTCTTTTGGCTGACATGACGATGATGATGATGACAATGAAAGAGTCCATTTACAATATTTGAATCACTGTATGAAATAAAATATAAATAATTGTGTTAAGCAGGTGTGTAAGTGCCATGCGAAATGAATGGTAAAAAGACCTCTCTATTGTGAAACTAGCTACAGCAGGCTTATAGTTTTAAAGGAACACTAGCTTATGCCAAGCGGTTTTGCCCCCGTGAAATATTTCAAAATGGGCTACTTTCCTATCCCGTGGTAATTTCGATAAATTCCTTCTTATGAACTAAAAACAATTACTTTGCTCACCCGCGATCACAAGTGAAAAATAGTTAATCTGTGCGGCAAATGTATGTTACCATGCAGCTCCTCCGCCTCCACTGCTACACGAATCAACACATGCCACACAGACCCAACTATCACCACCACCACTAAACTACACGCTGACGCGTTTCGGCACTCTCCACGAGGCCATTATCCAAGCTAAACACTACAACAACCGTTCACCAAGACACCATTACCACTACTGACACATGACAAACATGTACTCAATCTAGTTAATGACACAACCGAAGTACCCACAAATATTTTATGAATTCCAAACTACCCTCTAATACAAAATCCAAACTACCCTTTTTTATATAAATTCCAAAACTACCTTTTTTAATTTTAATTTTAATCGAGTACGGTAAAAAGAGACGTTATGTACTACGAAATATTATTAAAATTAGAACCAAGTCGTAACAAAGGCGAAGAAACTAAATTTACCTTTTCATTAATAATAGTACCAGTGTTGTTGTACCTAATTAATTCTAATTGTTCTAAAACGAAAGCCGCAAAAAAAATCCTTCTTAGTGCACCTCTAGGATACTCAAGGCATATGTTTGGTTGGGCTGTGCGTTGTCTGTCAGTCAGTCACGGTACTGTTTTATAGGTGTAGATGACATTGTATTATAGACATTGGGGGTCCTCTTGATGTTATCGTCCTTGGAGCTAACAAAGCTGGACCGAAGTTTCTTGCGACGATAAATCAGCGCAGACCTCACTTTGCAACTTTAAAGGGAAAAAGCATTACCCTCATTTATTCAACGCTGTTGGTGGTAAAATTTGGAGCAGATGGAAATTTGTCTTATGTGACCTTTACTGAAGCGTCACACGAAATCGATAAATTATGATATAATTATGATATCTCCATTATATTTGGTTTGGTTTTGTAGTGGTAGAGCCACGACGTAGTCAATTACTGGTTACAGTACAGTCAGCAGCAGAAGTAGCTAAGCAACCGACGCGTTCACAATGATCTAAGCACGGCTCTATTGTTATAGACATAAGAGCTAGTGCAGATCATTGTGGCCGCTTCGGTTGCTTAGGTACCTCTGCTGCTGACTGTACAAACGGACAGGCCCCTATATTTCACCAACTTTACAATTGTCAGTTTACAATGACAATTGAAACTACATTTCTTTGACAATACGAGGGGCGGCTGATAGAAATCTCCTTGGTCAGAAATATATACAAAAATAATGCTGGTTGGTATGGGTTTATATTCGTTTGTTATTCTATTTTCAAAATGTATTATATTCATTTGTTTATTGCATCACGTTTATTTGTCTCCTACAATTGTTTTCAAACATGTCGGTAGAAAAAGTGAAAATGGATAAAATCGAGCAGCGTGCGGTGATTAAGTTTTTGACTAAAGAAGGAAATACGCCTTCGGAGATCAGACAGCGTATGTTACGTGTGTTTGGCAGTTCGTGTTCTTCCGAATTTGTTATAAAGTTTTGGTCAAAGCAGTTTAAGTTAGGTCGTGAGAGCCTGGAAGATGATCCTCGTAGCGGAAGACCAGTTTCGGCCGTCACCGATGAAAATGTAGCCAGGGTGAAAAAAAAATATTAGAGGACCGACGAGTGAAGCAGTGGGAGATAGCTAGAGATGTGGGCGTCAGGAAAGAGCGAGTCAATGAAATAATTCATGAGCATTTGAACATGTCCAAGGTTAGTGCACGTTGGGTCCCCAGAATGTTGACTGCATTTGACATGGAGAGGCGTGTCAAATGTTGCGAAGAGTTTTTGGACATGAGTCGAGGGAAAGAGGAAGAATATTTGAAAAATTTAATAAGTGTATTTTACTAGCAGGGGACTAAATAGAAAAATAAAAAAAAATTTGCCACGACAGTCTTTTGTTTCATTGTTAGGTAGATTACTTTTCAGCCGCCCCTCGTATGAAGCGCGCTAAAACAAAAGCTCTTCAAGTCAGCAGTGAACACCGAATTGTCATTGAAAACTAAAAACTGTAAAGTTGATGAAGGGACCTGTAGGTTCATTTGCAAAATTAAGGGCAACCACAAGGAAATAAACATAATACGTAATATTAACAGATTGTATGGAACATTCCCTTTACCCACTACTGTCATAGTCTGTGGTCCGAAGTAGATACCCCGGTGGGCCTCTCTTGCGCCCGGCGTTCTTAGAAATGGCGGTGTACAATATTGAATTGGAAATTATATTTGTAATTAATAGTGATTAGTGCTTTGATTCCTTTAACAGTAAGTAGAAAAGATAAATTCTTATTTATCTTTTCACGTAAGTAAATTTTAAAGATACCTCCACAAATATGCTGCCATTTGACACGAACATAATATATCTAACGTAGGTCATTTATATATTCTAAGTACGTAGTCAGCACTGCAGCGAGACTGTTTCATATTCATGAAAAAGTCAGCTAGACCATAACTACCGTAAGAGATACACGAGATTTTTGTCTATGAAAGTGCTATGTTCGTCAAAAAATACTGGGAATTTATTCGCTACATTTTTATTTGGAATTTTCAATGTCTACACAAGTGTTAAGAGGCCCAAGCACGAATATGCGAATCCTGCGTAACGTAACGCTATCGTATCGAAATCGAGAAACTTGATACTAAATTTTAATTCCAAATACGCTCACGGGCGGGCGCTGTTCCAAACGTCAAACAAGTTTCTTGATAACGTTATTACTCGATTACGTTACGCAGGATTCGGATTTTCGGACTCGGGCCTCAGAGGGTCGAGCACGGCTTTACGAATGCTGCGTAACGTAAAATCGAATAGTAAACGTTGTCGAGTTTGTATGACGTTTGGAACAGCGCCCGCCCGCGTGAACGTATTTGGAACTAAAATTTAGTATGAGGTTTCTCGATCTCGATACTTACGATAACCGTAACGTTACGCAGCATTCGCAAAGTCGTGCTCGACCCTCTGTGCCCTAAGCACGACTTGTCGAATCCTGCGTCACGTAAACTCGAATAGTAAACTATAACGAGTTTGTATGACGTTTGGAACAGCGCCCGCCCGTGAGCGTATTTGGAACTAAAATTTTGTATGAGATTTCTCGATCTCGATACGATAACCGTAACGTAACGCAGGATTCGACAAGTCGTGCTTAGGGCACTGTAAAGCGATGATTGTATGTGTACGGGGTGTAGAAATTTTAACAACTGCCACAACACCCACCGCATGATACACACATACAAAGTATTGTTATAAAAAAATTGGGTACCTACCTCAGGATTGACAGTAGGAGGCATGACGATCTTCTTCTGCGCAGGCGACCGCAACACGACATTCTCATCCCTTATAATAACTTGCTCGCTCAACAGTTTTTTCTTACACTCTTGCATCTGTAGGCTCTCCTTGTCTCTCCTGGAGAGGACCGACTCCGAAGACGCATGCTTGGACGAGCACACTGACGTGTTCTTGCTTGACAATTTCAGACTGTCAATTGAGGCTGTCATTTTTGAATTGTCTTTGCCGTTGGACGACGCCATTTTGGTTTTTTTTTTTTTTTAGTTTGTCATTGTTTTGTTGGATTTATCTAAAAGGGGTTGTAAGGTTTTCAATCATAAGTTACTTACTATTTATACAATAAAAAAATACAATAATTATGTAAAAAATATATTTTATGTCCACTGCTGGGCGCAGGCCTTCTCGTGGTATGAGAGGGCTTCGGTACCTATAGTTCCCACACGGGCCCAGTACGGATCGGGAACTTTACACACACCATTGAATTGCTTCGCCGAGTGTGCCGATTTCCTCAGGATTTTTTCCTTCGCCGAAGAGCTCATGATAAATAACAAATAATTTAGAAGGGGACGACCTTAAAACAAAAATACAAAAATCTGGTTTTATCATCACGATAATTATCAAACATTTTGTGCGTGGTAGTACTATTGCAGAACTGATGGCCGATGGGGCCAGAAGGCTCTCGAATGGCGTCCACGGACCGGGACACGAGCTGTCGGTAGGCGTTCAACAAGATGGAGCGACGACCTGGTGAAGATCGCGGGACCGCGGTGGATGCGGAAAGCACAAGACCGGTCTGAGTGGAGAGCCGCGGGGGAGGCCGCCGGCCAGCAGTGGACGTCAATCGGCTGACATGATGATGATGATAATGAGTACTATTGTACCAGAAAGAAAAACGTAAAGGTAAAATAGAACAGCCTGTATATCCATTGTATACCAAAAACAACAGCCTGTACCCTACCCATCTCCACTACCGACCCACATACAGGATGTATTTATCCTCACCGTTTGCTTATAACGGTGTTTACAAAACCGTACAAAACCGTTTTTTATTCGGGACTTTTCAATCGACCATTTATTTCTGCGCGCGCAACATTAATATGGATGCGAAAATGAAACTTTAGCGGTACTGCGAAGTTTTCAGACATAAAATATTTCGTCGAAAAGATATCAACTTCTAAAGGTAGAGTTTGCATTGGTCAGAGAATTTTAATGTGTGTGTTTCATGAGGAAAGGTGCACACCCCTGCGATGCATGACGCAAAACCTGTAAAGCCTGCTTATCTCTGATAGTTTTTCTATTAAATTCACTATATGCGCTACCACTCTGATTTTTTTTCACATTTCCAAATACAACATTTTCTCTGGTACAGGAGAGGTGTGGGGGGGGGGGGGGGAGGAGGGGACACTTGACTCCAACAAAAATGAGCACTTCAAAGTCAAATATTTCGCAAACGAATAACTCTATCGAAAAATGATCTTTGAGCACCCCCGATATTTCTCAAAGACCTATTCAACGATACCCCACACTATGGGGTAGGCGAGAAACAAAAAAATCAACCCCACTTTACGTGTAGGGGAGGTACCCCAAAAAAAATGTTTTTCAAGGTTTTATCCCAGCATTTTTTTGGCCCCATTAATATGTACATCTATGCAAAATTACAGCTTTCTAGTACTATTCGTCTCTGAGCTATGCCGCGGACAGACCGACAGACAGACGAACATGACGAAACTATAAGGGTTCCTTTTTGCCATTTTGGCTTCCCTAAAAACAGAAAAACCGACTGCAATTCCGGGAATCAATATACCCTGTGTCACGCCCAAAACTGAGATGAATATTAATCCATGTCCAATGTCCAATGACACCTCATGTGTTGAAATCCGTCAAACGGTTTAGGCTGTAGAGCGAGCTTGCCAAAGAATTGAACATACATACATAAGTACGTACGCTCGAAAAACATAACCCTCCTTGTTCAGTTGTTGTTTTACAACAATACAACAATATCTCTCGCTCCGATCGCGTCTCATTCCCATTAAAGTTATATACGGAATTCTGTTTGTTTGTGTATCCCACACGTCGGTCCGTTCGCGTTACCTCACCCGTAAATACAAGTTCCCATTGATTTACGACACCATAGTTTTAAAAACAAGCAGAATCGAAGTTTATAATTTAGTTGTTTGTTTACAGTCAATCGCTTGTGAGATTAACCATATGTTTGTAAGAGTTTAGTAAAACATAAGTGTAGCAAACTTTGTTAGAGTGAGTTATGTAAGATGAACTCACACACACTAGTTTTACTTTTAAATATACTAAGAGGCAAAATTTATCGCACTTTTTCCTTGATTAATGTAAAAAGTGTTCTTAAAAGAAAAACAATATTTTTACAATAAATAGCAAAAACAGGGCGGGTGATTAATTATGCCGCTGAGTATAGCTAATAACGCATTCACAGCCGGCAACGCGTATATGCGTTTTGGTGACTTTCGCCCAGTGTCGCTGTCATACATTACAGCCTTCATCGAATGCGCTAATACCAATTTTTATATTTTTAACCCCCGACGAAAAAGAGGGGTGTTATAAGTTTGACATGTGTATTTGTGTATCTGTGTATCTGTCTGTGGCATCATAGTTCCCAAACGGGTTTACCGATTTCGATGCGGTTTGGACGGAATGGGAATGCAGACGAAATGGGATTGTTGACGAGCTGGGAAGTTGACGAAATGGGATTGTTGACGAGCTGGGAAGTTGACGAAATGGGAATGTGGACGAGATGAGAAAGTTGACGAAATGGGATTGTTGACGAGTCGGGAAGTTGACGAAATGGGTATGTGGACGAAGTGAACCTGAACGGTTTTTTTCAATCAAAAGCTAGCTTAATCGAGATGGTTCTAAGCTCAGTTTCATTTAAATCGGTTCACCCGTTTTTGAAATATTGAAGTTTGAAATGACAATGTCGGGGGTTTTTCGACTTTTCTAAATTGGCTAGTTTATTTTTATCTCACCTGATGTCATCTGATGGTAAGTGATCACCACGCTGCCCATAGACATCAACCCACGGGGGCTTGCAGATGCGTCGCCAACCTAGAGGGCTAAGATAAAATACCTCTTGTGCCAGTGGTTTCCTCGGCTGCCTAACACTCTCCACACCGGAACACCACAGTGCAAGCACTGCTGCTTAGCGGCAGGATTAGCGAGCAAGATGGTGGGAGAGATCCGGACATTATGAATTAATTTTTGTAAAATAAAAAGAGGTTATTAAACAAAAAAAACTGCTTTTATGTTAACGTTTGTAGATTTGTGTGAGTAGTGCCCGTTTTCACCAACGACACCTAAGTCATCACCTAGTCAGGGGACCCCTATCCTAAGTGGCCCCTTATATCTCTCCCTAACCTAATTTCATTTTCATCAACCTAGGTAACACCTTAATAAACGTCACTTAACTAAGTGACGGTTTGATTTAGCTGTAGTGATTTCTAATACCGGTTTTGTATCGATAATTTTTTTTAAGAGGAATAACTTCAAAAATCGTGTATAAAAAATTAAACCAACATTTTAAAAACATAGAAAAACTAGACAAATGTATTATTAATACTAAGTTGACGTCTTATTTTTTATTTTTAAATGTTGACTAGGCTGTATGGCATTATCTTAGCCATCCAGAAAAATAAGAACTTACAGTGACAGTTTATAGCTCTCTATTTTTTTTCGAACTTTCGGTGCGGTGCGATGATTGTAGTTTATTAGCGAGCATTTATTGACTGAAAGCTGGAATGATTATTTATGTGATAATTTATTCATGAACTGCACATATTTTCAAAGTATTGTGCTTCGATTTCTGTGAAACCCGTATAATACAGAACAGACCAGAACCCGCGAGCGCGCCTTTATGAATGACAATGTTAATTAATTCCTTCTCGTGTGGTTCTTACATGCAGAAATGCCATTGGGTTTATAAAAAAACAGAGTAAGATTATAATTTTAGTGTAAACGAGTAGCGAAATCAATAAAAAATTTACACAGTGCGCGGCGTGCTGTTATGATTGAACGCGGCTTATGGTTTGTTTTGTCTTCTGAGGGTCATTAATAGACTGATGATGAATATTAGGCATTCGTCCAGCTGCGATGAGGTCTTCCTTTATACAGAACTATTATTCTGTTCTGAGTTATCCTTATATTCCAAATACCTATAATGTAAAAAAAATTATAAGTCTGAACAGCACGCTTTCTTTCGACATTCTACGAGTAGATAATTATATCTTATGAAAAATCTTTAGTACCTATCATACTTTGTTAAATCATCTGATCTTCAGTCTGATCTAAATAAATTTGATGTGAATATTAAATCCAATGATTCAACAGCTTCCAAACTCTACAAATAGCCTTCCATTTTATATAAATATTATCAATCAAGTTAATTATTGCATAACAAATGCACGATAACCTATAAAAATTAAAACGCATCTGCGACTGCGCGAACTGTCACTTAGCGCTAGGGGGTCAATATTCGACCCCCTAAACTTACGGGACCCCCGAAGCAGTTAGGTGTTACTTAAGCGTTGGTGAAACGGAAGTTGATCTTAGGTGTCCCCTAAAAGAGCTAAGGGATCCCTTAAATTTTAGGAGTCGTTGGTGAAAACGGGCATAAATCTCTCTCTCTCTCTCTTTAAATTCAGGTAATGCCTTTACTTCGAATTTTGTTTATCAAATAATAGCAAAAATTCAGTTTCCTGCATACATTAGTGTATTCATCTGTGAATGGCGCATTCTGTCCTAAATAAGGCCTTACGGGTCTTCAGTCCTCTGGTTTTTATTCAATTCATTTGGGAATTCGTCCGTATGACAACCTACTCAATCTTCAAAGCTTTAATGGTCTATACATAATAATTCTATACATACGACATTTAAGTATTATTAGGATTTTTTACAAATTACGATCACGACATCGTCACGACACTTCAAAACTGTTCGGTTGGCAAAATTAATGACGACACAGTTGTCTGTATTGACAACACTTCTATTGTTATGCTGTATATATTTTCTATCGCAAAGTTTAATCTCATGTTCTTATTCATTTTTAACTACTATTACTATTGTAGTAGTCATACTCACAGAATGTCAATTGTGTTTCTGTTGTCAAATCCATTGTTTAATTGGGAATGAATAATCAGTTACGTTACTACGAAATTCAATAATTGTTACAAAATCCAAACGCATTTTAAGGAGGGTTATGTTTTCCGAGCGTATGTGTGTATGTCTTTGGCACGCTCTACAGCCTAAACCGTTTGACGGATTTCGACGTATGAGGTGTCATTGGATTCGTCTCAGTTGTGGAAGTGACATAGGGTATGTTGTTTCCCGGAATTGCATCGGGTTTTCTGTTTTTAATTTTCAGTTGCTTAGGTAATTTAAATGCAACGGAATTTTGCATTCCGTTGCAATTAAATTCAAAAATGTTTTTTGCGGGTAAAGAGGCCTTGTCACACAATGAAAAAAAAAAACCATATGGGCAGTGGTGATCAATTACCAGTCGGTGAAACAGGGGCCAGAGGGCCGAGCACGACTTTACGAATGCTGCGTAACGTTACGGTTATCGTATCGAGATCGAGAAACCTCATACTAAATTTTAGCTCCAAATACGCTCACGGGCGGGCGCTGTTCCAAACGCCATACAAACTCGATAACGTTTACTATTCGATTTTACGTGACGCAGGTTTCGAAAAGTCGTGCTCGACCCTCAGGTCCCTGTTTCACCAACTTTACAATTGTCAGCTTACAATGACAATTCGAATTACATTTCTTTGCCAATATGAAGTGCGCTAAAACAAAAGCTCTTCAACTCAGCAATTGTCGCCGAACTGTCATTGAAATCTGACATTTGTACATTTGGTGAAACAGGGGCTAGGTGAATCACCTGCTCGTTTACCTTCCTTTACGTATAAAAAAAAGTTATATTTGGTCCAGTCCTAGTGGTGACATGTCATGTAAATCGAACGACGATGCCAGTACAGTCAGCAAAACGCTAATATCTCATTCGTATCCACGGACCAACCACCCTCTGGACACCGCATCTTCTATAATTTACTTAAAAAGTTATTACGAAAAAAGCCGCGGTGAGCGGGCCGGGGGAATGCGTCGTGATTGGTTCATAGCTTGTCATATCGCTTGTCATCTGGTCGAAAGTGAGCAGTGATTGGTGGCTAGAGAGATTTATAGGTGCAAATGAGCATATGCGTTTCGGAAAAGTTCGACCTGACATTTGGTGTTCAGGGCCCCGTTTCATAAACGTGACATGTGACAAATGACAATGACACTTCGATCTACACTTCGAAGTTAACATGAAGTCTGGTAATACAAACACTTTTCAAGTCGGTAATCTACACCAAACTGTGCGGGTGCGGGTGCAGGTGGTAGGACCTTGTGCAAGGTCCGTCCGGATCGCTACCACCATCTTACTCACTAATTCTGCCGCAAAGCAGCAGTGTTTGCACTGTTGTGTTCCGGTGTGGAGAGTAAGACAGCCGGTGTAATTACGGGCACAAGAGGCATTTCATCTTAGCTCTTTAGGTTGGCAACGCATCTGCAAACCCTCCGGGGTTGCGGGTGTCTATGGGCAGTGGTGATCACTTACCATCAGGTGACCCACTTGCTCTTTTGCCTTTCGCGTCGTATAAAAAAAAACTGTTGTTGTCATTTGTCACCTGTCACGTTTATGAAGCGGGGGCCAGAGGGTGGTTGGTCCGTGATCGTATCGCTCTCGTCGGCTTTAAAACCGCCCATTCATTGAGTAGGCCCCATGCAGGGCGCGTGACACGAACAGCCCGCTTTTCATTAAAATTCCAAAGAGTGTTATCATCCCCCAAACTTTGTCGCGTCGAATTTAAAAAAAAAGTGAAGTTCGAGTGGATCTTAATGAGGGGGTACTGTTACATCTCTTTGATACGTTTTTTTTAATTTGGAACATAATAGAGACAAGAATTTTGGTGGATTAGCTTTTAATATTAAGTCGTGGTAGCCTAGGTAAATAAATCTAAACATTTATAAAACACAAACGTGACTGACTGACTGACTGACTGATCTATCAACGCACAGCCTAAACCCCTGGACCTGGAAAGCTGAAATTTGTCATAGAGGTTCCTTTTATAATGTACTCCCGGGATAAGGCGGGATTTTCTGAAATTCCCACGGGATAGAGCGTTCTGACACGAGAGCGAAGCCGCGGGCGAAAGCCAGTAAATTATAAATATCATGGGAAAATTGAGGACACTAAAATTATTTCGATCGTTACGCGTAAGTTATTATTATTTAACAGTACATTGAGTAATAATTGACTACCTACCTAAATATAGTATTTTATGCAACTGCTACATAATGAGTGTTTTAAGGCCTAATTATGTGGAGTTGCATACATTGCTTTATCTACACACATATTATAAGTACTCTAAGATGGCTTCAGAAGCCGAAGGCATATATCATACCCATACCTGTCACGAATTTGACTGTTTTTTTTAATCATAGACAAACATACCGAGCGGACGTTTCGTAAACTGTTCGTTTTTATTGTAAAAAAAAAATCACATTGTACATGTCGGACTGAACTCGACTTATATACGTGAGTGATCCGTTTTATTTCACGATGATTGTAAATTACGTTGGTTTTCAAATTTGAAACATCGAATTCGATATCGTAATGACTTTTCGATATCGAAGTCGATGTTTCAAATTTGAAGACCAACGTAATTTATAATCATAGTGAAATAAAACGGATCACTCACGTATATAAGTCGAGTTCAGTCTGACATGTATAAATAATAATGTGATATTTTTATTAAAAAAAAAAAAAAAAAAACAGCTTACGAAACGTCCGCTCGGTATGTTTGTCTATGATTAAAAAAATACAGTCGAATTCGTGACAGGTATGGGTATGATATATGCCTAAGGCTTCTGAACCCATCTGCAACTCCACATAATTAGGCCTTAAAACACTCGTGTGATCCTATTATGAAACTCAGCTTCGTCTCGTTTCATAAAAACCCACTCGTGTTTTAAGGACCCTCATTACGTAGCAGTTGCATAGACTACTATTTGAGTAGTATATTTTGCGTGTTATAAATGGTGTTCACTAAAGAGTTTTTGTATCGTATTGTATTGTAAATCAATGAAAATAATCGATTTATTGATTATTTTTGTTTTTATTTTTATGAAACATTCATAGAATGAAATTCAACATACAATGACAATGCAAAGAAAAATTCGTTAAGCAGCTGGTCCAGCTGCTTAACGAATTTTTCTTTGCATTGTCATTGTATGTCGTATTGTATTGTCTTCCATTCAGATACACAGGACATTCACAACAATAAAATTGGAATGAGAATAAAATTATTTCCATTCCGTAGTATATTTGCAGAACGCCAAAACGAGACACAACTCTTTGAAAGCCTTTCGTTGCTTCTTTTTCTCTTATTTCAAAGAATTCTTTGTGACTTGCACATTATTTCGTTTTCTCATTTTCTTTAGCTTTGGCGTAATTGCAAGTCTTGTGGAATTACGATTTTTAATTCCCTGAAATATTTATATAACCTAACCAACTTAGAAAAGTTGAAACCCCCGACATTGTCATTTAAAAGTTCAATATTTCAAAAACGGGTGAACCGATTTTAATGAAACTTAGCTATGAACCATTTTGATTAAATTAACTTTCGATTGAAAAAAACCGCACTTAAATTGATCCATCCGTTTGGGAGCTACGATGCCACAAACAGATACACAGGTCGAATTTGTAACACCCCTCTTTTTCGTCGGGGGTTAAAAACTGATTAAAACTTTAACGGGTCTTTTTTTTATACGACAGGGAAGGCAAACGAGAAAGTGGGTCACCAAATGGTAAGTGATCACCACTTGACTGCCCATAGACACCCGCAACCCCGGGAAACGATATACCTACCCTATGTCACTCCTACAACTGAGACAAATCCAATGACACCTCATACGTTGAAATCCGTCAAACGGTTTAGGCTGTAGAGCATGTCAAATACGGACCGACCACCCTCTGGACACCGCATCTTCTATAATTTACTTGGAAAATCATTACTAAAAAAGCCGGAATGGGGAATAAAAGGGGGAATGCGTCGTGATTGGTTCATAGCTTGTCATCTCGCTTGTCATCTGGTCGAAAGTGAGCAGTGATTGGTGGCTAGAGAGATTTATAGGTGCAAATGAGCATATGCGTTTCGGAAAAGTTCGACCTGACATTTGGTGTCCAGAGGGTGGTTGGTCCGTGGTGCCAAATAATTAGACATTCATACATACGCTCGAAAAACATAACCCTTTTTTTGCAGTCGGGTAAAAAGGTAGATAAGTAATCAGGTACTTATGTGTTAGTAGGCTTGATTACATTTAAGATTCTCTTGAGTTTCAAATCTATACAACAGCCAAAACTTTCCGAAGTTAAATGGGGTACTCTAAAAACATTACTTTTAAACTGATTAAAGTTTTACATAATACAGTGAAAATTCGAATTTTAAGTTAAATTGAATAATGCTGATGGTGGTTGCCTCGAGACCAGTTGTAAGTTTTAAATTACTCCAAGTTCTATTGAATTTAATCTTGCTTATTATAAGCTTTTATATAGTTCAGAAGCTTTGCTAGATAGGTGGATTTAAACACAAAACAGTCAAAATCTTAATCAAAATTTCTTTCCTTTAGTTCCCACGCGGGCCCAGTGCGGATTGGGAACTTCACATACATAATTGAATTGCTTCGGAGTAGTGTGCAAGTTTCCTCACGATGTTTTAGGTACTCGTGAGTTTTTAGTAGAAAATAATAACATGTGAAAAGTGAAAATAACAAAAATAATGTAAATTATATTTAAAGGGATAAGTCTGTCTTTGTACTTGAATTTGATTGTTTGTTTCTTGTGTTTTTGTTCTGTTTTTTTACAATAAAAGTATTTACTTACTTACGTACTTATGTTTATGTTATAGTTCTATCGAATTCGAACGATTTTTTTCTATTTTGTTCTAAGGGATATTATACGAAATAATTTTACCGAGACCAAAAAAATAATAATTTACCAACAAACAACCTTAAGAAACCCTTTTAGATTTTGGTTCGGCCCTTTTTTTAATCACTCACTAATCACAAACTACGATCACTAAGACACTCTTATTTTCAAATAGAGCGAAAATATTGTTTCAATTTTGTTTAAATTATACGAACGTTTTCTATTTCGCTGCGAAATTTCTAACAATTTTTGCCATCTAACTTCGCTACTGAATAATTCCATGTTTTATTTTATTCTTCATTTCTGTACAACACAATTATTTCACTAAGGATTTTTGTAGATGTATTCATTCATTTATTCACTATTTTATAGCACACTCCACAAACGACCATTATATTTACTAATATTTTTGCCACCCTATCCCACAAGTCTAAACGCACTAAACAATCACTCTCAAGACGCCCCTAATTCTCACCACTAAGTACCATTCGCGTCACATCTCCCACAAGATAAGTACCAAATCACTATACCTTTACCACGTATGGTACTGGTAACATACGATACGCGCGTACAGTGATACGAGGAGACGCGTATCCCTGCCGAGACTCGGCGTCGAACTGACGGGTGACTCGGGTGAGCCCCGGTAGAGCGTCAGCAAAATAATATTTGCGACATGCAAAATAGTAAACATGTAAATACTCCGTTTGTTAACCCCCGACGAAAAAGAAGGGTGTTATAAGCTTGACCTGTGTATCTGTGTATCTGTGTGTCTGTTTATCTGTGTATCTGTCTGTAGCATCTTAGCTCCCAAATTGATAGACCAATTTCGATGCGGGTTTTTTTAAACGGAAGCTAGTTTAATCGAGTTAGTTCTTAGTTAAATTTAATAAAAATCGGTTCAGCCGTTTTTGATAGATTGAACTTTGAAATTAGAATGTCTGGGGTTTCACAACTTTTCTAAATTGGTTAGGTTAATTACATAATAATAATTGTAGAGCGAGTGTTTTATTAGTATTATAACAGCTGCATCGAAAAGTACTTTAATTCACTTTTATCATAAAGCCGCATGACTAGCCGCGCGAGCAGAGCTTTGGCGCGCAGTTTTCGTTTCGCTACCGCCGAAGCGTACTCCCAGAGGAAGGACTACGGATTAGTCTGAAACAAGTCGGGCTATACTCGAGTCACATAACGCGACTGATTCGTTTACTTCAACTATACTTAAATTCAGTAGGACATAGAACTTTTTGTTTGGCAGGACTTAGTGAAATGTCTACCCAGAAAGCTTCCACTACCTTACAGCTCAAACTGCCGCTAAGCAGCACTGCTTACACTGTTGCATTCCAACACGAAGGAAACCGAATCACTTAATTACTTTGACCAACAAATTCCAATATTGTTTAATTATCCTCAACATACCATCACTTTCAGTAATTGGCTAATTTAAATGTAATCATAATCAAGACATATTCGCGTCAGCATGTACAGTCTGCAGCAGAAGTAAGTGAGCAATCGAAGCAGTCACAATGATCTGTGCCCTAAGCACGACTTGTCGAATCCTGCGTCACGTAAAATCGAATAGTAAACTATAACGAGTTTGTATGACGTTTGGAGCAGCGCCCGCCCGTGAGCATATTTGGAACTAAAATTTAGTATGAGATTTCTCGATCTCGATACGATAACCGTAACGTAACGCAGGATTCGACAAGTCGTGCTTAGGGCACTGCACAAGCTCTTATGTCCATAACAATTAGAGCCGTGCTTAGATCATTGTGAACGCTTTTAAAATGAAACTACCGTGAGATCAATCCTAATGAAATAAACGGATCACTCACATATGTCAGTCGAGTATAGAACGACATGTTTCGGACTAATCCGTAGTCCTTCCTCTGGGAGCACACGCCGCGCTGGTGGCGAGACGTAAAATGCTCGCCGCGGCTCTGCTCGCGCGGCTGCTCATACGTGAGTGATCTGCTATTTATTTCACTATCATTATGAACGCGTCGGTTGCTTATCTACTTTCGCTGCTGAATGTACCCATAAGGCACGTGTTAGTGACGTCATCAATCACGTGACGTCACCACTGACACATCACTCACCTGGGATGATTATATTTGAGTTTCAGCAGCACAGGATTTAGTTTACTTACCTGAAAACAGAAAACAGACTATGGACTAAAAATATGTCAGAGTTGACAACTAATTAATTTCATTTAATTAGAAACTGTCAAATCGTCCCTTATCAATAAGATTAACGATCACAATTAAAACTATTTCAACTTGTTTATTAACATGGATATAAATGAATGCGTACTGATTTTCTGAAACAAAATATAGGTGAGTACTAAATAAAAATAAAAACTTAAATTAAACTTAACTGAAACAATAAAATAAACACTTAGCCTAAATTAAAATTAGACAAAAACTACTTTACAAAGACTGATTTACTGACAACATTTCCAGCTATGTAAGTGCTTTAAAAAAGTAAAAATAAAATTATAGGGTTATTTCTCTATACAGTACCTACCTATCTAATTTACAAATACTTATTTGCGTTTTTTTTATAAGAAAAATAATGTCGGTAATGGTTGAAAATAGTTTTATTTCAATAGCCTCAAAAACATCCTAAAAATACAATACAGAACTGCTCTTTCCCGCTATTGCATCACAAGAGAGTTCAGGCGTAAAACGGGAGGTATAAGTAAATAAATAAATAATAAACGTCATGGGACAATTTGACACCAATTGACCTAGTCCCAAACTAGGCAAAGCCTGTACTATAGGTACTAGACAACGGACAAACATAAACATACTTAAATACATATTACTTAAACATCCAATGCCCCGAGAACAAACATTCGTATTCATCACACAAACATCTGCCCCGACCGGGGATCGAACCCGGGACCTCAAGCTTAATAGTACACCACTAGGCTATCCCGTCGACAAAGTCGAACATTTTATTACTGCGTTGTCTGCTGTCGGTACGGTCGGGTTCGGCCGCGTGACACGCGACACGGGTAGACTGAACACGTCTGACGTGACAGATTTTGACTATGATTTCAAAGCCGAAAGTATAAGAGAATGAAATTGGTAAATTAGACGTGGTCAAGTACAAAATCATAACTGAAAACCATTTTTTTATACGACGAGGAAGGCAAACGAGCAAGTTGGTCACCTGATGGTAAGTGATCACCACTGCCCATAGAATTACACCGGCTGTCTTACTCTCCACACCGGAACATAACAGTGCAAGCACTGCTGCTTAGCAGCAGGATTAGCGAGTAAGATGGTGGTAGCGATCCGGACGGACCTCGCAAAAAGTCCTGCCACCCGCAAAAACATTCCAAGAAATAACCTAAAAAAAAAACACGTCTGCAATTCCGGACAACAATGTTCTATATCGGAATCTAATGACACCTAATTATTTATTTATTTAAATGATTTACTATTATTTATTTATTATTACCTAATGGTTCCGTTATATGCTTTAGGCCGTAGAGCGTGCCAAAGAATTAGACATACATACACGCTCGAAAAACATAACTCTCCTCCTGCAGTGGGGTAAAAATGAATAAGTTTTTTATTTGACAAGTCCGAGCATGTTTTAAGTTTCCCATTGTTGGCAACCTCTGCTTAATTGGAGATCAAATAAAATTTATTGGTGTTAAAGTTGTAAAGAAAGAAAGAAATAAATATGTATTTGCTAGAATACAGTTTGTTGTACAGATGTGAGATGTTACAGCATTTTGTCCAGTGTATTCAGCCTGCATGCAGACAGTACAATACAATACAATACAAATATTCTTTAATGAAAACCACAAAACAGTACAAGGAGATTACAGAAAAACAGGTATGGTAGACAATAGGCGGTCTTATCGCTTAAAAGCGATCTCTTACAGACAACCGAAATACAGAAACCAAGAGGCTAACTTAGGTGGCAGAAATGAACAGAAAGGAGAGACTTAAAATTAACGTAACAATTTTAAATCAAATTAATAACTACAAATAAATATACTACATAAATAACATATACATATATACAATACATACACTACTTATACAAAACATGAGTGAAAACGTCAAAAAGGCCACAGGTGAAAAGGATTTCGAAGGAATAGATATAACAGAGACAAATGAGAATGGAGATGGACCGAAGACAGAAAGAAGTTATTAAATTAGTGACAAGCCTTAAGAAGATTTTTAAAAATATGCAGAGATTTCGCTCGCCTTAAATCTGAAGGGAGAGAATTCCACAAACGAATGGAGGATATAGTGAAGGAGTTATGATAGAACTTAGAGGAAGAAGGTGCAACAGTAAGAAGAAAATTCAGTGAAGAACGAATGGAAGACATGAACTTAAAACGCTGTTGCAGATATTGGGGAGTAGTTGGATTAAAAAGTATGCTGTACAAAAGAGAAAGAATATGAGTATTACGGCGAAAACGGATGGGGAGCCACTTGAGATGTGAACGATAATGGGAGACGTGGTCATAATGCAGACGTGCAAATGATTGATATAATATAACTGTACAGACAAGCGTACATTGTTTGTATATATCATACTAGCAGCCCGTCCCGGCTTCGCACGGGGTAGACAATTATTTATTTTTGGAAATTAGGATGTAAAACACTTTTTTTCACAAATATTTAAAAAAAAAATCCCACAGTTATATTTGTTTGTAAGTCTATTTATGTTCAATTTCTTTGATGGTTTAAGTGGCGGGCACTTAAATAAGTAATATCTTTTGAATGGAAAGTCCAATTTAAATAATTTAAAAACTATTTTATAGGTAGTTAAATGGTCTTGACCATAAAATAATTTATTTGCATAAGGATTAATATAAACACATAAATAGCATGGTTTGAATTTGGTTAGCAGTTTCATTAATGTTTAAAATGAAAAAAGTTGTTGTAGTGACATAACTACAATAGTTGGACATATGCTACCGCGGAGTTTTTTGTAGACATTATGATGTTCTTCAATATTGTTGTACATTATTTTGTTCTATCGCTAATAGTTTCGGCAGCGCATTCGACGAAAGACATTTTAAGACTCATTTTTCTACACCTTCGGTTACATTGTTAAAATTTTACCAAGGATCCCAGTAGTATATTATTGGGCATTCTGGACCACCATTCATTCGATCGGGCGAAAAATTTCGCCCTCACTCATTCGTGGTGATCCAGAAGCCCAATAATACAATGAATTGCACACAACCTACAATCAACCCAAACCCAACGGTAACCAACCTAACAGTAACCTATCAGCATTTGCGTTCAACATAACGCTCAACCTACACCTGAAATCGCATTGGGCATTCTGTTTCACCTCGCGTTCAACGCAACAGCAACTCAAACCCAACGGAACCCAACCTAACAGTGACCTATCAGCATTTGCGTTCAACATAACGCTCAACCTACACCTGAAATCGCATTGGGCATTCTGTTTCACCTCTCGTTCAACGCAACGAATACATCAGCCTAACAGCAACTCAAACCTAACGGAACCCAACCTAACAGTAACCTATCAGAATTCACGTTCATCATAACGCTCAACCTACACCTGAAATCGCATTGGGCATCCACCTCTCGTTCGAATGAGCGAAGTTTTGACTCGGGGTTCAACGACAAGCCAACCCGACGGGAATTTATTCAATGTATTTAAATTTCAGTCCAACTCAAGTAAGTCTCAACTAATTGACAACATAGATATGTTTAATAATGTTTGAGCTAGATAAAGTAAAAGCAAAAGTACACCATGCACACCGGGTTGATCAAGTCCGATATGCACGAGGCCGAAGCCACTGAGCGCTCCTCGGTCTCAAGCCGCAGCCTTTGACTCAGGTTAACTCAGGTGTTTGCACAACTTGTCTGCGAAGCTGATCAGACTCCACAGACAAGATCGGGTCACCCAGGACGCGTCTAGTTCCCGGCATCCACCTACGGATGTATCGCTATGACCGCTTTTTGTGTGCGTGGTGGTTTTGGATGCCTCCCACCGAGGCTTGTATACAACTCATCCGCAAAGCTGATCAGACTCCACAGACAAGGTCGGGTCACCCAGGACGCGTTAGTTCCCGGCATCCGTTTTCGGATGTATCGCTATGACCGCGTTTTATGTACACGGCAAATTGTATGTCGGATTTATTTATATCAACGAATCTCAAAACCATCGTTAGCGCGAGTTAGGTTTAAACTAATTTACGCTGGAATAAAGCACTTAGTAAACATTATTTAAATTACAAAAACATAAAAATGTGTAACTCACTACACTAGTGAAAACCAAAATATGATTTTAAATTGGTATCGCTAAAACTAAGTCAAATAGTGTGATTTAATTGATGTTAATGTAGAACAACTCCATCTGTGAGACCGCGATACTTTATCACACTTTCTAAATAACTTATATCACTTTATCATGTTGACGTAAAAATTGTCTTGCTGACTAGAATATAAAGTTTGATCAGAAACGAGTTGTAAAGTGATATACATGATTATGTACTTAAGTCATTTCAACTCGAAGACATTGTAGTGTAAGTTAGGTACTCGATCAAATTACGTAGCGAGCGCGCTCGCTAAGGTTTATTATTCTTAACATGCAAATGGACATACGAGTAGGCGGTGATGACATCTATCGAAATTATTCGAAACCATTTGTATTCTATACGAAACCAGTACATCAAAGGTACTTACTTAAATCATTACTTACACCTACTTAGTTCAGTGCTTAACCCACAGACAGCGCTTATGTTAAACTTTGACATCGTGCGCTAGAATTTGTACCTAGATTTTTGTGTGTCTGTCTGTGGTACCATAGCTCCTAAATGAATGAGCCGATTTAAATGCGGTTTTTCATTTAACAGGTTTTCTAACAATGGTTCTTAGACTTGTTTTATCAAAATCGGTTCAACCGTTTCTAAGATATTGACCTTTGAAGCGAAAATGTCTATTGTTTTTCGACTTTTCTAAGTTGGTTAGGTTATCTTATCATAAATGTTAATAATATAGGAATTGTTTATTTTTGTGTTCAAATTGAAAAAGGTTTATACCTGTTTGTACCTGTAACAAGACAATGTTTGTTTTCGTATTAGGAAATAACAATTGTATGTGTATTTATAATTACGATGTAAAGTAGCAAACATTACAGTTCATACCAACCCAAATCCCACCCCACCCAGTTACAACCCAGTTACATCCCAAATTTATATAACAAATACGAATACGTCATTCATTACGTCCATCTGAAAACATGTTTACGCAACGGCTTAACTCTTGATAAAATCCATCGCGTTATAAGGTTTCGTCAAAGTCCATTCTTAAAACAGTATATTCATTTAAATACAGAACTGAGAAAAAAAGCTACTACTCCTTTCCAACAAGACCTTTTTAAATTAATGAATAACTCAGTTTTTGGGAAAACTCTTGAAGACAGTGAGCGGCGAGTTGACGTCAAATTAGTAAATAAGTGGCACGACCGTCAAAACAAAACAAAAAAGTTTACTTGTGCTAACAAATTAATTGCCAAACCGAATTTCCATAGTGCAACAGTGTTGTCTGAAAATTTGGTTGTCGTACAAATGAAGCCTGAAAAAGTAATTTTAGATAAACCAATCTACGTAGGATTCTCTGTATTAGAACTTTCTAAAAGTCATATGTACCAATTTCACTACACGGTAATAAAAAAACACTACCAAGATCAAGTTACTCTGTGCTACACTGATACCGACAGTTTTATTTACAAAATCGAAACTGCAGACTTTTACAGTGATTTAAAAAATATTTTTTTAAACTTTTTTGACACAAACAATTATAACCCTGTAAATGATTTGCAAATACCTTTACGTAACAGGAAGATTCCTGGGTTATTCAAAGATGAGTTAGGAGGAGAACTTATTACCGAGTTTATAGGGTTACGTTCTAAACTATACTGTATCAAAAGTGATAAATCTCTTATCAAAAAGGCTAAAGGAATAAAAAAACCAGCAGTTCAAGAGTTAACATTAAATGATTATCGGGATGTGTTATTCAATGATAAAATAGTTCGGAAAAAACACATATTATTTAAATCGATTAGGCACGAGATCTTCACTCAATCTGTCAATAAAGTTGCTTTATCTAACAAAGACGATAAACGACATATATTATCAGACAAAATTTCAACCAAATCTTGGGGACATGAGTCTATTTTCTAGTACAGTAGTTATCTAAGCGACCTTTCCTCGAGCTGTAATTTTATTTCGTAGGCACCCAATGGGTAATAAAAAATTAGAATGTGTTTAATAAAATAAAATACGTTGAGTACTTACGTTATTGTAAAATTATAATTATGTATGTTGTAGGGTCAGCGTCAAAAGCCGCTCATCACTTTTGTACCTTTTCGCTCTACGACCAGATGAGCGACTTTTGACGCTGACTGTACCAAATAAGTAGATTATCATTAAGTACTTTATTTTTTATAATTACACATTGATTTGTAAATTGTATGGTTTGTTCTTTTTTTTTAATAAATAAATATGAAGTGTTATTAACATTTGTTTTCTTTTTTTCTTTCACCCACCTAAGTATATATAGACTGCGAGGATACCGACTGAAAACACATTTTACTTGAGTTGAAATTGAGTTTTCTCGCTTTGGAGGTTTCCTGACGATGTTTTCCGTCATCAAAAAGCTCAGGGTTAATTTTAAATGTAATATTTTGATAATGGTAAGTAAAATTATGTTCTATTGAACAGGCAAATAATACCTATCCTCGTTTATTGCATTGGGTATCAATTAAAACATGTCCTTACGTGTCTTAAGCAGCGCGGCGGCATGCAGCCCGTGCTAAGGTAATTTGCTGACACGTGAAATATACCTATTCACATTTATTGCATTTGGTACCAATTATAACAAGTCCTTACGTGTCGTTGTAATTTGATCGGCATTAAGCAGCGCGGCGGTATGCACCGCATGCTCCGAAGCGCGTGTTAATTTAATTTGCTGACGCATGAAATTACTGTAATTATAAATAGCGGCTGTTATAGTAAGTTATCATTCTGCACTCTACATTCATAACTGAGTAAAGTCGTTCCAAAGTTTTGAAAATTAAGACGAGCTGATCCGTTCCCGATTCGGTAAGTAAAATTGGCATTATTTAATATTTATTCGTATTATTTTGTTGCTATTATTGTTTTGTAAGCGTATGAAAATGCTCATATGTGTTGCCAGATGCGTTTATTTATTTGATTTCTTTTGTTTCAGAATATGGAAGGAACGCAAGACACTCAAATCATGTTTTCGCAATATGCACAGGGTCCATTAGGATTCCGAGAAGATGAAGAAGAAGAAGAAGTCAGTGAATTTGTAAAAAAAATTGCAAGTGCCAAAACGAAAACCAAGTCTAGTAAACCAAAACTAAGGCTAAACAAAGTGGTAAAGAGAAGTGTACGAGGTCACCCGCCGTCGTTCGTTATAAACAATGAAGCAACTAAGGGGAACAGACTTGTCAAAATCCAAATAATTAACATAAGTGACTCCGCGCCGGATCAAAACGACGAAACCGGTGAAAACGTTATGCTCAGTGCGCAGTATGTGGCAAGTGACGGATACGATGAGATAATAGACAGTACAGAAAGTGTAATAAATAAGATATCCAAGAAGTTGTGCGGATATAGTGTTAGTTATTAATGTTTTTACTGTTTTTGTATATAATTTTGAAAATAAATATGGTCAACAATTTTCTTGTTTTATTCCTTTGATTAAGCGATACGTCAACAGGAAAGATTTTTTTTGTAAGTATGTCAATAAAGCAATAATTCAAACGAAGATAAAATTATCATGATTAAATGCACAAGAAAAATCTTTTCAGTAAATATCGCTTAAATAGATTAACACTATTATTAGCCACAGGTATGAATCGTTATCATTTATTTCATATTTTTAAACAAACAAATTCAATTATTTAAAAATGGGTTAATATAAAAAGTCTTCGTTCAAAATAAATGATAACTAATTTTGACTGGGTTAAAAAATAAAAAAATGATTAAACGTAAATATTTATTTTTGAAAATTAGGTATAATTTATTACAATGTTAAATATGCATAATATCGAAATAATATTTTTTAAGACATATAACGTTTTTTAAGGCACAAGCTTTTTTATGATGTAGACAATTATAAGAGCTGTTGTCGATACAATACTTTTTATACATTAATTGAAAATTAGAACAACCTTTCTCTCCCAAGTCTATTACAGTACAATCAGCACATAAATCATTAATCCACTTAATTTTTTCAAAACCTTTTACATATATTTTTTTGCCTTCCAAGAAATTATGAATCATTCTCTTAAATTCTCTGTGGTCGATATACCCCTCACGCCACATAATGCCAAGGTTTCTCTCTATCCATTTCACATGCCTTTTTTCGTTTTCTGATAACGTAGAAAATGAATATGGAGGTTTTATTAAATACGCCTGCGTGTGTTCATAGGTACTGTATGCAAATTCTTTAATAATAAATTCATTTTTAGATGATTTAAACCCCTGAACATCTACGAATAGATGGTCTAGTTTCATGATATCTTCTTTGTTATATTGGTCAACGGCTTATATTCTATAATACTATCATTCAAAATAAGACAATAAGCCGCGGTATTGTCAGGGATATCTGTGTCACACTCTAATTCAATCCGCACATCGACTGAACCCGTTTTTAAGGTTTCATTTTGACGAGAACAGTCGATAACAAACAGAGGTGCTTTATTTATAAAGTCTTGTGGATTCAACAACGGTGCTTGGCTGCGGTTATAATAAGACTGTTGGAATTTAGCGTACTGTTCATATAATATAGCAAATTTTTGAGCCGAGAAAATGACATTCAAGTTTTCATAAGGAAAATAATTTGAATTTAAAAAAACTTTAACGTCACGCAAATTACAATGATCAAAACGCGATATGTCTTTATCAGCAACATTTTTCCTGTTTGTTTTTAATCCAATTATAACATATCGAGGTTTTTCAACTTGAGACGAAGTTTTGACGGCCCAAGAATGTTTTGATGTTTTAGGTAAAAGCGGGTATTCGTACAGATCCCAGTTCCTAAATGCTACCTGAATAGCTCGATCTCTTTCCAAATATTTAAGCAAACTTAATCTTTCACGATCAGAAACCTTAATGTGCGGCATGCGCCATACTATTTTAGATATAGTTATGTTACCTATATACTCATTTGTGTTCAGTTTTACGCTATTTAAATTAGTATTGGATCGTAAAATAATAAGTTCATGCTTACAGTTAATAATAATTTTGTTATAATCCTCTGCGAAGCCAAGAATCTTATTTATAGGAATTGACACAGAAAATGATCCATGCGTAATTTTTGTGCCATCAACATCCCAGCCCCATAACTTTGACATCGATGATTCAAGTTCATTCATCGACACAAGAGATTTTATTGTTGTTGTGACCCCAGCGTTTTTAATTTTATCTATTTCAATCCCATTCAGCTCATATCGAATATCTTGAAATAAATGAAGTATAGGGTTATTTGTAAAATGAACACTGGACACCTTCGCTTTTGTTTCTCTGTTGAATACTTCTATAGTACCCTCTATGTATAAAGTACTCGCTGATGGTAATACGTATAGATCTTGCTGGTTGATAGGTATACGGATTTCATCATTTAAATTGAAACTTGTTACGTACGGTTTATACGAATGATATTCGAAACTTTCAATCGTGCTATCAAAGCTAAAGGAGTCTGATAAGTTTAGTATACTCATTTTAATAATCCTATGTTTTTTAAAAACTGTTTGTTTTCCTTCGTTAGTTGTCCTTTAGGTCTTCTTTTCTTGATAGCACAATGAGCACTAACGGCTTTGCTGTTTGAGACCGTACATTTATTAAAGTCTATCATTTTTTTCTGAGATGTAAATATATCTGAATCTCTTCGCCACGTAAATTCACTAAATTATCGTTTATATCCAGTATTATTTTTTTTAGAGGGTTTAAGCTGTTTTGAGTAACAGGAAAATATATAACATTTTTAGGTGTTTCTATAATCCGGTAACCAGGCGGTACATTTGGCACAAATTCATGAATTATATGACTAGGTTTTCCGTTTATAAATGACCCGCTCACGATGTCACATTCAACTCGTACTATAGTTGTAGACAGAATGGACACGGGAAAAGGGGACTCAGTTAATATATTCGCCTGAACTGTTTCTTCTCCAAAACCAAGTAACTTACCAATCGAATTTGGTTTTTTAAAATAGACGTTTTTGGAACACAATATAGATGTTTTTAGCGTATTATTATTGCATGTCAGTGTAAAGGTGCAACCTTGGAGATGTCTTTTAAGATAATCATCAAGATCTTGAAGTTCATATGACCCTTCAGGAATTTCTACTACTTCGTTATCACCATAATAAAACTTATTATTTCGGTTGTCAATATTAGGTATCGAGTTAAATGTCGACAAGTATAGCAACCCGCATTCATATTCACCATCTAGTTGAAGAGCTGGCGAGTGATTCGTAATCAGGGTAGAGGAGGATCCCGTTATGGACAAAGTGAAAGACATCGTGAGAATGAGAAGCTATTTATTGTTCAGAGATATTTAAACGGTTATTCCAATATTTTTTTAAATATTTTAAACATAAATGTCCGCAATTAACAGTATCGAATTTTTGATAAATATTATAATTGTATGAAATATTATAATTTTTCAAATATTTTATTAATTCTAGCGGCGGTTGAAGATCACCATAACTATTAAAATATTCACAATGATTATTATCTTTGACATAGGCTACCCAGTGAGTCCCTTGGTTTTTAGAACTATCTAAATTTACGATTGCACATTCTACTCTTTTTGGACGGTTTGGCAATTTGTCTCTCATGTAAACACCACGGAAATAAGGAATATCTGTTGAATGTTTTAAAATATCAACATTTGTAAGAGCACGTCTGGGTAGCCTTTTATTTAGTTTTTTAATCGTTTTAAACACAAACCCTTTCCATTTCTATACTGTTTAATGTACAACCCTTTACCTAATGCAATAGATTCCATAATTTTATTATGACGTTCTGATTCGGATAAGCTCTTTTTTGCAGCTTTGTAGTCACCAACAGCTTTAGCGATCCCAGCAGCTCCTCCTGCCAATGACCCTAACGCAGAAAGTCCCGCGAAAATAGGTATTAGTGGCAATATACCTCCAGTTTTAGGAATCGGTATTAATCGAGGAACTCTCATTTTACTCGTATTGTTATTAAGAAATACTTTACTCGCTGCAGCAAAAGCTCGACTGACTGCAGTGCCTTCTTTTTTAGATTTGTTTTTTTTCAATTCGGTACGTATCTTAGAAACAAAATGCTTAAATGATTTTATCCCTGCACCAGCTTTCATTTTAGATTTCATCACTTTGCTAACTATATAAGACGCAAGTTTTTCTCCTTTTCCAACACCTTTTGACTTCAATCTTTGTTTAGCCATTTTATAGAGTTCAAAATCTGCACGATGTCGGTCTGTTAGGTCAGAATATTTATCGTATGCTATATCGTGTTGCATACATGCGTTGTCCAATTCATTAACTCCTTTATCACCTCTTTGCAATCGCTTATGCAATTTTGTGCCTGGTCCGCAATAATTGTAGCCAGGTAAGTGCAGTTCAAACGGTAAGTGATTAATAATACTGTTTAGAAGTCCTCTTCCTTTCATATCCCAAAAGTTAATGACTTAGCGCGAGAAAGTTTTTAAATATATTTATACAATGGCATTTCTGTCGATCCAGCTGTTTTCGCTATCGTTAAGTCCTAACCACTTAACATACAATTTTTTCCCTCTTTTTTTGATTACCTTTTCGATGAGGTAAACGTCTGGATACTTAGTTTTTTGCAGTTCTTGTTCATAAAATGTACCGAGTATTGAGTTTTTTCGTTGGTCTTCAATATGGTAAGTAACAGGTGAGTGTGATTCACCTTTTTAATAGTAAATAGCTCAGTTGACCAATTAGGCGTATAACCTTTATGAAAGACGCTTTTGTACTTGCTTATACGCACATGATCTCCTACATTAAAAATATTTAATTTAAAACGCCGATTGGATTGTGATTTATCAATGTTTTTCTTTACTTCGGCTTCATTATTAAAATTCACCTCATTTGGACCAAATTTTGTTGTGCTATGCACAGTTTGATTATAAGATTGAACTATCTCATCTAAAGGTTTTCCAAGCCATTTGTAGTTCCCGATGAAACTGAAATATTTGTAAAGTTTGTTCTTGAGCGTTTTTATTACCCTTTCAACAATAGACGCCTTTTTAACTGAATACGTGGAATAATGATTTGTTTTTAAGGATTTCACATAACAATCGAATTGATCATTGTAAAATTCTTTTCCAAAGTCTGTCTGTAAGTTTCTAGGTATTCGTTTGGTCGACTTGATAATTAGTTCAAATGCATTTTTTACTTCTGTTTTAGTTTTAGATTTCGTAGGAATACACCACGTGTACTTTGAAAATGTGTCAATAACAACTAAAATGTATTTATATCCCTTATTTACAGTATGTAAATTCTGTAAGTCAATTAAATCTGCTTGCCACAAATCATCAATTCCTTTTAATATAACTGCGCGACGCTTGTAATTTTTTCGGGCCGATCTATGGATTTCATTCACGACTTGTTCTTTTGTCATCTTTGAAATTACTTAAAATATTGTCTATGTCCCTTTTTGTATAAAAGTTTATTTTCAACTGATTTGCAAGCTGATGAATTTGAGAATTTATAGTTTTAAATAAAGAATCTAGATGCTTCTTCTCGTAAGTGTCCTGGACGAGCTGATCGACATATTGCTTATTAGCTGCATCATTGGGTGTCAAAGGATCCGCTACCCCCTTTAATCGCGATGATTGTAGATCGAAATCGCCATCATCAGAACGCAGCAAAGTTTTATTGTTAAGTTCAAAAACTTCACATACACGCAAACGTTTATGAACATGATGACCGAATTTGTCTATGTTCATTTTTACTTCTTATTTTTATGCACTTATGTATCATCAAATTTCCGGCTTCGACTGATGGTAAAAGTAAAATACCAGTTTTATATATCATTGATTAACCAAGCCCGCTTCACGAAGTTCTTCTACAATTGATATTATTTCATTGTCTAATCCTGTGTTACCGGCATCACGGGAAGCAATGAGTAATTTCAATCTTTCAACTAATTCGTTTGGATTATCCCAATAGACATATGAAACATCTCTTTTAACTTTTTTCATTGTTGGTAGTCCTTTGCCGTAAGTACATAAATCTTCGCTTATTGAACGTTGTTTCGATAATTTGAAAAGCGGTTTTATAATGTATAAATATTTCTGACCTTTGTTACTTTTTATTGGTTTATTGGGATCAAAATCTCGTCTATGGACATTCGTTTCTAGTAGCAACATTTTATAATAACGTTTATCGTCTTCAGTTATGATACCTAAATCAGGCAACTTCTTAAATAACAAATCATATAAACCTGGTGTTAAATTGTAAGTACGTCCATTTACTTTGAGTTTTTCGCCACTAACGGAAACTAAACAAGATCCTAACATAAGCTTATCGCGTTCTGTTCGTATGCCAAAAGGAATGTCCAAGTCGGTGTTGTATTGTTTTTGCCATGCAGGGTCTTCGCGAGGAGATGCATATGAACCGGTAGTCTTAAATGAAGTATCATTTGTTGATTCCAAGACATCATTGTTGTCACTTTCACATAACATGTCATCATCACCATCTTGTCTGTTTTCGTCTCTATTTGATACCTCATCATCATTATTTGAAGTCGTTTCGGAAAAATTTCGTACGATTGTTTGATTATTAATACTACTTCTCTTCCCTTCATTAGGACTAAATTTTAATGTTTTTGGCGCCTTTTGCCACTTAAATATGTCTTCATCAAAATCGGTTTCATTAGTGTTATAGTATTTATTGTCGTTACTTTTAACCATTTCATTAAGCGGGTCTGTTATTGGTTTAAAGACTGATTCCAAAATCATATTGTTGTTATTTTTCATATCACGAAGTAGTTTAACCTTCTTTTTGACAGCATCGGCAGACTGAAGTACTTTTTCTTTTAAAGTTTTCTCTGTGTTTATTTTATGATTCATGTCTGATCTCGATGGATTCCCATGATGCAATAAAAGTTTCTTGAAAATGAAACTGGTTAAGTAACACGGTTAATCCAAAACGATAAATGTATCAAATCCCATTCTATAACATCCTGAATTTCTAGCACAATCCTTGTTTACAACCAAGTAGCTAAAAGGTACGCTCCATATTTTTGCACACATTTCCCGAAACTGTGACCAAGACATATCAGTTCCAACGTGCTCGTCATAAACATGACGTAAATTAACTTCATCTTGTTTAAAAAGGATGATTAAGTTAGCATTGTCCCTTATTAATTGTTTAGGTATTTTACTGTAAGTTTGATTTAAGTAGAAGCTGTCAATATTTTTATGCCTTCCCATTGCAAAGTAATCCCTTATATTATTTTGATTTTCGCATGCAACATCATCAAATATGATAATTGAATTGTTCTCAGCTTCATGCGGGCTTAGTATTTCATCATTTTCGCGATATTTTTGAAATTTAACTGATGGAACCAACATCAATATTTTTTCTAAAAACTGGTACATCGGTTGGAAAAGTGTTTTTGAATATACGTAAATATTTTGAAAGCGTAGTCCTTGTTCATGTAGTAGAAGAGAGACAAATAAATTAGTTTTACCGCAATTAGAAGGACCGCAAATTATACAGCGAATTGTGTCGGGTAAAAGTTCACCGTGACGAAAACTACGATTGTTGCGATCTGAACAAACAACCTCCAACTGCAAGCTCTGAGCTTGTTTTACAAACTTCATATCTGTTCAAGATCAATTCAACCAATGCGCGCGTGTTGCAAGCATGGAATGCTTATTTAAAATGAGCAGAAGAGCAGATGGTTAACGTTAAACCTCGAGTGTGAGCAAATTCTGTTAGGTTGGGTTCCGTTGGGTTTGAGTTGCTGTTGGGCTGATGTATTCGTTGCGTTGATCGAGAGGTGAAACAGAATGCCCAATGCGATTTCAGGTGTAGGTTGAGCGTTATGTTGAACGCAAATGCTGATAGGTCACTGTTAGGTTGGGTTCCGTTGGGTTTGAGTTGCTGTTGCGTTGAACGAGAGGTGAAACAGAATGCCCAATGCGATTTCAGGTGTAGGTTGAGCGTTATGTTGAACGCAAATGCTGATAGGTTACTGTTAGGTTGGTTACCGTTGGGTTTGGGTTGCTGTTGCGTTGAACGCGAGGTGAAACAGAATGCCCAATGCGATTTCAGGTGTAGGTTGAGCGTTATGTTGAACGCAAATGCTGATAGGTTACTGTTAGGTTGGTTACCGTTGGGTTTGGGTTGATTGTAGGTTGTGTGCAATTCATTGTATTATTGGGCTTCTGGATCACCACGAATGAGTGAGGGCGAAATTTTTCGCCCGATCGAATGAATGGTGGTCCAGAATGCCCAATAATATACTACTGATCCCTAATTTTTTTCAAAATGAAATGTAGCCTATGTCAAATTGGAAGAATGTAGCATTCTATTGGTGAAAGAATTTTTTAAATCGGCCCAGTACTTTTTGAGCCTATTCATTACAAACATACAAACATACAAAAATAGGTACAAATCTTTCCTCTTTATAATATTAGTGTAGATGTAGATTTAAAAGTAGCGCATAGCTTATATAGCGCAAACGTTTGCATACGTTTGCTGTTTACTTTAATATCGTATCACCATTATAGCATTAAATCAGTTCGTTCACGTTCAGCATTCAATTCGGTCGTTTGCTTTATCATCCCAATTCAACCCCCCTTTTATCAGTATCAGTGTCATTATCATTTCTATCAATTATCACCCCTTAAATAGTGTAGTTGTCGCGACAATTACTTTCGCAAAGTCCTTGCTAATTTTCATAATACAATGTTTTTTATTCTTTTTATGTTCTTGGATTTTTGATGTCTTGTCAGTAGCTATTGTTTGGTGAGTGAAGTTCTGTTAGTTTGTGTTGTACCTTTTGTTCTTTTATTTACTTATTAAACTCAATTTACTCGATATCATCTTTAATTCATTCAATATATTATTATACAGTCCACACTTTCGTCCGCTTCAATTACGTACCTACTAATGTATTTATTTATTTATTTCATTTATTACTAAAACAGACTGAGACAGCCACAGCTACAAATGAAACAAAACATGAGCTTGAAAAAATAATTTTAACTCAAAATCGTAAGCTTATAAATATCACAATATTGCAGCCAGGCCACTATTTCAACTTTACAATTGTCAGTTTTCAATGACAATTCGGTGTCGACTGCTGACTTGAAGAGCTTTTGTTTTAGCGCGCTTCATATTGTCAAAGAAATGTAGTTCGAATTAATGAAAATAATCGATTTATTGATTATTTTTGTTTTTATTTTTATGAAACATTCATAGAATGAAATTCAACATACAATGACAATGCAAAGAAAAATTCGTTAAGCAGCTGGACATGAACCAGCAACCTCGGTAATCCGTACCACGCTCCACCAATTAAGCTATACTTAACGTTGGTGTACCTAACGAATTTTTCAATGCCTTGTGTCATATTTTATTTGGAAGATCTCTCCTCAGCGCCATCTATGAGTAGCTTAATCAAGCAGCTCACCCACTACGGAACTTCTACAGTTACGCATTAGTGGCAAGAGATGGAGCTATTTTCTGAATCAATGAAAATAATCGATTTATTGATTATTTTTGTTTTTATTTTTATGAAACAACAAACTGGACCCAGCAGCTGCTTAACGAATTTTTCTTTGCATTGTCATTGTATGTTGTAGTTCGAATTGTCATATAAAACTCACAATTGTAAAACTGGTGAAATAGGGGCAGGAGTTAAGATGGAGAGTTATTTATAAGAGGTACCTAGTAAGTGGACCATTTTATTATTGCGTCTGCTGACGGTACGGTTGGGTTACGAGCACAGAACTAATAAAACGAGGATAGTAATGCTATCGTTAGTATTTCCTTCCAGTGCCCTAAGCACGACTTGTCGAATCCTGCGTTACGTTACGGTTATCGTATCGAGATCGAGAAATCTCATACTAAATTTTTGTTCCAATACGCTCGCGGGCGGGCGCTGTTCCAAACGTCATGCAAACTCGTTATAGTTTACTATTCGATTTTACGTGACGCAGGATTCGACAAGTCGTGCTTAGGGCACTGGATCAATGTCGTCACTTCTCCCTCTCCACTTACTATTAATGCACACATGAATAACCTAACTTAGAAAAGTTGAAGAACCACAGACATTGTCATTGCAAAGTTCAATATTTCAAAAACAGGCAAACCGACTTGATTGAATTTTAGTTTTTATACAACGAGGAAGGCAAGCGAGCAAGTGGGTCACCCGATGGTAAGTGATCACCACTGCCCATAGACACCCGCAACTCCGGAGGGTTTGCAGATGCGTTGCCAACCTAGAGGGCTAAGATGAAATGCCTCTTGTGCCCGTAATTACACCGGCTGTCTTACTCCTCACACCGGAACACGACAGTGCAAGCACTGCTGCTTAACGGCAGGATTAACGAGTTAAGAACCATCTCGATAAAACTAGCTTTCGATTAACAAAACCGCATCGTAATCGGTCGATCTGTTTGGGAGCTGTGATGCCACAAACAGAGACACAGATGCACAGGTCAAACTTATAATACCCCTCTTTTTCGTTCGGGGGTTAAAATGTACGGCTTGCACGCTTGCGCCATTTTAATCCTGTTTCACGTTAACTGTGGCACGTTCATTTGGTAAGGATTAAAATTTGAAATACGAATGAAAAGTCCACGTTATTTTTGTCAGCATAATTTCCTTGTGTGACCCATTATTTGGAAATTGAATAAAGTAATGAATAGTTTGTTCATAGACTTACTAACGCCATGGACTTTGGCTTTAGTACAAAATTCACGAAAAGTGTGTCCCAGTACAACACGGCATTTTTCGATGACAGCCATACGTCATAGCGCTGTCGTTCGACCGAACTAAGACTGACTGACGCTCGATTAGTGGTCTTTTCGTTCGAACGTTTTCGAGCGCTAACCCGAAGTCCATGGTGTCGGTAACCGTAACAAGAAAATTTTAGGTGATAAACGCCAGAACTAAAAAACAATTACTTTGCTTTATGTCAGTAGTGGAAGTGGTGGCATGTTGAGCGGTTGTTGTGGCATGTTGAGCGGTTGTTGTTGTGCTTCGTAAATGGCCTCGTGGAGAGTGCCGAAACGCGTCAGCGTTTAGTATAGTGGTGGTGGTGATAGTTGGGTCTGTGTGGCATGTGTTGATTCGTGTAGCAGTGGAGGCGGAAGTGTTGCATGGAAACATACATTTGCCGCACAGATATAACTATTTGTCATTAGTGGTCGCGGGTGAGCAAAGTAATTGTTTTTTAGTTCATAAATATGGACCTCCGCAAAGTAACGCCTGATTCAATAAATTATTTGATAAACGCCAGTTTATCAATATCATTAATCACAAAAGGCAAGCAGTTTCAAACAGTCTCAAGTCCTGTAAGTGTTATACAAAATAGAACCTAATAGTTACTATGGATGAAAATAAATTATTTATTTTATGGATTTAAAATCGGCAAGCGTAGCCGTACAGGCACGTTTATATATCAAATTAACAAAACAACATCGTCTAGCTGTTCAAAACATTTGGTTTAATCAACGTTGTAATCATGTTGTACCAAATTACATAAATTTCATAAATATGGACCTCCGCAAAGTAACGCCTGATTCAATAAATTATTTAATATTATGGAATTAAAGCTCCAAATTCTAAAAAAAACTTGCACTTGAAAAACAACCGACTATCCTTTGTTCTCTGTCCTTTTACAACTGCCGTTAAATGAAAGGGATGCAATAAGCTACAAAAGAAATAGCATGTCGTGTCAGAAATGTTCTAAAAAAGCGAGATACATAAGTTTCACGATAAATATTCGTACCTAGCGGCCACTGACACCGAAAAGTTTTGTTTTGGCAAAAAAAAAAGTTGTTCTTGTTTTTTGTCTCGTGAATTTATTGATCGCGGCGTAGAAAAGGTTTAAGGTCATTGGCTTTTTTAACCTCCAACGCAAAAAGGGGGTGTTATATTTAAGTTCGACCTGTGTAAAGGCTTTGTGTCTGTCTGTGGCTTCGTAGCTCCTAAACGGATGGACGGATTTAGACGCGGTATTTTTTAATCGAAAGTCAGGTAACTTAATCGAGGGTCGGGGGTTCAAAATCAATCACGTCATCACCAGCCTTTTTTAAGGTCCCACTGCTGGGCACAGACCTCCTCTCAGAACGAGAGGGCTTGGGCTATAGTTCCCACACAGGCCCAGTGCGGATCGGGAACTTCACACACATAATTTAATTGCTTCGCAGGAGTGTGCCGGTTCCTCACTATGTTTTCCTTCGCCGAAATGCTCATGATAAATTACATATGTAATTCCGCACATAAATTCCGAAAAACTAAAGACTAAAAAAAATCAAAGACGGCGTCAATTGAATTACTTTACCTTCGTTTCAAACTCGGCCAGAATTGAAACTAGCAGTAACATAACCCAATAACAAAGCTGCGCTCGCCCACATCGCAAACTATCAACTTTCAAACAGTCCTGCGGGTAGCAAATTACAGCCGCCCACGGAGCTCTCACGAGAGGAGTCGCCTTGCCTTATCTAACCTAGATTAATTTAAACATTCGCGATTTTCACACATTATCATGATACACGGGACTTAATAACGCACAAAATATATTTAAATTAAAATACCTCGACGTTTCGGACGCGACGTTGCGTTCATGATCTCGAAGGGACGTCGAGGTATTTAAATTTAAATATGTTTTTTACGTGATTAAGTCCCGAGTATCATAAAAACCTACATTAGTTTACATTACATAAGTACTACTTACTAGCTACTTAATGTCAGTTGTCAATGACAATTTGGAGTCAATTGCTGACTTGAAGAGCTTTTGTTTTAGCGTGCTTCATATTGGCAAAGAAACGTAGTTCGAATTGTCATTGCAAAAAGACCATTGTAAAGTTGGTGAAACAGGGGCCAGGGCGCAATGACCCAAAGTGTAGCTTGACCTCCGACACCAGACCATGCCATGCCTTGCGGTAGTGGCTAGCTCTTCCACCCCAAGATAACATTAGAATCATTTATTTCTCATCGAAAATTACATTACATTTTCAATATCAAAAATAGGAATTCACAAAGAGATCGTCAAGAAAAACGTTTACAATATTTAGGATGGACAATTTTTTTTATAAATTCAATAGAAACTAATTTAATAAAGTCTATTTACAAAAAAGGGGTGCTAAATGGAGCCTTCGTAAGGTTCCTCTGTCTGTCTGTCATTCCGTTTATAAGTCCGAGTCATATTTGACTGGCTTTCAAAATTACATGTTTTGGTGCATTTGAAATGTAAGTACCTATTTGAAGTCAAATTTCAACCTTAAGTAACCCTGTGACCCTTAGTAAGCAAGATGAGGTTAGTATACCTATCTGCGGATCAAGACACAAGCAATCCGTATTGTTACACTTTTTCTTTCTGGACAGTTATCAATAATTCCTGCTCCCGTCGTAAGTGCTCTATGCAGTCAGAGCGACACTAAAATCAGGGGCTTTAGTACCGGAGTTTGGTATCGTTTTCAATCTGGTGCTATGGCGAAGTTAGTTTATTTATGTGAAAGTTTGTATGATATTGCGTTTAATTTTATGATCATGATTGCAAGCTGTAATTTACACTACAGGCTGGCAACTCGATACCATCTGTTAACGACTGGCTTGGCTCAAAGGACCTAGCATACAGGCCATGAAATCTAAAAAAAAAGCGACTGGCTGGAATTTGTCTATGGCTCGGTTCCAAATTTAAACCTTGCCCCTAACAGCTCGTGCCTTGGTTTGTTTTAGTTGCGCTGTCAAGCTGGCACAGGTAGTACATTTTGTATTATCTGTTAATTATTGTAATAAACCTAGTTTTAGAACCATAGCAGAAGTGTCTCCTTTTCGCTCGTCATCAGCCGATCCTTATTAAATATTCAATTTATCTCATGTTTATTATATCTACAAACATCATGATCATGATGCATGTTCTCAACGCGGTATTTGCGGCTGCCCCTCAGTGTGATCTGCTTGTGACCAAGATAGCGAGACTGGAGATGGAATGGAGAAGGCAGCTAGAAAGAATGCAGTATGAGTGAGAGTTGCGTGTCATTAGTTCTTAATTAGTGTAATGCTTATGTAAATCATTTTAAGTATCTTATGTAACGCTATGGTAATAACCGTCATGTTGCATGTAAACAGATAAATAAATAAATGTAATATCTCGTAATCAAAGTTAATATCTCGTTAATAATGTCTAACAGAATAGCAAATTCTTTGATAGCATATTTATTACAATGATCAGTACCTATATCAAATCAAGAGACAGAGTTTGGAATGGAGATTGAGTTAGGTACTTTTAACATAAAATTACCGTCCGACTCAATCTCCATAGTGAAATAAAACGGATCACTCACGTACAAAGTCGAGTTTAGCCCGACATGTTTCGGACTTATATACGTGAGCGATCCGTTTTATTTCACTATGGAGATTGAGTTGTTTCAGTCTTGATGGATTTATCGAAATTCTCAGGTGATAGGGAATAAACTTATTTTTCAATTCTTACGGGGACAAAGTCACGAGGTATTAGCTAGTAAAATTGTAAACAAGTCATAGTTTAATAATACTTATAATATGTATTTTAATAAAATAACCAAAAAGCCGGTTGAGAATTTCTAAAATTCTTAGCAACAATTATAACTTTTAACCCTTCGGAGGGTCCATAAATATTGTTAGTAGATAATCCAGCCCTTAATGAGAACAGAAAGGTTCCTTACTAATTAAGCCATGTTTTACAACCGCAATAATGGGGTTGCCATAATTCCTGAATTACGGCACTAGAATTTACCTTATTTTTTATATTTATTTACGAAGAATAATTTGAGTAATTATGGGTTTTAGGATGTTGTTTATTATACGCTTGTGTGCTGTGGTTCCCTGTAGTCGTGTTTGTTTATTTGGAAAGGAAAATTTGGATAGGAAATATTTTTTTTTGTAAAACTTTTGTTGAATATAATATTACTATACAACTTAATCAAGCATTCGAAAATACGTGTAAAAACTGAGACCTCACTTATTACTACAATAATTCCTCAGCCGTTTCTGTCGCCGCACCAGCTTTTTTTTAACCGACTTCAAAAAAAGGAGGAGGTTCTACGTTCCACTGTATGTTTTTTTTTTATGTATGTATATCGATTACTCCGTCAATTGTAGACCGATTTTCAAATTTTTTTTTTATTTGAAAGGGTATACTCCTGAGGTGGTCCCATTGTCACCAAGTCATGATCTGATGATGGGATCCCAGAGAAATCGAGGGCAATCCTCAAATTTTACAGGCACGTACTATGTGTTTCATACATTTTCTAAGGTTATTCAAGTATTTGCGTCTGGTAGCCATCATCTCATGATGATGAGCTGATGATGGAAGGTACAACTCCTTAGCGGTTAGGAGTTGGAGGATAATTCTGAAAATGTTAAATCATTATTCGAAAGGGTATACTCCTGAGATGGTCCCATTGTCACCAAGTCATGATCTGATGATGGGATCTCAGGAAAATCGAGGGCAACCTTCAAATTTTATAGGCACGTATCATGTGTTTCATATATTTTCTAAGGCTATTCACTTATTTGCGTCCGGTAGTCATCATCTTATGTTGATGAGCTGATGATGGAAGGTACAGCTCCTTAACGGTTAGGAGTTGGAAGATAATTCTGAAAATGTTATATCAACGTAAAATTGTGAAATAAAAATCTTTTAACAAAAAAGTAATTTAACATAATAAAAGCAATTTACAATGACATTAAATCTAAGCTTAAACTAAATAAACTACAACTTAAAACTAAATTAAATCTAAATAAGGCCCCCGTGGCATAGTGCCCAAAAGGCTGGCAGCGTTGCCTCGCTGATTCTTTCAGAGAGAAAACTGCCAGCCCTTTGGTCACAAGTTGCATCAACTAAGCGCTTTAATAATTATGTAGACAATTTACAATTTAAGAAAAACTGATTAAAGGACACAGTTTGATTTCCGAAAATTATTACGTCATAGTGAGTAAAAAAAAAACAAAAACCCCCCGACATTGTCGTTTCAAAGTTCAATTAAAAAACGGGTGAACCGATTTTAATGAACTTAGCTAAGAACCATCTCGATTAAACTAGCTTTCGATTTAAAAAACTCATAAAAATCTATCCATCCGTTTGGGAGCTATGATGCCGCAGACATATACACAGATTCACAGGTCAAACTTATAACACCCCTCTTTTTGGATCGGCGGTTAAAAAGAGTACTTGTTAGGTTAGTAGACACACAACCTCACAAGGAGACTCTTAATTTACACTAGGGCTTTCGATTCTGAATCGAGGATAGAATTTGCAAGTTAAGATCGCGACGTGCCGAACCGAAATTTTAACCTCCCGCGATAACGGGGGGGGGGGGAGGGGTGGGGGGTTGCTCAAACGTGCTATTTCGTTGGTTAAGCACTCTGAGTACGATGTGTTACAAATTGATTTAATTAAGCTTTGTAATGCAATGCGTCGGTCTTGCGTTATTCCTTTCTTTATTCGAGTATGGTTGCCTGCAGATCGCTCTGTAGCGATAAGACCGCCTATTGCTACCATGACTAATCGGCGACCGGTAGCAATTTTTCGACGAAAGTATTACATGGATATGATTCTGTTTAAATTTCGGGCACCATTTATGGTATTAAAAATGCATGCAATTTTATTTACTGTCGAGGGTTTACAACTGCGCACCTCTCACATCAGCTGTTGACGTAGAAAGGTCATTTTCTTAATATAAATGGACCATCAATGTTAAAAGAAGTCGACTGACAATATTAAACATAGAAAAAAATATGATAATTTACCATAATAAATAAAATTCAATTACTTTTTAACAATTTAAGGCTTTATTTTAAAAGAACACAGACTTATCCATATCAGTCATTACGTTGGACGTCAAAGTGACATAAAATGCTTCCGGTTGCTAATCATTACTAATCACGCGCACGACTCGGCGGCAGTGAAACGCACACAGAGGGTCGAGCACGACTTTACGAATGCTGCGTAACGTAAGATCGAATAGTAAACGTTGTCGAGTTTGTATGACGTTTGGAACAGCGCCCGCCCGTGAGCGTATTTGGAACTAAAATTTAGTATGAAGTTTCTCGATCTCGATACGATAACCGTAACGTTACGCAGCATTCGTAAAGTCGCGTTCGACCAGAGGGTCATGCCAAGGCTTCGCTCACACGACTGCTTGTACGAATAAACGTAAAATAGCTCCTCTATGGGTTATGAGGTAAAACAGTTTTTGTATTATGAAGAGTTTTTGTCATACGAAACTGACGTGAAAAATTACAAGGAAGTCATCATTATTATTTATTTATTTAATAATAATTTCACGGTACATAAAATAAACTTAGGCTGTTGGGTTCTGTGCCCTAAGCACGACTTGTCGAATCCTGCGTTACGTTACGGTTATCGTATCGAGATCGAGAAATCTCATACTAAATTTTAGTTCCAAATACGCTCACAGGCGGGCGCTGTTCCAAACGTCATACAAACTCGTTATAGTTTACTATTCGATTTTACGTGACGCAGGATTCGACAAGTCGTGCTTAGGGCACTGCTCTGCAACGGCGTCGCAATTATTACATAAGTATTTTTTCTCATAACAATAACTTATTCATATAAACTAACAGTTTATTCAAATATTTCAATATTTTTTAAAGTCTTTTAAACAAAAAAGAAACTATTCGATCACTACTTCTTTAGTAGAAATTCCTATATATTAAACCGTCCAATTTTTACAACCTCTACGCCCGTAATTCAAATAAGTCCACAAATAAAGACGAAAATTGAACTTTTTCTGAATTCGTTTTTTTTTCATTGAAACACGATTTTTCTTCGTCGTTAAACCTCCCTTTGACTGTATTAAAGAGGTTTCTTTAAATCAATTCTACTCCAAGTCGGCTGGGCAAATACCTACTGATTATAATTAATAATGACGACTGCGCACTCAGATTAATGAAGTCCTTTTTTTTATACGACGAGGAAGGCAAACGAGCAAGTGGGTCACCTGATGGTAAGTGATCATAGACACCCGCAACCCCGGAGGGTTTACAGATGCGTTGCCAACCTAGAGAGCTAAGATGAAATGCCTCTTGTGCCCGTTATTACACCGGCTGTCTTACTCTCCACACCGGAACACAGCAGTGTAAGCACTGCTGCTTAGCGGCAGGATTAGCGAGTAAGATGGTGGTAGCAATCCGGACGGACCTTGCATAAGTCTACCAGCGCTTTCGGAAAGACCATGATTGCCAAGAAGAATGCGCCGCAAGAAACTTGGCACAAAGTAATTTTTTCTACAAACAAGTTACATTAGCTCTTACAATACGCAACCACAGACAAACTACACAAAGAAACCTCACTCCGTCATTAAAAAAATAAGAGAGAAAAAATACCGTATTTTAGAAACAAGTGTGAAAAGTAATTATTAGAACAGCAAAACCAATGCAATGTCGCGTTCCTGTAAAATAATGAGCCTGCTGTAGCTAGTTTCACTATAGACAGGTCTCTGTACTATTAATTTTGTATGACTCTTAGACCTCTGGCTAACACAATAGCGCCATCTAAGAACTGAAAGAAAAAACGAATTTAGATGGCGCTATTGTGTTAGCCAGAGGTCTAAATGTCATACAAAATGAATGGTACAGAGACCCCTCCGTAGCAAAACTAGCTACAGCAGGCTTATTATTTCAAAGGAACCCGACATCGTATAGACACTGGCAGCCCTCTTGGTTTTATGGTCCTTGACTTAAAGTGATAAAAGCTTTCCCCTGTCAAGATGTTTATGACATTGTCATAAGATTGACTTTTGCCTGGCCCGTGGGAAAGGTTTCTCTACTATGTCTATAACCCTTAATTCCTTGGCTACGTCGTAAAGGGAACCTACATGCAAAATTTCATCTTTCTAGGCTCAATGGTTTAGGCTTGGCGTTGATAACTCAGTTAGTGAGCCGGTCAGTTTCTAGACTTTTCTGTTTATAGAAGTATATTTTGTCAAAATAAATGTAGTGTTTTTTTGCATGTCGAATTTTAATGTATTAATGACACTCTCTCTTCCCTCTCTCCACCTCTATCTGTATATCTCTCCATATCCCCATTCCTTCCTCTCTTCCTCTCTTTCTATCTCTCCCCCTCTCTTCATCCCCCTCTCTCTGTATAGCTTTCTATATCTCCTCTTTCTGTCTTTCATCTCTTCTCCCTAAGCTCCCTATCTCTGTCTTTATCTCCCTCCCCTCTCCCTCTCTCTATCTCTTTGTCTCTCTCCCTATCTCTATCTTAAGTTGCATTTTTTGCTCGTCGCTATTACATAGACTGGGAAAAGTGCAAGAAAACAAGAAAACTGCGTGTTAGCTGACAAACCAGTTTATTATAATCCTAATCCTAACTAATATTGCGAAATAAATATAATGCGAAAGTAACTCTGTCTCTCCGTCTCTCTGTTTGTTACCTCTTCACGGAAAAACCATTGCACCAATCCACATGAAATTTGGTAAGAAGATAGTTTGAAAATTGAGGAATAACATAGGCTACCTTTTATTTGGGAAATTTATATAGTTCCCGCGGGATAGCGATAACCGAAATATACTAGGACGAAGTCGCGGGTAACAGCTAGTATTCAATAGGATAACAAAACCCTAAATTTTCTTTAATTAAACGAAACATCTTGACATTTCTTTCAACACTCAGCGTCAAGACAAGAGCCCTTAGCGCCCTAAGCGACCCTCACACAGTCTGGAAGCACCTTTTACAATTAAAAGGGAAAAAAAAACGGCAAAACGAACGCTTGTTAAGGGGATCGAAAACACGTCTTATCTTCAAACGGGCCTTTGTACAAATTACCTATATTCTACCCTCTAAAAATTTCAGTCAAATTTCAACTCTACCTTCCATTGCTAAGATTCAAATCTCATTCGCGCGATGCTGGCGGCTACAACGTTTGTCTTCTAAGCGGGGAATTTTTCTCCAGACGACCAGAGCTCTAGGCTTTATATCAACTCTATAGACTTTTGACCTCTGGGCGACCAGAGTTCTGGGTTCCAACGTAAATGTACGGACACCGAAGCTTCGAGTCGTTGATTTCGAACGCGATTCTTTTGTTTTAAGTGGAAGGATAAATTGTCGGTTTTATATGGATTTGTAATGAGACTTTTTAAGGTTGTTCGAGTTTTCGGTGTAGAGGGTGCTACGAAGTGCTACGCCGTAGCAGCTCTACGAAGCTTGTTGGGCCGACTTTATTTATTTATTTTTTACTAGCTCTGGGTCGAGCACGACTTTACCAATGCTGCGTAACGGTACGGTTATCGTATCGAGATCGAGAAACGTCATACTAAATTTTAGTTCCAAATACGCTCACGGGCGGGCGCTGTTCCCAACGCCATACAAACTCGACAACGTTTACTATTCGATTTTACGTTACGCGGCATTCGTAAAGTCGTTCTCAACCCTCTGTTGCCCGCGACTTCGTCCGCGTGGATTTCGGTTATCGCCATCCCGCGGGAACTATACAACTTTTCCCGAATACAAAGTAGCCTATGTTATTCCTCAATATTCAAACTATCTTCTTACCAAATTTCATCTAGATTGGTGCAGCGGTTTTCCCGTGAAGAGGTAACAAACAGACAGACAGAGAGACAGAGAGACAGAGTTACTTTCGCATTTATAATGTTAGTTAGGATTGAAAGAGGGAGGCAAACGAGTAAGCGGGTCACCTGGTGGTAAGCGATCACCGCCACCCATGAGAACCAGCAACCAAAGAAGATAGGGAGGAGGCAGAGTGATCGGGCTGAGAGTG